>JAWNNK010000066.1:7377500-7939222 GCA_035045065.1 Hirtodrosophila trivittata | reverse complement strand
AGGTATTGCTTGCATAAACATCAACATGTTTTTCCTTCAGCCCAAGCTGATTATCGCTTGTGGATCTAATAATATTGTTTTTCCTTCAGCCCAAGCTGATTACCGCTTTTGGATAACGTGTGTGTGTGTGTGTATGTGAATATGCATATGTGCTGTCCAGGTGTGTGTAGCGCATCCTTGCACTTAACTCCTTTCTATTGTCTGACTGTGCAGGCATGCAAATCCGCTTACTCCAGCCTCAATACGAATGTGAATGGTAAATCAGAAAGATATCGAGGGAATTATTGTACCATAAGTAATCTATTTGCTGAATTTTATTGTTCTCTGTCGTATTTATTGAAGGGTACTACTATTAATTACATGGCAGCATTGGGCCACAGCTTAATTAGGCCGAGTATTCTGAGTATTTGAGACAAGGCAGCGTGCAGTTGTATTGTTATTGGCCGTTGCGAGATCAAGCTTTCAATACAAATTGGAGTTATTTGTTCCTATTGAATTCAATTGTGATCCCTTCACATAAACAAAGCTATTTTACGCCTATTTTATGCAGCCTTGCAGGCCAGTTTTAAGGGGCATGTTAAATTTCAAAGTGCAACCAGGCAAAGTGAGAGAATCAATCGCCAATGAAGCAAATATTAAGTGTGCGTATTAATTAATAATAGTTTATTTATTGTTCCTACTCGTATGTGTGGAAAATTGGAAAATTTCCATTAACTTGGGTCAGAGAGAAACTGTTTTCAAGGATATATGAGACTGTAAGGATATCTTGTAGTTGGTTATACTGTTGCCAGTGCTTTTTCTTGTTATGTCAACTCTATTTCATTTTGATTATAAGTATTTTTTTTTGCTGCTGTTGCGCTTATTTCATGTTTTTGTTTTTTATTTAAAGCCGCAATCTCTGAGCGGTGTCCGCGCTGGCGCGTGCAGGTGATGCAGACACCGGTGGGCGGGTATCTGTCTACTGTGGGCGTGCCAGTGTGGTTTGATTGTCACAAAGCGTTTGTTCATTTCATTCGATCGCCGCTATAGTTCAAAGGTCACACTTGGGGCGTAACAGCGGCTATGCAACTGAAGCGTTAAACATCAACATGGCGTATACGCGATATACACTTTCATCCAAGACCGGCAATGTCATGAGGCGTATAAAGGGTCGTGCATAGTATTAAGTGTATCAGACTTTAAAGCCTTTCATCCAGATTGCAATATGTAAATATTTGTACGCAGACGGGTGAAGGTAATAATGATTCACTCAGTTGAAGGGCAACTGTTGCCAGGACTTCAATCAAACCAAAGAAGCGGATTTGCAATGCATTTTGATAACAAATCAGAATAAATCTGCATTTGACAGACATAAATCTAAGCTTGTCCAAATGTCAAGAAATCTTAATGAAACACCTACGAACTGCAGCAATTAACACGTCGAATCGAGCTTAACATATTCCATATTTGATATTAACAAATTTGTTTGCACAGAACTTAGAAAAGCAGAATGTGAATTTTGTTTGAAGTGTAAATGTGTCTGACATATATACAGGTGTCTAATTAAATGATGAAAACATAATACCAATTAATTCTAATGCATCATTAAAAATGATTTTCCCAAAAATAGATTTTAAGCAACGAATTTGCCATACAGCTTGCAGTTAATTAATGCCTTATGAAATGTGAAATGCGACTCTGCCGACTTTTTGAGTTGCTATTACCTTAATTATTTGTGGAAACTTAAACATCTTGAGATATGTATTTATATATACATATTTATCTGTCTATTATGATAACTTTTTGTAGATTCTTGCCAATTAAAATAATTGCTAGCCAACATTCTGTGGCAAATCGGATCAGATGAGTGAACTCAGCTCTGTGCAACTCGGAGGCACTTAATTACACTTTATTTCAACTACAATTAATTTGCATGCTGCACTTTTTGGTTAATAATAATAATAATAATACACATGTTGTTTATAAATCAACAATTCCGTAAATCACTGAAACGAGAATTGGCTGGCAAAATGTAATTTTATGTGCACGCTTCAATTGCCTTGAGCATTGTAAAGCCTTCACCTGCCCCTCCACCCTCCATCCAGCACCCTCCACCTCCACCTGCTGTCCTCCTGTTCACGCCCAATACAAACAAACAGATATCCGATGTGCATATATTTATATACATACATAATGTATGCGTGTGTGTGTGTGTGTGTGTATGTATGTGGTACTGGCCATCAATATAAATAAATAAATCTTTGCTGGCAAATCAACAAAATCACTTGCACTGGCACGCACAGAACTCCAGAGAAATGGCAACGAAAAATGCGCACGGAAAAATAATAATAACAATTTAATTAAAATATTCAACAAAAGCAAATAAAACACACAAATTGACAAGAGTTGCAGCAGTTGCAATTACATTTTCAGTACCAGTTCCAGTTGCCAGTTGCCAGTTGCCAGCTTATGAAAATGCAATTTTTTATATATTTTATTTCCTTTTTTAATTGATTTCATATTTGGCAATTTTTATATCTCTTGTTTTCACATATCACGTTTTATTTTTTATTTTTAAAGCCTCTCTGCTTATTTATTATTTACTTAAGCTCTATAAACAGTTGGAAAATAATGGAGTATTTCTCCAAAATATTATAACTCATTAATTGTTCGCATTTAAGTACACATGCGGCTCGATAGATTAAAATTAAACTTTATATACGCTTGCCATCAATTTATTATATTTTCAACCATAACTCTTTATCTTTTTTTACGTAGTCCTCGCTCAGGACTATATATATTGTATATAATAATTGCAGGTGTACAAATTTTGTACGTATTAAAGATTTAGTTTATTCATTTTAATTTTTAAGACACAAAGAAAACACTTTATTCGTCACTTTTATTGAAATGATTTCTAGTTTATCTTAAAGCAAATTTTACTTACATTTATGAATTGATCAATTTGAGATATATATTTGGAGTATCTATATGATTTCCTGCTTTTATTTACATCAAAGCAATCATTTTTCACTCATTCTTAGCCTGTTTCTTAGTTTTTATCATGTTATCACATTTATATGCGAATCCTTTCTACAAGCTGTTTATTTCTTTGTGGTATTCGTATCTTTTATATATGGATATGGCCACAGATTATATGAATAAGATAATCCTTATTTCTTCTCTTGAATCTCTTCTTTATTATTCACAGTCTTTATCCATCTTCATCTTTACTCAAGTTCAATTTATACCATTAACACGCAGTAATAAATGCAGTTGCACATATTTTGCGGGAAATTGGTAGATCTCACAAAAGTTATACAAGTTTGACCTTTAGCTTTAATTTGAGAAAAGTAAAATTTTAGCAATTTTAGGTGCATCTGCCTCAAATAGCTGTGCCCAAGGTATTGATTGATGCTGCTGCTGGCCTTAAACTGTTTACACCTTTTGTGGGTTATGGTCAAGTCTATTTCTGGTCAGGGACAATGCTCACAAGTGAATGCAACAGGCTTGCAAGGACTTACAGCCAAATTGGAAAAAAAATTGCAAAATAGCAACTTACAGGCTTCTCTCAAGGACATGTTGAATACGAATTCAGTATCAGATAGTGTCAAATGCCTACAAGGATATCTGTAAAAATCTAAAAAAATGAATGAACTTTCGATCTGGTTACTTCATCAAATGAATTTGTCTAACAATCTTTTAATATTCATATATTTGTGATAATTTATTGCAAAAACTGCACGCATGAATTTACATAATATTTGAGTGGTTTTTCAAGTATTTTCTCCCTGTGACATCTGTCAGTTTATTTTGATTCTTGGCTTCATTCTATGGAGTACCAATGTTGCGTATACGCAGTGTATGGCAGTTTTTAACAACCTACACTAGACTTTCTCTCTTTATATATGCATATGCATATAGATATATACATTTATCTGTGTATCTCATTCTTTATCTATGCCTTTCACTCTGGCTAACTGCTGCTCACGGATGCATAAAATGTCATTCAATGCAATGACATTATTTTGGTGTTTTATGAATTTTGTGGTTTTTGCATTGAATGCAACCAATTCGTGGGGCGACTATGCAGGCGGTGTGTGGTGTAAGGTGAGAGGGGAGTGGTTTGGTTTGGTTTGGTTTGTTATGGTTGGCAGTGTCACAACCCCTTTTGTTTCAATATTTTGGCCTTGATGGCCGACTGTGTGTGTGTGTGTGAGTGTATGTGTGTAGACCGCAAAATGCAAGCGTCAGACAGGGCAGGCAGCCGGGGAGGCATAATAGCTACAACAACAATAACAAGGCAACAATAGTTGGGTAATGATGACAAACAAAAACCGCAGCTCCCAAAATGTTGTGCGCTTTAGTGTGTGGCACTGTGTGTGTGTGTACGTGTGTGTGTGTGTGTGTGCGTGTGTGTTCAGATATTATAATTATATTAGTGCACCCAGTGCGCTGTTTGAAATGTAAGCAATCAATTCAAAATTAATGCAAATGCAGCAACATTTTCAAGCACACACAAACACACACACATGCAGACATACACACATACATACACACGTACATATAGACAGACATACAGACAACGCCATTACAGTGGGACACAAAACATGGCGCACGGAAGTCGTCAGTTGCGGTTTGCAGAGTTGCAGAGTGCAAACGTTGGACCTGTACTCATAACCGTTAGGTTTAGCGATACCGTTACCGCTTGCCGCTTGCCGCTTACTTTACCGTTACCATTTGGCGTTGCCATGCCGATGCACAGCAGCTGTCAGCGCAAACGCCCACAACTGTCAAATTCATCAAAATCGCACGACAGCACACGCTCACACGCACATTCGCCCATACGTCCATTCACACACTAACCCATACACACACACACACACACACACACACACACACACACACTTTGACACATAAACTAACAATTGCAGTCAGATATGTTATATGTATATGTATGTTAGATGTATGAATATATATATAGATGAATAGATTGTTAGAAAGTTGTCAACTGTCAGCCACCTGGAAATGTTGCAACTGGTCATTGTTGACGGTGTTGGGTTGTTGCTGTTAGCTGAAGCGTTTTAGTTAGTTGAAGTGATTAGCATCGTTAGTGGCTTTTACGTTTGCAACAAAGCGGAAATACTGTTTCAAAGGCAATGGTCGGTTTTGATAAGCAACATTTATACACAGTGTAGTGTGTGTGTGATTGTAACTCTATCTGCGGCTAACATGCTTCAACTGTATCATTATATGTTACATTTTATACACACACACACACATATATGTATAGTGTATGATTGTAATTAAATTAAATTTAATTGAGTTAAATGAGCTGTTTGACTGGGCAATTTTGAAAAACCATATAAACAATATTTTATTGCAGTCTTATTATTTAACCGCTGTCCATTCGGTTTTCAATTGTATTCGCTTGTCTCTTGCTTCGAAATGTAATTAATATGTCACAGACAATTTTTCAAACGGCACGCAACATGATTCCGCCCCAAGGCTATCGAAGCTTTTGTTGTTAACGTCAAAAGCCATATGAAATATATTTGTTCACATAAAACACACACACACACACCCACACACACACACCAAAGGCAACTGCAAACAAATATTAACAAATAAAAAAGAAGAGAAGCAAAACGGAGCACAATAAAAAACGATAGAGCCAATATTCTTACCTGCATATGTAAATATTTTATGTGTATTCAAAAAAAAACGTTGTGTTTTTGCCATTTTGCAGTTAAATGGATTCGAGCACAAAAGTTACCTGAGCAACTTTTAATAAAAATACAAAAACTAATGAATGGAAAATTTATTATGGATATTTATAGGTTTTCCATTTGTCAGAACCCTCACCATTAGTACAAAATAATAGCGTACTTAAGCAACGGTTAATACATTATGCAAATGGCCAACGAATATAATATTTGAGGGCCGTTTATTCTCTTTTAATTGTTCAATTCAATTTCAATTTTTTTGTTTGTCCGCTTCAATGAATCTCTTCAATTTTATTGGAAATGTATTTCCTATTATGAAAATTATATTTTACAATCATTAAGCGAAAGTTTATTTCTGGTTTACCCAGCCAATGAATCTCTTTAACCATGGCCGTAAATGCATTTGCTTTTTATATTGTTATTTATACAAATCCTTAACCGATTGTATTCAAGATGATTAGCAGCGATTATACATAAGTTGAACTGAGCTATTGTATAATTTTATTAAATATTTTTATACAATTATATTATAAAATCTGTGAAACAGGTTGCAAGTGAATCAATCAGACCATTTCCCATCGCTTGCCATAATATTAATCCATCTTTCTGTGGAAAATTTAATCCTCTTTTGAGACTAACCACGAATCAAGCCAATTTTTGATTCATTCCTATGAAAGGTACTACAAATAGACCAAATCAAGTGCTATCATAAATAAATAGTAGTAATTGGTCAGCATAACTGCTGAATATGGCAGGTGGGAAAGGACTTCCGATAGAACTTCCCACGTAGATTTGTTTCCCTTGTGTCCAATCATTGCTCTTGACCTTTTCGATATGTTGAAAGTGAGGAAAACTTATAGCTGGAGTCAACTGTGGACTAAATTCTGTACTTAAAAGTAATGCGAATTATTAAATCTGATTATTCACGGAAGATGTGTAAAAAGTATTTAAGAAAAATATTAAGAAAAAATCTAAAAATAATTCATTTTTGGTTTTATTGAAAAATTATCTTTGTCCAAAATAGCGTATTGCTTTATCCTTGTATAGTCAACCCAAAGATCAGTTCTTTACTATATACACACTATATATTTCAGATAATCTGGTAGATATATCGTTTTTGTATATAACTCTTATCGAAATTTAGCTGTATAATTTTATTATCGTATATTTTTGTCGCACGGTTCACCTTATTTGCCGCTTTATCACGAATAATAAAAAAAAACCACAACGCTTGCCTCAAGCATATGTTGTTGGCGTTGTTGTTGTTGTTGTTGCCTTTGCTGGTCTTCCTGAAAATTCGCTCCATCACATATTCCCCAAAGAAATTTCCTTTTGATTTCACGCCGTAATTGGGTGTCAAACGTTACTTTTGTTACTGCGTTTTCTTTCTGTTCTTCTTTTTGTGCCTGGCACTTATTGACATCTGCCACCCTGCCCCATGTTGCAACTGTGTATATATATATGTGTGTGTGTCTCTGTGACATAAAAATACATATTCGTATATACATGTATATATATATGCGATGTGTATAGGTATGTTTTCAGTATAAATATATATATATATATATGCTATTTGCACAGATATTCTCTCAAATGGTCTCTGTGTCGTATAACTTTAGATGGAAATCAGCTGCGCAGCAAATGATTGTCATGACGATAGCGCACAAATTGACACAAAAGTTAGCGAAAAGGACACAAGCCGAAAGTCACACTAGATCAATATTATTCGATTTGAATGACGGACGGACAGACTGATAGACGAATAGACAAACGGGGCCAGCCAGACTGGCAGGCCCGATAATTTGACAAGCGATTGCGACTGCGACTACGATTCCGATTGCGATTGCGATTGCAAATACAACAAAATTTAATTGGCATAAAATGAAGGCTTTAATATGGGAATAAAATGTTGTTGCAGGTTCTACAAAAATCGCATGCTAATTTTTGGTCATAGATACGGAAAGCAAAGCAAAGGCTGCGGCAAGGATATGACCGCAAGGAGCAACAGTTGCTGTTCCTCGAGTTGCTGTTTCTCCGTTGGCTAAACCAGAAACCGGAAGTCATAAATCATATATATGCCATGCATAGAGTGCTGAATAGTTGTGTGTGCGTGTCTGTGTGTGTGTGATTGTGTGTGTGTGTGTGTGCTGTGAAGCGCAGTAACCACAGGTGTTGGTTGGGTCAGTCTGCTTTGGCAGCCCCAAAAAGTATGCAAGCAAAATTTGTGTAAAAACGTTCGTTGTCCCCGATTTTCTTTTTTGGTTTGTTTTTTATAGAGTTTTTTTTTTTTATTTTATTTTTAGTGTGTCGCAGTTAGTTTTAAATTTTATTTTCGTTAGTGTATTTTAATGCCGCCAGTGTTTGTCGTTTTGGGTTGGCAGCTCGAAAACCAGAACTGGAGGCAAGCTCTACTTTCCTGTAGTACCCCAAACCCTACGATTCACTGCCCTGACGTACAATCTCTGGGCGTTGTCACCACAAACGGAAGCACTTTAAAATTATATGAGGCCGGTGCCGGGTCCGGCAGCGCATCCTCATGTGTCGTCAGCCACAAGCCGGTAACCAACGAAAACTCTACTCGAAAACTTTTCCCCAGCTATTTTGTATGTACATATATGGAGACAAGTGTGTGTATGCGTGTGTGTGTGAAGTGTCGCCTCAACTCGTTACACACACACACACACGCACGCACACACACTCGTAGAAAGACAGAAATAGACAAGAGCAGACGACATGCACCCATCAGATATTTTATCTCTTGTACTTCTTTTTCTGCCAACTATTTTTCGGTTAGTGCCACTTTTTGATGCAACTAAGCGTATTTATTACTTATTTATATACACAAGTGCCATCTAAAAAGTACGCGCGGCACAAGCCAAAAACGCATTGGACCACGCCCACATTGCAATGTGTGCAACATAAATAATTGAGTAGCAATGCGAGCTAACAATAGTTACAGCTCGTTGCCCTTAAGTGTATTCAAGTGTTGGCTTGACAACTCATTCATCGCCTAATGGTTTTATTTATTTACTCGCATCTACTCTTTTCTTATTTATAACTATTTCATTTATTTATATCTATATCCAGCATACACACATATCTAACATATATATAGCTATCGAAATTCCACTCTAGTCTGCACTTGAGTGTATACAATTCGTTTCTTTTCGTACAATTAAATTTATATTGCAATATGCTGTTCTCGTATAGTCCTTGTAAGCTTCAATCGTTTCAATTTCTTGTTCAATTTAACACAGATTAAAAAGATATTTGCGAAATATCTGTAAATAGAAAGCAAGCTACTAATTTAATTCCATTGGGGATACTATTTTAAACTGTTTTATATAACTTTAAGGTGCGAAGCTGGTTTCCATTTAGGGGCAAAGTATTTATAAATAACATATATCAAATATAATTGTATACAACTTGCAGGCACTTCAATTAGTTCTGGCTTTAGCTACGCTCTGCCTGTGTCTGGGGCTGTCTGTTATTCAAGTCGCAAATTTTAGGCCTTAGTCTTCGAAGTGGGTGAGTGGGTGGGGGTAGCATTCCAAGCCAGGGGTATAACTCATCCATTTGGCATGTTGGCTATGTTTCAGAGATAATTAATTAACTAGACTTTGGCTACATTCAACTAGCTAACTAACTAGCTAACGACGACTCATGCTTTTTATTGTGTAAACTCGCAAATAACTGGATTAAATAGCATCAAATGCTTTTAGTGGAGTCTTAAACAGGTGCAGCTCTTCTATAAGCATAAGACCAATGTGGAACGACGCTGCGGGTCAACAAAATATAGACACTATCAAAATTGCCATTCACTTGGGCAGCTGTTAGCATACTTATGGCAAGCATTGTATATGACCGTCAGAGCATTTACAAGCCAGCGAGCAACAGTGTTAAGCTGCTTAAAATTTATTACCTTTTGCTTGAAATAACTTGCCAGCAGGCACAAACCAACCCACATACAACGAAACAAACCAACCGACCGACCAACCGACCAACCAGCCAACAGACCAGCCAAACAACCAACTAACCAACACACACACACACAGAGACACAGATACAAATGCACATAAAACAATGCGCAATGATAATACAATAAAATACCAAAGACAAAAAGCATTTCAGCAAAGGGCAGGAACAATAACAAGTGGCATTGTAATAATGCACAAAAAACAATAAATATAATAACCTGAAAGGTCTGCAATTCCAAGCAAAGGAGTCACACGTTACGTACATTTCTATAGTATTTCTCTCTACTCTTCTCTATTTTTTGTTCCATTCCACGCATATTTGTTTAAGCTCATTTACGAGTTGGCCAAGTACTTTTCTTAAGCTTTATTTTGCCAGGTGATAAAAAAAAACCTTTTAGTACTATTTTAAGTATTTACATTTATATATATAAATTTTTTCTTGTAGTTTACATTAGCTGAATCCTTGCTTACTCTCCGCTACAATCTTGCGCTAATGATGATTTAATCGTATTTGAAGTTTATATTCTCGAAATTCCCAGCGTACCCAGCTTAATATCCATCATAAATTATAAATTTACCCATCACATAACATTAACTTAAAAATAAAAATAAAAATAAAGAAAAAACTTCCGTTGAAAGTTCTTAATATCTTATTATTATCTTTACAATAATTTCGGGGTTTTCTTTTGGCACACGCACTTCCGCCTGCGAGTTACGTTACTCTGCCACGCCCCCCGCCCCGTTGACGCCCCAACTCTGGCAACTGTCAGACATGTTAAGCAACTTGCAATGCATTTCCTGTCTGTCCGCTTCCCTCACACGAATCCTCCCCCTTAGTGCTGTTTAAATAATAAATTTCAATTTTTAAAGATTTCTACGTGTTATTGAAAAGCTTTGGTTGTGTTCCTCTTTCTTCTTTTTTTTTTGTTTTTTGGATTTCTTCTTTTTTTTTCGCAAGTCCCCCAACTGGCTGCCCTTAAGGGACATGACTTTCGCTTTATTATGTGTTCTTCTGCTTGTTGTTTTGCTTCAGCCCCGCCGCTCATGTGCATTATGTTTGCTTTTTGTTCATATCCACATAAATAACTTATATAATGCTACACTTTGCTGGCTTTGTTTGTTTTTTTATTTTTTACTTTTCGTATTTCTTTTAATACACTTTATAAAAAAAAAACAAAGTAAAGAAAAAGAGAGCCTGCGTAGGGAAACGTCGCATGAGCAGCAGCAAATTGTTGACACCTCGTTGTATTTTTCTTAATTTCTTTACTTTTTTTTGGTTTTTTTTTTTACTCTCTTTTGATGCCCCCTATGGGTAACGCTGAAAATGATAAGTTCTTTGCTTTGTAGTACGAATACATTGTATTGTATTTCTTAAATTACTTTTCACTGTTTATATGACATGCCCCATGGACCTGCCAAACAGGCCGAACAGGCCGAACAGGCAATATATATGATTAAAATTATACAAACTTAACAACAACATCAAAAAAATATGCTCAAAATGTCTGTCATTCTCTTCTCTTCTCTTTTTTGTTTAATGTTTTACAAAATTAACACTGTTCGTACACGTGTCATCATTACACCTCCTGCTGCCTACCATTTATCGTTTGGCTTTGCATTTTATGAATTATGTTTGTTTTTTCATCAATATTATCTGCATATTGAACAAAAAGTCATCAAGTCATCAAGCGTTTGCGCTCACTTTCGCTTAAAGTTGGCCTGAACTGCTGCAGGTCTCTCCTGGCCAGGTTTAAACTTAATGAATTGGAGTTTTGGCGCCGACTCATCGCTTGGATGAATCATTAGAAACAAAACTCAAATCATAAATAAAGTTTCCATTGATATCGATTTAGTACATCGATTGTTGAAAGAAGATTGTATCTATAATAAGGTATGATAACTATTTGTACGATAGGAAAACACAAAAGAAGAAGCCTAGGTAATTTATTTTTATTTATTTATTTATTTATTTAATGTAAACTATTAACAGTCAACCAAAATTTGAAAGTAACTATACAATTTTTAATATAAGTTAAAACATTAAAAATATAATTTAAATTTGTATGTGTATTTGAGTAAAAAATTTAATTTAATATCTGGGGTGTTCAAAATGAGATTAAATGATCCAAAATTTGTTGCGAGGATTGGGAAAAACCCAGAAAAACCCAATCAGATCACTATGATTAGTAAAGCGTTAGAGCAAGTTAATACGTGCTAAAAAGTTAAGGATATGGTTCTTAATCGTATCAAAAAGGTTTCGAGATTGAAGACTCGGAAAAGTCTGTCATATTCAACACAGAGAACTCGAAAAGGTTCGTGCAGAGAGTAGTTAGTATTACAAGTATTTAGAGAAAGTGGTGTAAAGTTACGAGTACGTCTCAAAGGTACAGAAAAGTTAATTTGGCTCAATAGCATGAGATGAGTCAATTTTGCAATTATTAATTTATGTAAAAATAGAACTCCCACATCATGCGACGGTTAGTAAGAGATGGGAGGTTAATTAATTGCAATCTACTGTGGTATGAAGGCAAATCAGTAGCTGGAACCCAGTTAAAGCCGCGAAGAGCAAAAAGAAGAAACTTTTTTTGTAATGTGATCTGATTGGGTTTTTCCCGAATGTTGGATCATTAAATACATTTAGTTTGAACACTCCAAACATTAACTTTAATTTACATTTAAATTCTTAGCTTGAAATTAATATATTTACTTCAATTTTATTTAATGTTAGATTTAATTCTAATGTAATCTTTTTACCCCCAAACTTTTGGTGGACTGTTAATAGTTGACATTAAAAATAACTAAATAAAAAAATACCAAAGTTTGGCTAATATAGGAACTCCTCTTTATGACCATTTCGAACTTAGCTAAAATTAATCGTTATCCTAGAAAGGATTCTCTCTTTTCTCAGAGCTCATACCATATGAAGCACTTCTCAATAGTAATTATAAAATTGTTCTTTGATAATTTTGAATCCTTAACTTTGACTGATTTATGGATTAGTGTTCTAAACGGATTCTTTCGAGCAATCAAGCATATCAATAAAATTTAATTTTAACCAGCTCATGTTTAAAATACAAAAGATAATCGCATAATTTTCCTAATAGTTTTTGTTGCTGTTGTTACATTAGTATAAATATTCTCAGTGGATTCTGCTTGAGTGCTTTTTGCATGAGTTTTACTTCAAAATATTTATATGTATTTTTATAAATATTCACAGCATAGATACATATATATATATACATATATACATACGTGTGTATATGTTTTTATCTCTTTTTGAGTACTCGTATGAATGGGCATTAGGAAATGCCAAGTTGCTATGTATTTGGTGAGTCTTAACTTTTATTTGTTATAATTTCTTTGCTGTGCTTGATCTACCCACAACTCTCGGCTCTGAGCTCTGAGCTCTGAGCTCTCAGTCCTCAACCCTGAGATTTCTTAGTTGGTTAACTTATTCAGGGCCAAAAAATAAGTTAAAAGACAGTCCCAAAGAGAAAGAGAGTGAGCGATAGCTCACCGCTGGCAATTGTTGTTCTGCTTGTTATTGTTGCTGTTGTTGTTGTTGTTATTGTTAACTTATGCCAACTGAAGATAATTTGCCATGGTTACCAACAGCAGTAACGAAAGCAAAGAATAGCTTGGTCGAGTGCTATCTGAAGAGTGAAGATGGAGCATGTAGCAATGGTACAGCATCAGGTAACTCTTAAGCTCCTGCTGCTGCTGCTGCTGTGGTTTTTACGTTTGTTGTTGACGCTAGTTGGGTGCCTTGGTTGGGCTAATGAGGGGAATGGAAGGCTTTTGGTAACGCTTATCCACTTGTGTCTTGTGATTTTAATGCAGTGGGCGAGGCCTTTTCAGCATGGCAAAAGATTGCCAGGGGCAACCAGCAGCAGCAGCAACAGCAGCGGCAACAGCAGCTGCAAAGACTCTCGCAGTTTCTTTGCTTCGACGATGTAGGTTTTGGCTTCAACCTTTGTATTCTACTCTCAATGCGACTTCTATACACGCACACGAGACCTCTAACTGGGCGCGTTGAGAAAGGCTAGAAAGGCAAGCTTAAGGATACGGAAGTGGTCCTGCTGCCGCATTTTCTCCTGGTGGTAAGCTTAGTATTGCTGCATGCAGTTGCATGCAACTGACATTTGTTTGCTTTTATGTGTATGTCCCTTGGTTGAAAGCATATATATATATATGTATATATGTTTAGTTGCTAATTTTCGTAAGTATAATAAAGTGCAGCGGCGATTTTTCTTTTGACTCGCATTTGTCATGCAATAGCCAATGGACAAACGGACTCGAGGACGCCAGAAAGGGCCAGAACGGGAGACAATGGTATTATCCATAAATCGCCTTATGGACAACACATAGAACACACACACATGTCCTGGCCAGCAGTTGTAGCCTTCATGGTCAGCTTTAGCTTGGGCCATTTGTATGAAATTGGCTCTCAGTTGTTGTTGTTGTTGGCTGCCACTGGCACTGGCACTGCCACCGCTGCCGCTGCCGCTGCTGGCGCTGCTGCTGCTGCATGTAGCACGTAAGTTGAATTGAAATTGAAGTTCGCTTATGGAATTGGAAAAACTGCTGCTGCGACTTTTGCAATTTTCTTCACACACTTCATGTTCAGAATTAATTTAATATTAATTTTATTTTTATATATATATATATATATATATAGTATATCTAACATTTCGTACGCTGTGTGTGAGCTCTATCCATTTGCTCTGTCCTTTTGCTGTTGCTTTTTTGTCCGGCCCGCCCTTTGCACTGGCTGCTCTTTACTTTACCCGGCCCTTCCCCCTTCCCCCTACTCCCTCCCATCTTAGCATCTCTTGTAAGTGCCTTGAACTTGTGTTTGTGCGCTGCCACTTGAGTGCTCATTTTAAGATTTTCCCATATATATTTCTTTTTTTGCTGCTGCTTCCGGTACGGTAAGCTCCATGCGTTTTCCGATTTGGTGCCGGGGACAACAGCAGCAGCAGCAGCAGCGAGGACGCTGTGGACACGAGTGGAATTTTAAATTATATTAGCCGAGCATAATTTCGAATTAAGTATATAGTTTTAGGCGAGCAGCGTTTTAAGTGAAGCGGGTGTTTTAATCAAATACTTCTTAGCTTCTGAGAGCATTGATCGAAAATAGTTTAATTGCTACAACTACAAAATACTAATGGAAATATGATTGAAATGGCCACTTGAGAGTCAGCTTTCATATCATTTATAGAACTCTTACTATTAAGTATATTTCGTGACTTTCTTTATTCAAAGGTTAAGGCACATTTCAAGTGCTTTCAATCAGGAGCAAAGTGCATTATCATTTCATATTTCTAATGTAGTTTTCCTTTTTTATTATTTTGGGGTAGTTTCGTGACCAGCTAGAACATCTAAATAATTACTTATCGTTTATATATTTATGTGTATATGAAATTCAGCTGCAACATGAGCACTCTCAATCATATAGGGTCACCCTGTAAATCCTTAAGTTTTTTGCCATATGTAACCCATCATCCATGGCCTCTCCTCCAATCCTCCACTGCTCCAATCCCTCATACCCATGTACCTGTGCTGTGATCCTTATGGTCTTTTCCTATTCCCCGCCTAGTTGTTTTTCTTTTCTCCTTATATTTTTCTTTTCTTTTTTGCCTCTGCCTGTGCCGAGGCCAAAACCGCACCACACGCAATCAACGTCAGAGTTTTGTATATTTTGGTCACGTCTGTGAGCCGCTCACTCGTTGGGTCTGGTTTTGTAGGTAAAAGTGTCATTTGATAGTTTGCAGAACTTAAGTTCATTGCCAGACGGCAAAAAAGGACTTAAAGCTCTCTTCCACCCACACACACACACACACACACACATACATATACACTCAAGAGTGAGTAACTCTACAAGTATGTCCTGCCGGTTCAGCTAAGCCAATTAATTAGGCCGCCTTTGGTTAAGGTCGAAATATGTCAAGCGTTGGTTGCGCCTGTTGCATTCGCTGGGCAATGGCGAAACGAAAATAAAATTAGCACAAAAGCAAAGACAAATGCGGAACTAAATAAATCAGCCCCTCCCCGCTACCCTTCTACACTCTGCGGAACTCCCCTGCGGAAAAGCGAGTTGTCGTCCGCCACACGCACAAATTAAGCCCAATGAACTTGCATAATGGCCAGGGCCAAAATGTTTCTCGCTGAGGCAATATGGCGGCATTAATTAAAGTAATTTATCATTAGGGTCAAAATGAAGCTAACACACACACACACACACACACACACATACAATGACACTGACTGAACAGCTGAACGCACAACCTTTGATTCAGTCAGGAAGCTGTATAAATATTTTGCCTTCTCGACTTCGACTTCGACTTGACAATGACAACTAGAGAAAGCGAAAGAGAAAATACACGAGATGTGAGAAAGATGAGAGAGAATAAGAATAACAGAATAACTCTGGTATTACCATATGGTAAATCTTTTGCCCAGTTTCACTAACATTTACCGTATACTTATCCCTGTTCCTGTCTCTATTCCTGGCCTGATACCGGCTACGCTTCATTTCGTGCCAAGCTTTAATCTTTTAGCACGCATCTTTGGCATTTTTATTGTAATTTGTTTCGATTGCCCCATGCGTGTGTATGTGTGTGTGTGTGTGTTAGTATGTGTGGGTTTTGTGATGAGTTTGCAGGAAGAAAAATCTACGAAATATACAGGAGAAACAAAAAAAAAAAAAAGGAAAGGAAAGCGTTGCCTGCCATCGAATAAATTATGCGTATAATTCAACATTTTATTTAATGAAAACCTAATGAAATGCAAAATGCTAACACAAATGAAATAAATTCGTTGTCGAGCAGTCGTCGTCGTCGTCGTTGACGTCGTTGAATCGCTTGGACGGCTTCCTTTCCTTTTGCTCAAATTTCTTCGTTTATTTTGTTGTTTTTCGTTTCTGTTTCTGTTTTTTTTTCCATTTTGGTGCTCGGTTTCGTCCTGTGACGTTTGCCAAATTGATTAGGCGCAAAAATCGCTGCCATAATGAACGGAGAATGGTAAATGGTAAATGGAGAAAAGTAGAATACTGTACTGCATTGACTTTGATTAATAATCTACGCTTTAGCCAGGTACAACTTATTAGTCCTGCTTCAGCCAAAGGTATGAAGAGGGTAGAACCCTAGAGTCCTGTGCTAATGTGCCGCATAAACGAAATGACAATGTGGTTCTTTATACTCCTATAGAAGCATTGACGAAGTGTGATTGTACTTAGACTAAATGCGATTTGAATAGTCAGCGAACACAGGTTATGAATTCAAATCCTTTTCATGTATACTTTAAAACAAAAGAACACTCTTTCCTTACATAAAAGCTTAACCTTTTGCGTTTAAGTTGCTGTTATTAGTGCTGGAAAACTTACACTTTTATATAAAACAATTTTCACATTAACTTCATTTTCCCCAAGTTATACGGAATTTCATGTCAGCACTTTTCTTGGTATATTTATGTTAAGTTAAAACCCCAACTAATCTGTTAGCTTTACCGTTGAGGCTTAGTTTTCTATTTTCTCAGCATTCTGTGGCAAGTAGCGCGAAACTGGGGCAACTGCTGCTTCTGCTGTTGCAAATGCAGATTATATGTTCCAATTGTTTCTGTTTTCAGTTCCGAGCATATGCGGCAATTAAGCTTCGTCCTGATACCCAGCTAAGCCGCGTCAGTCGCTGCCAGCCACTGACCATTCCGGATTCCCACTAATGGTCTGGCATCCTTGCCAAGCAGATACATGACATAAGGGCTTAGTCTGCTCTTTGTAAGCATATCCTTCGCGTTATCTAACAGGTGGCTGTGTTGCAACAACTCTCACTTAACACTATATACATCTATGTAATTATATATGCTAAGCAGAAAACTGTCACATAAACCATAACTGGGTTAAATAAATCTTGTTTAGATGAAACTTGTGACAGTTATATTATATTTTGAGACTTATGACAGCCTTGGGATCAAGCTGGACTCTAAATAGATACTCTAGATATTCTCTATATATATATTGGATATACAAATCATGGAATCAACTTAGTCTAAAGAAGTTACATTCCTTGAGATTCTATTTAATATCTTAGATCTTATCTCAGCTTAAGTCAAGAAATTGAAACCTCAAAATATCCGCCTCACTTTTGGGTATCTCTACCAGCTTCGGACAAAAACTTGAATTGTATTTATACAAATTGATCCTAGAAATGATTAATATATAACTTTAATATATACCAAAAGATTTGGCGTTATCTCCAAGGGGCATTAGCATAATTTGTTAGACGAAATGTACACAAAATTTGGGAATAATTTGTGGCTTGACGTTTTGTGTTTTATGTTGTGGCAAAGGTGCTCAAGTATTGACACACACACACACACACACACACACTCGCATAGACTAGGAAAAGCAAACAAAAAACAAGTATATATATAATCGTAGTACAATAAAGCATAAAGTACAAGCCGGCAAGCTGCAAAATCCCAAGTCAATTAGAATTAGCAACGTTTTGCACGCCGGCAAGCGCCAAAATGCCAAAAAGCCAACAAAGCCAAAAGCTGCCAAATATGCTGCTGCCATAATAACTGCTTCCGACGGCGCTACACTTTCTGTTTGTGTGTGTGTGTGTGTGTTGGACAAAGGGGCTGCACAGGGAGCTAGTTGGCCAGAGGGTGGCAGGGCGTGTGGCAATCACATTCATTTCATTTCGCATAGAAATTTATTTACATGGGCCACTGTTGTGGGACGGGAGGATGCGCTGCGGCAGCAGCCACTCTCCGCCGGAAACTAGCTTTTAACCCCATGAACGGGTCTAGGCGTTAATATGGCGCTTGGCACAGACCCATCGCCTCGCACCGCCCTCCCCCTCCCCGTGTATCCCCAATCCCTGCCCGCCTCCTGTCCACTCCCTGGCTGCGTAATGAAAAATGCAAATTCCCAGCGGCTAAATTCTAGCAAACAAGCAAAGCGACGCGCTGAGTGCTGTGCGCGTTTTGTATGAGTAGACAAATAGACTCAGCACTGACTTGTTCTCCTTCATCTCCGCCTGCTCCCCAGCTCCATCTCATGCTTGGTGTTTCCTACACACACCTCCTTGTTGCCGCTGCCGCTGCTGCTGCTGCTGCTGCTGCTGCTGCGAGCAACGCAAGACGATGCAGCTCCTCCCGTGACCAACAATTGCAGCAACGAGCAGCCGCCGTTCTCCAGCGTATTGTGTGGCAAATGACAGGAAATTTAAAAGGATGCCTTTGTAGTCGTCGTCCTGCTGTTGCTGCTTGCCACATAACAACAACAACAACAGCAACAACAACAATAACAACGTCCCCACCATAACAAAGTGCTGCGTTCTGTTTCTATCTTCTGTGCTTGTGTCTAGCTGGCGGCTATAATTTCAATGCTCAACTTGATAAGCAGCTTAACCCACGCACAGGAACCAACAGCAGCCAACAGCAGTCGAGTGCTACACTTGACCCCGCCTACCACAATCCTTCGTCCCCAGTCAACCCACTCGACTTCTCTCTTTCTCACTCTCTTCCTTTCTCTCACTCTTTTACTCTTGGCAAAAAACCCTTTTTGATATTTCCCATGTTTTTTTGCTGAGCATTGCTTCAAATTTCACGCATTTAAATTAATTAGCTAAATGTGCGGGGGCGCAGCTTTTCTGCAAAATGTTTTGCATATGCGTAAACGCTTCGTAATTGTTTGAATTGTACCAGTCGAGCCATCTCTTAGGAGAGGGAGGTGCGGTTAGACGTGTCTTGAAATTTGACTAGAAAACAAGCACGGCCTTAGAGTAGTTTGCCAGAATACTAATTAGTAAGATTTCTGCTGTTATTCCCAGAAACTTTTCATATGTTCAACCAAATTGCTGCTTCCTTTGACTTCTTATTATTCCTATAATAATTCGGTTAACAAGACAGGCTAAGGCTATTCAAAAATCAGTTAAATGACTTGTATATATTGGAAAATATTTTAATGAATAATAAAAGCTCAAATAAAATATAAAAATCTGAGCAAAAATTATAATTATGAAATCAAGGAAAGAAAGAAATTAAAAAAATTTTCAATATTAAATTACAGTGTTAAAAAAATATCTAAAAATGGGAGGTAAAAATTTATAAACAAATAAATTTGCTTTTAATAAAATGAAATTTGTTTTTTGTTATATATTTTTATTTTTATTTTAATGATTTATATTAAAGATAGATAGAAAGATTTTATTTATTTTTATTAATATTAAACAAGATTTCTCTTAGCTCTTGAGGTGACTTTATCTAATTTTATGTAAATCTCATCAATCGTTTTCTGATTTTCATGCAATCGATTTAAATTTAATAGAAGATCCTTAACCTTTCTTAAATTAACTTTTTGTGCTCAGTTTGAAGTAAATATTTAATTAATTTTCAACTAAAGGCGCAACTAATAATAATAAAGGATTCTGTCTCTAAAATAAATTCTATAAATTTGTTATAGTTATTTGAAGGTCTTGATAGAAACAGACAAACATAAAACGGCTTTAATTATTCGTATTAATTGATTTTATTAAACAAGTTAAGAATAAATTCTAAAAAATAATAGAATTTCATCCGAAAGTGTAAAAAAATGTTATAAAATTTATTTGGCTTGAAAAACTTAAGAATCATAAGTTAAAAAGTTCCCTTTTACCAGCTTTGCTGATTGTTTACATGGAGTTCCAATTTGCGTTGTCATTGACTGAAAAGAGCATTAAAAGTTCGGTGCTGCGTTAATAGAAATGGAGATTTCGTGTTGCTATTTGCTTAACTACAAAGCCTATAAAAGAATTGCTGCCTACGCACAGGCGCTAAACGTTTATACCCCGAGCAGAGTGGCTTGATGGGGAGGGGGAGGGGGAACGCATTAGCATGCCGTTTAAATATTTATAAATTTCAAGCAGTTTTATGCAAAATTCTTTAGCCCAGCTGCTGCTGCTGCTGTTGCTGTTGCCGAGCAAAATCAGCGCCACATTTTGCACATTTTGCGAGTCGCTTACAAAGTTCGACGACGATGGCAGAGCCATTAAATTGAACAGCGTGAATGGGCTGAGGCTGTGGATAGTAGCGGATAGGGGCTGAGGTCCTGGAAAGGAGAGCTGAAAGCTAAAATAGCTGAGGGTAGAAGGAGGAGCTGCGACTGCGACTGCGACTGCCTCAGCACAATAGTTTATGAGCGAAGCTTATGAAAATCCTTTTGTTACACAATTTTACAGTTATTTTAAGTTGACTGGGCATGGAAGACGGCGCCTGGGCTAATTTTGCCTGTTCTCTCGGACGTGCCAAGGCACAACAGAGCCAGAGCCAGGGCCAGAGCCAGAGCCAGAGCCAAGGGCAGAGTCAGAGTTAGAGTGAGGAGCAGACAATGTAGAGGCATCTTTTGCCTGGGCGTTTGTCCTGTCCTGTCCTGTCAGGCAATTAAAAACAGTTGACATTTTGCAAACAGCGGCAAGAAGTGACGCTGACTGCGACGCTAGCAGCGACTGTGACTGCGACTGCGACGCCGCTGCCTATAAACTAAGCAACGTGCGTTTGCCTAAAATTATGCTAAGCCTTGCAGCCGTCGCTAAGAAAAGCGCAGCCAGACAAAGTATACACCGAGGCGAATGAGCAACGTTCACTCGTCTTCGTCTTCGTCTTCGTCGACGTCTTTGACTGCGTCTTTTGTCTTCATCTTTGGCTTTGGTCCTGCTACGTCCTGCTGTCGACGGCATAAGTACTTAAGGCAACAAAGTAGACTTTTGCATGCAAGCGCATGCTGCCCCACAACTTTGTATAGTATGTTTGGCGAGTAGAGACTGCCAACTGGCAACTGGCAACTGGCAAGTGGCAAGTGGCAAGTGGCAACTTGCTAGTGGCATCGGCAAGAGGAGAGCGGGAAAGCGGGAGGGCTGGCTGATGGCAAGGCTATTGACAGCTTCAACAAACCGGCATGCAGCATAAATAATTTTTTTCAATTTTTTCCAAGCCATTTTGCACAAGCAGAGCAAAAACTTACACAAAGTTGTTGTCGCTCCTGTTCTATTCCTTAAAAAATAGTCAGCTTTTCGGAGTCAGCGGCTTTAAATGAGTTGTACGTAATGTGTTGTATCCTTTTAAGAGCTCTCTCTAAAGATAAGCCCCAGTTGCAGCTTGTGCTTGCTTGCGTTCGCTCAACAAGTTTTCTCACTCATGTTGTCAGCTTAGGAAACAGCGGATGATGATCCCTAGCACAGTGGGAAACAATAGTATAATTACACTAGAAAAGATTTTCCACAGATTACGCCTTTAGTTGTGTGAAAACTTATGAAGGCTTAAGACAATTCACGTTGAATATCTTAAGTATCTTCAATAGGAATTGAATAGTAAACAAGAATTTTCTCAGAATTTGCACGTGAACTTTGCCAGCGAAACTTACAGCTGACTTAGCGAATTCCTGGAACTCTTATAGAGAAGGTAAACAACTATATTTCCGCACTTGAACTGAGCGCTTGGTCCACTGTGCCCGGGGCAATTGCATTGAGATTTGTCTGGCGCCCAGGCATCGGACGAGGTGGCAGCAGGCACGCAGCTGCTAATGTGTCTTGGGTAATTGACTCGGCAAGTTTTGCATTGTTGTCACGTGTTGTGTGTGCGCAGCAAGGACACCAACCAGGCAAAAGATAGACAGAAAAAGAGAGCAGGGGGGGAGTAGTGTTCTGAGTCCTGAATCCTGAGTTTCCTGAGACCGAGCAATATGCAAATCAAAGTCAACGTCGTCATCGTCGTCGTCGTCGTCGTTGCAGGCGACAAAACTGGCGCGCAACTAGGCAAACACTTCCGCTGGCCGGAAGCATAAAACAAGTCGACAGCGGAAGTTGGTAACGCTCCGACTCTCTAGCTCGCTCTCACTATAAGCTAACACCCCACCAAGGAGCTGTGAGAGTCTTCTTTTCGATATGGTTTCATGATTAAAACCCAACTCAGCTCGACTGGGCTCGCTTATTATAATTATTATTTTTATGTTCGCGTGCCTCGCTCCTCTCTAGCGACATTTGCACGTGAGCTGTTTAGCCAAAAGTGTTAAAACGGCATAAAAACATGGAGTCGACTTGGTAATATGCACGCGATATGCAGCCAGTCAATGTTAGGTGTGTGAGTGTGTGTGTGGGTGCCGCTCCTGGAGAGAAGGTGTTTACGAGTCTCGCAATTAATTTAACTGCTGCTCGCGAAGGCCATAACAAAATTTATGACCAACAACAGTTTTGTCAATAACTTTTCTCGCTGGCATCTCCCTTGCGTTGGCTAATCTCGAGGGCACTTCATTAATCCAGAGCGCCAGTTAATGCCATGCATGTCAGAGGTAGCAGACAAATGTTCCCAGGCTGATGGTTGTTACTCTTCCTCCTCCTCCTGCTACTGCTGCTGCTGCTGATCCTTGTTTCTCCTTCTGTTTCCTAACTCCTCTTATGTGGGAATTTATGAGCAGCAGCAAATGCAACTGCCAGGCAGCATATCAAATTATATGGCGGCCACAAAAAGAAATAACATCGTGGAAAGCCAACAGCGGGCGACGTCCTTTGCTTCGCTGCCTCCTGCTGCCTGCTCCAGCTCCAGCTTCAGCTTCTAGTCCTGCTGCATAAATTCTGATGAATCACTGCAGCCAGCAGCTAGAGCACACCACAGGCAAATCCAGCAGAACCACTTGCAACACCTGCAACACAGCCAGCAGCACGAAAAGTTTCATCGTTCGCCATCGTTTCACGTTTCACATAATACGGCAACACGGTCCTCCTCTAATAATAAATTTAGTTTGCAACGCGCAACGAAATTTCGGAATGCATAATTCAAAATAATTCAAACACAGCGTCGCTGATTCCTCATCTCTGATTCCGCTTCCCCAGTCACAACACCAACAACAACATCAACAACAACAACAACAACAACAGGAATATTGCTTCACCTTAGCGTGACTGCGAAATAGCCAATAACTTGATGCTGCACCCAATTTGGCGAACGAATCTAACAAAACTTGCAAATTCTGTTGTCCCTCAATTACATGAGTAGATTGACAATATGCTTGTTTTTCGACTTCTACAGACTTCATTTAAAGCTTTATTAACTCTGATTCTGTATCTATTTCTGCTTTCAGGTAAGTCCGCAAGATGACAACAATACCTTAAGTTACCTTGACACATTCTCCTTGGTAAGTGTGAAACGACCTTTGACATACCTTTAATCATACTCCATATAGATACCCCAATTATCAGTGCACTGATTGAACTGTACTTGATGCAAAAAAAGAAGAGAGAAGAAGTATTGAATATCATTTTTATTTGCGTAGACTTAATATTGAAATTACTCGCAGCGCGCTCGTGTAATCACACAAACATATACTTTTCACTCAATTATACACAACAATAAATATTGAATATAAACAAACATGACGCACGCACAGTGGGCAGGCACTTTATTTAATAATAAACTGCCACACTTTCCGCCCCAACCGACAGCCACGCCCCCAATTCGCTTAATATGCATTAAAGTGCAATTCATATTTATTTGTGCAAATTTTTCACATTCGTCCCAAACCGACGACCGAATCACTTCTGCCCAATTCTGTTGCCCTGCCGCCCAACAATGATATCCTCCGAACAAGGACACAGAAAAAAAACGATCCCATTTGGACATAACGAAACGGGAATACCCTAACTATACCATCCGACTATTATTCAAGGTTCGGTATCAAAGTATCCTTTGGCTTAGACAAACTTTGCCACAAGTAGAGAGGCTTCCCCTTTCCCCCTTGTGGCATCCACATATCAGAGTCCAAGTGAGGCGTAAATGTCTTACATGCTGCAAGGGCATGATTACGAGTATCATCCACTTTAAGATTGATTAGTTGCATGACGCGCCACTTTTCTGGGTTAAGCAATCCTTTGGCTCCTGTCTCTGGGTAAAACAATTTTATTATCTCGTTCAGTTTTTTCTTATCTCTTTTCTCTCTTTTTCAATTTCTTATTTTGTTGTTTTTTTTTAATGTGCCTTCAAGAATTTAAGTAGTGCAAACGAGTACGTTTAAATTAACATTATGTCCTTACATCATAAGGACATTCTTGTCATAGCTGACGCACACGGTGGAAATTCTTCTGAAAAAATATATATGAAAAAAATGACTGCGTAATAATGTTATGCATGTTAAATGACAAAGTGATGAGACTCCTGTGGAGGCGTCGTTATATAAAAATTACATAGCAACAGCGGGAGTTCAGCGCCAGTCAGAGAGAGAGAGACAGAAAGAGAGAGAGAGTGAGAGTTGTGTTCGCATTCGGTCCATGAGCTATGCTCACGCATAAACAATAAATAAGGCTTCATAATTTTCCTTCATTGAACTTGCCGCCCAGCAGCTTCATCATGAGGCTGGCGTTTCACCCGCATTGTTGTCATTGGCAACACGGAGTCGAGCACAGGCCTCGTCCTGTATATGGGCCCAAACCAGGACCCAGACCCGGACCCGGACCCGGACCAGGACCAGGACTCGGACCTGGCTTGTGCTTTCCAGCAGTTGCAGCAGTTGCTGTTGCTGAATCCTGTGAACGTGCTTTTGTCGTAATCCTTTGAATTTCGTTGCAATAATTCCACTTGAATGTTTATTTGTGTATACAGCGCGCACACACAAACATACACGCGCAGCATACATATATATATATAAATATATATATATATAAAGAGAGAGAGAAAGATCTAGGGAGGGACAAAAGTGTGGCACCAAGTCGGCCTTACAGTTTATAAGGTTATTGTTTGCGTCACGGTCGCCATTTTAAAACGCAGAGTTCTACCTTTTTATAGGCAATACGACTGAGTAGTACTCCTGATGCTGCTGCTGGTGCTGGGACAACAACTAGTCGAAATGCTCTTAGCCATTTGTTTGCCTTGGTTCAGCTTGCCACTAACAAATCTGCAAATACGCAATACGACAGGTGCGGCCGCCCTCACAGTGTAAAAATCCATAAATTTTTGTCGCCAGTGCTTTTCATTCATAAGCCATTGATGCTTTTTCCATTAGTGTGTTCCATCCGCAACCACAACAACAACTAGAACCTCCTATGGATACACTAGATTCCACAGTCACACTCACAGTCACAGTCACAGTCGCAGCCACAGCCACAGCCACCACATCTTCAGCATTCTCAGAATTCTCGTTGTTCTCGTAACAGCTTCCAGAGGCTTATGCATTGCTGCCGTTGCCTAGTTCCATTCCTGGCACTCATATTCAATTAGCTTTACATTCTTTTTGCGACAAATGTGGTGTTGATAAGTCCCCTTTTTACGTCTGTCCCAGCCTCCCAACCTCCCACACACACACACACAAATCCTACCTACCAGGACTGGAGGCTTTGAAAGCATTCAGAGCAATCGCCATGCATGTAATTAAAATCGGCTTAAGTATACCCCAAGGGCTCCCAGTCTCGGTTTCCGCGTTCACTGCTCCAAATGAAGCTTAGACCTCTGTGGTTTGGGCTTTTGCCTTAAAAATGCTAAATGCAAAGACTCTGCAACCTGCGCTGTGCTGCAGATGCAGATGCATGTGGCAGTTTCAATAGTTTTGCCACAGCTCACAGACTTATCAATAAAGCAAAAATATATGATAGAAATATATTTGTATATAAAGAGTTCATATTACTCTCTTATTTTTCTGTATAAAATGTGACATAGTCGTTGCCATGGACACATCTCTCATTGTTGTATATTTGCAAGTTTTGCACTTAGTTACGAGAAGCTTTAACTGCACTATTTTTCCTTGCACCTTACACCTGCTGTCACCTGGATTTGTTCGGTTTATTTTCTATTTGTTCAACATTTGATTTACCACAAAAAATCCTCTTTGACTGCCTTTATGTCGGTTGCACACAAATGTGCAAACGTTGACACTGACGAGCCCCATGAATATCCCACAGGAGATTATACTTTATGTGCGCTAAAAGTAGCTGTTTTCATTTAGATTTTCAACTCTCAACACTTTAAATAGCGAGTGTACGCAACTGCGAGGTATTCCTTAACCTGATTAATAGATTATTTGACTTGACAAGTATCGATACTTGTCACTGGAGAAAATAACTCAGATTGCAACTTTTGATGATGGCGCTGTTTAGGCCTAAGTCTGGTCTGAGATTGGGTAAAGCTTTTCTAGAAAATCTTCAGTACTTATGGCATATATATGCAGCATTAAGCTATATGTCTAAGAGCAGACATACCAGGGGAAACTATATACGTTAATTGAAGTCTTTAAGATGGAAGCATTCAGCCAGAAGGCAATCATCGCCAGATCGATTCCACTTGAAGCTTCATTTCTAGTTCTTCTTGAACTCGTCTACACATTTCCCAGTAGCCTTTTCTTACATTTTTGAAAGCTTTCAAGCCACTTCTATATTCTATCCATCTACCCAAAGCAATTTTGAAAATTGCAAAACAAACAAATCGACCCTCGCCAACTATTTTACTTACACTGATTGAAGTTATCTTTTAGGGCTATTTCTCTCTCTCTGTGTTCAGCTTTAAGCAATTGTTGTTTTCGTTTTAGTTGTTGCTTTTGATGTTGTTGTTGTTAGCTTACCCAGTGGCAGATATATGGTATAGTGCAATATCTGACCGTTTTTCGATTGCTTCAAAGTAGCTCAGTTATGGGCTCGCAAACGAAAATGAACCAAGTCAAGCTCCGGGTAGCCGGGACTGGACTCTGGACTCCGGGACTTTGGACTTTGGACTGTGGATTGGTGTGGTCCACTGCAAATTAACAGAACAAAAGCTGTAGCCTAACAATGGGCGAACTGGCAATGGGCAGTTGGAAACATGACCAAAGCAATGCAAACAGGCAAACAAACACACACACACACACACACAGATAAACACAAACATAGTCATACATATAGGCGAGTAGGACAGTTTTGGAAGTGAGCTCTAACCAAATACGAAGAGGGCTTAGACCAAAATGCAGCGACGATTCTCGATTTTGAATTTATGCAGTGTTTGGTTTGTTATTACGATGTGTGCGGCGTGGCGGCGCAGGGGATGAGGGAGAGGTGTGCCAAGCTGCAACAGCAACAGCAGCAACAGCAGCAGCAGCTCATTTCCGCATGCCCGCCCTGAAATCAAAAAATCTGCACACAAAGTCGCAGTGGCCGTGTGAAGGCCATGCCAAGTACAGAAATAGGAACTGATGGAGCAGCTGGAGGCACAGTAGTGTAGTACTCGGTACTCGGTACTCGGTACATTTGTATAGAAGGACTCCATTGCATCTGTATGCCTGTGTGGGGGGGGGGCTCCTGTTTGTATGCAATGCTATGCGGTAACTGCCTGCCTGAATGCCTTCCTGCCGGGCCTGCTTGCAATCTCAGTTTGTGGTTAATATTATGCTGCATTTCTCATTTCGCGTGGTTTGTTGTTGATGTTGTTGTTGTTGTTGTTGTTGTTGTTGTTGTTATTGTTGGTTTATTATCGCTGGCAATGCCAGTGCAAACACCGCTACCCATCGGCATCACTAACACTGAGCCTGAGCATTCTGCATCCTGGAACATCCCTGTCCCTTGGCTGGTTGGTTTATCTGTTGTTGGTTTTTGGTTGCCGTCGCTGGCCTTCGTTGTTATTGCAATGTTTTTGACAAATAGTCAGGGAAATGCACACGGATGTCTGTTTATTGTGCCGTGCATGCGGTTTACGTTTATCTTCGACTTATGCAGACAGTTGTTGTTACCCACACTCACACTCACACTCACACCCCACACCTACACCTACACCAATCTTACCTCATTTCCCATTGGAGGATATACTGTGGTCTGAGACATTTTCGGTGCATTGTGATTGCAGCAGACACATTTTGTTGTGGTCCAGTATTCGAGTTGTGACCCAGCTCCGGGATAACTGTTTGGCTTTTGGTTCATCTATTGTGTCTTCCTCCGGTTTGTTCGTTACTTTTAAGTCGATACTGGTGTCTGTCTGGCTGTGGGTATAGTATGCATGTCTGTATCTGTGTGTGAAAGATTGTGTTTTCAATAATAATCTAATTAAGTGCAGTTTATGAATATAGACAGTACGTTGATGATGTGCCTAGGTCAATAATCGGACGTCTGCCACAATCAAGATAGCAGCATACAAGGAAGACGCATACTCCGACTGTCAGATACACTTGATCTTACGTCACAAGGATATATGACACTTTATAGCTTTTAGCTATGTTTTCTGTTTTCTGTTTTCTGTTATCTGTTTTCTGTTCTCGTAATGATTTCAGTTTGTAATTAATAGCTTAATTGAATTATATCTTTATGTCATCATTGCATTAGCTACTCAAATTTCCACAGCTTTTCCAATAATATATTTTCTCTTGCTATTTTCGTTATGCTATAATACGTCAGCTCGTTAGAGTTTATATAAGAAGTAATCATTTTGTTATATTCCCTGTTAATTGACATATTATTGGCATATAAATAGATATTTTCTGTCTGTCCTTGTGCAACATTCCAACTCTTTCCTCAGTTTCTCAAGCTCAGCTGCTTTAGATGTGTGTGTGTGTGTGTGTTCGTTTGTGTGTGTGGACATTCTTGCGTAAAGGTAATTGATTTTTGACTGTCCTTCAAGTGAATTCCTAGAGAACACAACAGAATAGTTGACAAATTAAATGGAATTTCTTTGCCTCACAATTCACATGCAATAATAAACTTGAACAAAAGTATGAAATGCCTTTTCAGAATGCTAAATTGTAAAAGCCAATTGTCTTCTAAGCCTTCGACTAATCCCAACTTGACTCGCTTTACCTCCCTGCCATTGTCTACTTTCTATTGTATGGCTGCCATTGAATAGTTTAATTAGCCCAGGCACATACTTGTATATCTGAATTAATCAAGCCAACCAAAAGGTATACAATGAGCACGTACAACTGTCAATGCGGATGTTTCTCTTTCTGTTGAACATCAACTGAATGAATGCGTCTGAGTAGCTGTTGAGCTAAACTATTTTGTGTCTAAAGTGCAGCTACAAAAGCGCTTATTAATAAAGTTTTAATGCCAGCAGGGGGAGAATCCAAGGGAGAGACAGAGACAGAGACAGAAACAGAGACAGCGGCAAGGACATTTAAATCGGTTGAGAACTATGCAAGTGAAGCTTAAACTTAACCGAATTAAATGTTTATTTTCAATAAATTATTATGCCAAACTTATTGAGGTTGTCGGAGTCAACTTATTTATACTTGTAGAGACAGAACTTTGAGTTATGCAACTATTCAACAAAACAAATGCAATTACGTCAGAGGTTGGCTTATCAAATTAGTTTGAATGCAACGTCACATAACGTAACGTTATACAAAGCTAATTAGATGCGAATATCTGGTAAGAAAATAAAAAAAATGATGCTAACTTTGACATTAGATTAAATGTCATGATAAAGCACAAACAAAAGGCTCAACTCTGCTGGCGGTTTCATAAAGTGCGTATTGGTATGCCTTTCGGGCTTACAAATTATGCTAAAGTCAACTCAAACATTCTCTATGGATATGGATGTCTCTCCCTCTCTCTCTGTATGTGTGTGTGTGTAGAGTGTGTGTTAGTTTATGTGCATGTATGTTGTGTGTTAAATGCCTAACTCAATTATGCCTGGGTAAATGTTTCGGCGCAAAAAGCTCAAAAGCCACAGCAACATAACCAGCACGAAGGTCTCCCGGTCCCTGCTCGGGCGCCCCGCTCGGTCCCTGCTCGGTCGCCGCCCGCCTCATTTGGTCCCAGCTTGGTTGTCCTCGTTGGGCAACCTGAAACAAGCAGCAGCTGCGCCTAATTGCAAACGCAACGCTCACAATTTCATTTATACATGCAATAATTTGGTTTATTATTGGTAGCGTTGGTCCCAAACAACAACCCAACTATGTATGTACCGTACCGCAACGTACCGCAACGTAACGTAACGTAACGCATCGTATCGTATCGTACATACAAACAACAGCAGCTCCACGTCAGCCCATCCCTTTCGCTACATTTGCCATAACTTTTAATTAAATTAAAATGCACAGCCAAATTCGACTTACGCAAACAACCGACGATAGTAAAACGACATTCAACAACAACGTGCAGCAGCCTCGGTCGCAACCTGTGCCCTCCCAGCTCGCTCCTGCGTACCCAAAAACTTAATAACCAATTCGCTTTGTATGCGAAATATTCTGCGTTTCATTTATATTTATAAATATTTGAGCAAAGGCCCGAAACGGCCCGGCCAGGCCCGACCAGGCCCGACCCGGCCTGGGCCCATGCACTCTATCTGCAAGTCAAAAGTGCCTTTTCATAGGCCCACGCGCAATTTAACGATAATTAACTTAAGCCCGATCTGATATTCCAACTGAGATACAACTGAGCTGCAACTATGACCTACTCTGTGTGTATAGATAACTGATGTATGCCGGCTGCAAGGACTTTGTGTATCCCTTACAAGCACCAAAAAAAATAATGAAAAAAAAATACAACAAGTTAATTTCAAACATTAGTTTTCAAAGTTAGTTTTTTCGCTGTCTCTCGCTCAACCTTCAGCCACCCTTCAGCAGGACACTTAGCAAACACCTTTACTTTTGTTCAATCTCAACTCTCCCCCAACTATTTGCTTAACATTATATATATACATACATATATATATATAGTTTTTTTCGCTCTAATGTGCTCGGTTGCCATATGGCATCCGCTTGGCGCTTCATAAAAATGCAAACTTATGCTTTTCACAACTTTTGGCATTGCCAACAGCCCTCGTGCAGGATGTCCACTCTACACACACACACACACACACACACACTGATAGGGAGGGAGAGAGAGAGGGGGGTATAGAGGGACACACACACACTTGTAATCCAATTAAAGGTAGCACTGTAGTTGGCTTTTAGCGTGCGGTGGCCAGCTGGTTGCCCAACTGTCCGGTAGTTCCCCCCTGACGTTTACCTCCGTCCGCTGCCATCAGCTGGTCACCTTAAAAGCTTTTACCAATCGACAACTCGCCTTGATAGAGCTACGTTGTCCTGGCCCAGGTCCTGGCTGGCTGCTGCTGCTGCTCGCGTTTTACGTATACTTAATTTGATTTTTCACACAGCCAGCTCTCTCCTATGCCATACCAAAGCACCCATCCACCTGACACACACACACACACACACACACAAAAAGCTACACTCAGTGGTCATGCTCTGATTTTCATGGCACTCGCACACTTGTGCATAGCGGAAGGGGGGTGATGGGGCATGGTAAAAAAAATCTAATTTTTGTGCAATTTAACGAGACATTTACGTTTTTTCATTTGATTATCTCACAGTCAGTTTGGTAACGGGCGCACATTTGACCACGCCCTCATCACACAGTCGACTCGCACTCGAAAATGCGTGATTGTAAAGATTTTCAACGTTTTCGCAATGTAAAAATCCAAAAAATCCTTGCGACTTACCTTCTACTCATTGTGCAGGTAACTCTAGCAGCTGCTATTATCCTGCAAAGGGTATAGCAGCTCCTTGAAAACTCTTTTTGTTTCCCAATTGGGGAAATGCTTTCTTAAGATTGAGAAGGGAACATTCAAATGTGCTTCAAAGGATATTGCATTCAGTTTAAAGGATGTCATAGATAAATTTGTGTCTTTCACTTTTTTTTAATAACAATCTCAATTCGATTTACTTGCCAGTGAGTGTTCAATGCATAATTGGTTGTGCAGGGTATACAAGTTCCACCATAACCCCGAGCTGCAGTGTCCAATTGCCGTGTGCAGGCTGCACTTGCATTTTGTAGCATACTTTTCTGGGCTTTGGTTGAAGTTTTCGTGTAATTTGTTTTATGTGATTGTCCATTGGCTTCATTTTGGATTCACATTAGCTGAACGCGAAGCTGCAACCACAGTGTCGCACACCCCCACCCATACCCACACACACAGAGCTCGCGCAAGGGTATGCAACAAATGGCATATGTATTAGTGGAACACAAGAGGACAGAACGCACACCTTTTGTGTACGTGATGTCATTATGGCCAAAAGGTAAATTTCAACTGTCGTACGCTAAACGACTCTGTGTACATTGACTCTGACTCCATTCCATTCCACACACACACACACACAGACACAATGGCAATCCACCCGTTTGTCTCTCTATCAGCTGGTGTATCTCTTTGTGGCTGGCTGCCCACCAAATCGCAACTAACCTCCCCCACGCAAATGAACGTTTAATGTATTTGACATTTTGAAAGTCAAACCAAATAGCAACAGGACACAACATCTAAACATATGGAGAATGCTTCTGCATTCCGCACAATCTCTTTCTCAATCCTTACACACACACAGATACACGTACTCTATCTCGTATGCCATATAAAATTTCACATTTGCTGCTGCAGCCGCCTGCACATTGCACATTTGTCATTGGAGATGACCCGATTTTTGTGGTTCGCTGTCTGCTTTTGCTGCGCCTGTTTAGAGTTTAAATTTTCCTGCCTGTGGCATGTGTGGCCAGCACTTATGCTTCCTCTTATTGCTTGCATCCTTGTTGCTGTTGTTGCTGTTGTTGCTGTTGCTGTTGTTGTTTTTCTGTTGCCAAATTTGTAATTTAAATAAGGCGTAATTACAGACTGGCCATTGGCAGTGATTAGTATGCCAACACGATCCGTTAAGCTTGTTGTGTCGAGGATGCATTTACAATTTACGTGAGTGTGCAAATTGTCCGCAATGCATTGTGCTATTTGATGAGAGATGGGTATAAATATGTTATACTTACTCGCAAAGGACCAACTGAAACAACAGGACACTGCCAACAACGATGTGACAACGATTGAAATGACCATGGAGAACATTTCAGACTCAACTCAAGTCACAATTGACGTGAGTGAAGCAAAGCGACACACAACACCAATTAAAGTGACTTATAGAAAGGATTTGTGGTATCCTTTTTCGAGGTTTTTCATATCATATCGAAATACAATCAAATGTCTCGTATGCAGAAAGGTTTTTATGACAGCACAAAAAGTTTGAGACCTACTTATAAGGACTTCTGCTGTCATTCATCTTTCATATACTTTCGCCTACCCTTACCCCCTACCTCCCACTCCCTCCCCCTCCCCTCACTCTCATAATAGCTACGGCTTGTAGAGGTCGTTAATTTGTTTTCATGGGATTTTATGTGGTGGCTCGTTAGCTTCAACCACAAAATGCCGCCCGAATATTTAGTCTTAATTTGTGTTGGCCATTTCGTATGCTAAGGACAATTAATAAGGCAGACAAATTTGACATTCATTGGACAGCACACCTACCCCTGCTCCTGCCCCCTGCTACACACCGAACTTTAGATTCCCTACACAGCCCAGGACCCTGTGTCCTAGTATATTCACTTTTTCTTTTTTTTTTTAACATGCTGTCATTTATTTGCTTTTATTTATGCATTATTTTTATGGTCGACGTTTTTTCTCTCCTCCTTTTTTTTTATGGGCCAAGAGTCATTACGCCAGAGCTGTTCTTGTTGTTGTTGATGTTTGCTTTGACTAAACAAATATTATGGCCATTAAGTAAATTGGTCAAAAACTCTCTGTATGTGTGTGTGTGTGTGTGTGTATCTACATATAAATTGATATTTATATATATCTATGTATATGTATAGTAGCTGTGGCCTGCTTGTTATTGTTATTTCTTGACTCTGAAGTTGCCGCCCAAAATGTAAGCAATAAATGTCAGCTATTAAAAACGATACAAAAAAAGAAAAGAGGAATAGATAGAAAAAAATTCCTTGAACTCATTTCATAGTTTTGTTCATTAATGAACTCCAGCTCCAGCTCCAGCTCCAGCTCCTTTTAGCTGTCGTTACCCATTCTACTTCTAAGTTTGGCCCGTTTCTTTTTCAGTTAATTGAACTTGGTACGCGGCCACAGCAATTAATCAACGATTTTGTCCAAGAAAGAAGGAAGAAAAAATATACATATAATATAACTCAAAGGAGAAGGAAGAAAATGTGAAATCAGTGCAATTATGCAAATTGTAAACTTTTTATATCTAATTTTGTTGTTGTTGTGTTCCGTTTTTGTTTTTATTTTTGGGTTACACCCAGCGAACCCTTTTCTCGAGTACGAAGTATGACCTTGCTTTGTTGTCTCATTAGACGCATAATTACGCCGCTCAATTCTGATGCTTTGGGGATCTTAAGACGAAATTAAAAATAAATTACAAGGAAATCCGCGCGACAAATCGAAGGCACAGCCAAAGTATATACTATACTAGATATTGTACTGCAATCCCCTTTACCTTTACTTTACCCCTTTTTGTCGGCTTCGCCTACTTGAACCCCTCTCACCCATGTCAAGGCCCATCTCCAAGGGGAAACCTGTCAAAATTAGCGAAATTAATGCGCAAACGAAGCGAAACTGTCGAAACACAAAGGAAAGCAACAAAAATGGCGGCGTATGTGTCAAATGCTGAGAAACGTGAGTAAACTGAAACTGTGTAGAAAGTGTGGAAGAGTGAAGAAGGGGCTGAGTAAGAGGGAGGGGGGTGCAGTTTTGAGGAGGCGAACACCAAATGAAATTGAAACATTTGCCGACGCGTTGAAATTTCCTTTACTCATTATGCGTGGCGACAACCCTAACGGGGAAATCCCCCCCACCTCCGCCATGCAGATTGAAATCCAATTAATGCCGCTGATGGTGAAAAACAAAGAAAAAAAACCAAAAAAAATAAAGAAAAACGCAAAGCTTTCAACTGATTTTTTGCCGCTCCTCGACTTCCTGTGCTGCTTTGATGAGCAAACGACTTGGAAAAAGGGGCAAGAGCGGAAAGGGGGCGTGTCGCCAAAGTATGTATAGGTGGGCGCGCGAGTGAAATCCTTTTTTAAAATGCCAAACGCGTTGCGGCGTTAATATGTCAAATTAAGGACTGAGCTGGAGACTCCTCGGAGTACCCGGAGAGGATCAAAAACTTGCCGATGGCTACAAAAACCGGGCAGCGGTTCACTCCACAAACTGTCAACACAATAAATGTGGCTGCGTATCGAAAATGAAGTTTGATGAAAGTTGCGCGGCTAACGCGACCCTCGGCCTCTAACCCTCCCCCTCCCCCTCTCCCTCTCACACACAGCATCTCTGCTGACAGGCCCTGAACCTGTGAACCCTGACCTGAAATCCAATTGAAGTATTGCTAGCTTAATTAAAGACGCTGAGCAATTGTCCTGGCTGGGGCTCATAATATGATTGAACGAGTCGTAAGTTTGTTAGCAGAAGGTGCTTTAAGACTCCAATGATGTCATATCATAAGCAGCAGGAGAACTTGATAACCTTTTCTATATTTGAGATAGTTTAAGCAGTAAGAGAATGCTAATTATAAGGAAAAAAAGCTCATGAAAATTTCATCTACCTAATTGCTGTATACAGAAGCCGCCGCTTTAATAGTAGTCCACTCTATAAATAAAGTCGATTTACCTAGCTGAATGCCAATATTGACCAACAGCACATAACAGTACTACTCTATTACTAATTACCACACCTCCGTATTGCCTGTATCGTATGGTATTATAGGGTCGACTGAATAGCAGCAGGTTTTTTGGGTATAGTCTGTAGCGGGCGGGAGAGGTTGAACACGTTCCTAGAGAATATTCATTTACCAAAAATTGTTTTTGTTGATTTAGTCAGCGCTTATAATACAAATTTATGTGTTTGCTTAATAAATAAACATTCATTCTGTTCGCTACACAAGCCCAAATATGCAGCCAGTAGAGTATTAACAGCAGCAATGCTTATGAGGGTACAAAAAATACAAAGGAGAGTAAAATAAAAAGGGAATATGGAAAATAAAACAACACATTCCTCTAATATTTTGTACAATTTTCCCTCTTGACAAAAACAAAAATATGCGAACAACAATTAAAGCAACTGCTGTAAACAACGGCAACAACCAAACAATAAACAACAACACTGGCAACAATAACAATTAGAATGGAATGTTTACATTGTTCGGAACTTGACTTAATTATTGGCAATTGCATTAGCATATGAAAAAAGGGGATGTTCCACAAATAAATTCTGTTTTTAGGCAAAAATATTTGCTAAGTATTCATTAAACGTTTTCCAAATCGAATTGATTTATTAAATATTTAATTCTATATCCTTTGATACATTTAACTCGTTTACAAATTAACAACAATTAAGCTAAAAAACAGAGCTCAATCGAAAACTCACAGGTCGCCTCGTCCTGTTAAGTCCTGTGCATGAAACTCGTGTGAAATATGAATTCTTTTAGCTTATTTCGGTTGCGTTTTTGTGGTTTCCAGAACAACCCAATACTCTCCGTTCAATTATAAATATGCATTTATCCTTCTGCGGAATGTGATGAATGAGCTATCATTACGGTTAATACGCGGTTCATGTTCCACGTATTGCTAATATCTGATACATGTCCACGCATCGTACAAATAGATTGCTTCGTGGAGACCATCGCCATCCCCATCAGCGCCATCAAGTACCATTAGGCCATATTAAAATTGTGTAAACAAGGATAAATTGGTTATTATATTGACATTATAATATCACTGTATATATACTTTTGTACAGATTCCACAAAAAAAGAAACTTTTCCCTACCTTTTTTCTGTTTAATTTTCTGTTTAAGTTTGCACTGATAAATTTTGCATTTTTCCATGGAAGAGTCGCTTAAGTTATAATATGTTTTCTAGGAAAAGGCTGAAGAAACGATGGAGAAAGCTTATAGCTTTATATAAATATATTTTCAAATATATATCTGTATTATTAATCTGCATGAATTCCTTTCTTTTTGTATCTTATTTATTTCGAAAGAATTTATTTAAAATGTCCTTTCAACTTATTCCGCTTTCATTTAATTCAATATATAAAAAAATAAAATAGAAATTACAAAAATATAAAAATAATATAAAAATAATATTTAAAAAAATTTATTTATGTATTTATTTATTTAAAGTCAACAATGAACAGTTGATTATAAATTAAAAAAAAAAAAAAGATGTACAATAAAATGAACAAACAATTAAATTACTAAAAAATATAATATTAAATGTCCAGTCTTGATAAATAGAAGAATTTTTAGATATCACAAGTTCACAATTCCCTTTGGCACTAAACATTTATTTTTTTATTTTCAATTTATTTTTAATTTAAATTTATTTTTATTAAATTTTTGTAAAATATTTTTTATTAAATAAATTTCTTTAATAATTTTTAAAATGAATATAACTTCTTGCTTCACATAAAATATATATTTATGCATACATTAAATTAATTTAATATTAATATTAAATATTTATAGACAATTTTTTTTATTTTATTATAATATATCTCCAATTTCTCTTTAAAAATCGAAAAAAATGTATGAGAAATTTGTAAGTTAAAATATAAGATAAAATTTTTGGTGTAGGAGAAGAAGTATCAAAAGTGGGTCCAGAATTTTCACTCTGTCTCTGCTTCGCCTATTTCTTCTCTATTTTGCTTTGGGCTGTTGGGGGTCTCTCGACGGGGCCTCGTTCGTGCTTATGTCTCTGTGTGTGTCCATGTGTGTGTGTGTGTGTGTGTGTGTGTGTGTGTGTGGTGTACGTATATGTGTTCCCAATTAGATTTTATTGTTGTGGAGCGATTGCAGTTCCCATTGTTTGTTGCCTGCTGCTTCTTGCCTGCCAGCTGTTCATGTTGTTGTTGTTGATGTTGTTTATGTTTGGTGTTGTTGCTGTTGTTGTTTTGGACTTTCGAATTGTTGTTGTTGTTGTTGTAATTAGTGAAGCGCAAACAAATGTCGCCTAATGATTCGTTGACTGCCGTCGACGACGACAACGACAACGACGCCATTTTGTGCCGACTTAAACATAAATCTATACATATATATAAATTGTTGTTGCCGCTCTTATTGTTGTTATTGTTGGTTTATTGGGTGTAATTACATATGTCGCGCTCTCATATTTACATGGCAATTGGGCACAGACTTTGTAAATATGATTTACAATCGCTGCGATTGCATTGCGAGTGTGTAAGCTGTAAGCCTGTTCTTGTGGCTTTAAACTCTGCCCAACCTTGACAAAACTCATTAACGTATTGGCCAAAAATAACCGCTGGCCAATACAAACACACACACACACACACAGAGAGAGATAGAAACCCGCAAACATGGATTGATGGTTGGACGGATGGGCAAGCAAGTTCTATAATAATTAGTTTGAGATTTAATTTTAATTACGCTTAGTTGTCAGCTGAGCTCCATTGAGCTGCCATCTTCTGCTGTGTTGATGTGCATGTCCGCATCGCCAGCGGCCAGAACAGCCTTTCAAGACTGTAATTAATATGGGACCCAAGCATGAGACAGCTGACATGCATACAAACATACATACACACATGTATATATATACATATATAGAGAGACATATGTGATGTTTGCGTATATTGGATTGATGGCAAAAGCTGTTTATTTACTTACGTTGAGCGTAAAAGGGTTTTTGGTTTCGTTTCATTTAATTTTGCTTCAGTTTAGTATAAACAAAGCGGAGACAGTCCTTCTCAGGGCCAGCGCTCTTTGCTCTTGGCCATTAAATGAGTTAGGTAAAGGTACGAGTACTTGACAGCTTCCAAATGAATACTCGCATTTGCGGCTTAAATTGAGTTGCTCTAACTATTCTCTAAGCTTGAATTGCCTTTAAGTTTCATATAGTATGGACTAAATTGTTGTACGATTAAAAGCTTATTATCAATCTGTATTTAAAGTAAGTGAAAACAGACTTCGACTTAGCTTTTTCCTTCCATAATAAACCAATTCAATACGAAGTCATCAAATAGTTAATGATTGAATCAAACGAAATCGTAGCATATATCTGTCTATCATATTCATGCTTAAATACCACAATTCCTTCGTGACAAATAGTTATTAATTCCAACAGAAATCTGTAATAATGAACCTTGACATTAGCTTCCAGACGATTAAGGCTAGAAATATATATCATTATAACAACTCCCTTTGTCATATTCAAAGTACTTTGAATATCTTTTAGTTTCTACTTCGAATATATTTGGAGTACTCAAATATGCTAACTATTTATTATACTTTGTTACGGAATCTGTCTGCTCATCTTAATTTATTCAGTTGCCATTTGGACTAATGCGCTGGCAATTTCATTAGCCTCGAATGAGGAAAGATTTCCTTGGTTTGGCAACCTTGAATATTTCGTAGAAGCTTTTAATATCATTGGCAGCTGAGCAGCACATCCATTTTGGCCATTATAGTTTTCCATGATGTGTCGGGATACGAGGGCCAAAAGGAAAAGAAGATGTTGTACAAAAGTCTGCAACACCATCAACAATATTTCACTTGATTTAATTTTTCGCCTTAGCCAGAAAATTTGTTGCAATTTGCGCATGTTGCCGCCTCTTTCACTCGCTTTCTCTTTCGCTCCCCTTCTCTTTTTTATATATATATTTTGATGAATTATTATGCGTTACATAATTTTCGCCAGCTCATGACACTCAGCAATGTGTTTGTTGTTGTTGTTGGGTCCAGAGGGCAGGGGGTCAATTCACCCCTCCGAGGGGTATCTTGTGTATGTTGCCTTATGGTGTTCCGTTTTCGTCCATGTGTTGGTGTTGGCCGTCAAAAAAAGTTTCGCCTTGCCTTCATCTCGCGCTGGGCTTGGCCTTATTTATGCATGCCTAATTTATGAAAATTTGATGTACTTGTAAGCTATTTCGGTGAGATACTTTTATATTTGTTTTCACATAACCGCAACACATGCGCAGCTATCTGAGCAGCTTGTCTTAGACTGCGACTCCGACTGAGACTCAACTCAGCTGAACTGAACTGAACTGAACTCCAACTCAACTTAACTGAACTCAACTAAACTGAACTGTATTCATCAGAACTCAACTAAACTCTGTACAACCGGATGTTGTCCATGCGAGTTGCGAGTTTCGAGTTCCTCGAATCTTGAATCTTGAATCTAGATGCTGGCTCTGGCTGCGTTTTCGTTTTCTTCTCTTTTTTTTTTTTTTATTTTTTCACGCTCTGACCGCGCTTCAAAAAACTTGCGCCTAAATAAATTACTTGTAAAACTTTTCAAATACTCGTAATTCTACATGATGTTGTTGAGGTCGTCAACGCAACGTTCTCGTTCTCATTCTCGTTGTGCAGGCGGCAGCCCCTTTCGATATTACCCGGAGCCAGCGACGTTATCGTCAAACTTTACTAAACCAACATAAATACCATTTACTGCAGAAAGTTGCCAACATACCAAAAACAAGAACAACAACAACACCAACAACATAGCAAAGAGGACGCAGCTTTCATAAAAATGAGTGGAGATTGTTAAAATGAGTTTGCAATCGAAACCTTTACACAAATGCTCTGCAAATCCTCAAACGATATGTTCAATTATGATAGAGAAATATATTATTGACATATCTCTACATATATATTTTTTAAATGAAACCAAGTTTATAAACTAACTTTTTATATTTTTTTTATATTTTTAAATTTGTAGGAAGCCTTTTTTCAATTAATTTTTATGTAGCTGTCTCTAAAAATTTAAATAATAAAACTAAAGGAAAACTTTCTCAGCTAGAAACGATTTACTTACACTTTAAGTGATAGTTATTAATCCTTAGCTTCACTTCCCTCTTAAGCTGTTACAAACTGTTCAATATAGTCATCGTTCCCTTGTGTATACCCTAACAAAACGCATACCACAAAAGAACTTTGATATGTATGCATAATGTGTTGCCTACTTTTCGGCTGCTGCTAGAAAACTCTCTGCACCCATTGAAAGCAGCTCTGGTGCTGGGCTGTTTGGTAAGAGAATTTTCCTTTTTAGCTGCTTCGATTCTTTCTTAGACTTTTAGTGGCTACCTTAACACCCCGCATATAGCCTGCCCCTGCCCCTTGCCCCCTGCTCCTGCCACTTTTCGGTGCTTAGAGCACTCACTCAGAGCCACAAACATACAACGTTTATTTTATTGACTTTGCCCCCAGACATTGCATATGGTACGGGCTATTGATTGTGTGTGTGTGTGTGTGTGTGTGGGTGTGTGTGCGTCTTAGGGTATATGTGGACTTTCTAATAAGTTGCCGCCATTCGAATCGACAACAACCGAACAACAAACAACTGTTCATCAATACTTTTAGTCGACAAACAGAGACCAAGCAGCTTCAAGTGGGTACGAGGACAACATCGAAAAAGTAGCAACAAAGTTGTAAATTTGTGTGTCAAAGGGTCCGTCTGACTGTCTATCTATCTATATGTATGTATATATATGGTATATATGTATGTGTGTGTGTCAATTTCTTGCTAGATTTTCATATTTGTACTTTTGTCTACCTTACATCAGCCAAAGTCCTACTCCTTCTGCTCATCCTTTTAGCCAAAAAATTTTTGACATAGGGGCGTTTTATATTTAGTATCAATATTTCGTATTGTATCTTATGTTGTGCTGTGTGTTGTGTTGTGTTGTGTGTGCCTTGTTTTGAGCCCGAAACTTTTTTACGAATAAATAAAGTTCAGCACGCACCCAAAATTGTAGGCTTACTAAGGTTGGTAAGGCAAGTTAAGCACCCTCGATGCATCCTTAAAAGGGCTGCTGAGCACACTTAAGCCTCTCCTGCCACTGCCACTGCCACTGGCGCGGGCAGCGCTCCTCAACTCCTCCCTCTCCGCCTTCTCCTCCTGCCCAATATCTGGTCTCCTGTTTTTGTAAAAGTGTTCGTTGTACAAGGCCAGCAAGGACTTTGTTCCTGCCTCTGATGTGTAATGGAGGCTGAATGCTGGCAGGAGATGTGGGACAGGGCGTGGGCCTCGGAGTTAGGGCGATTGCAAAAACTTTGAACGGTTTTTGCTGGGGCTGTGGGGAAAAGGTTTTTGTTGCTTAAACTGGGGCTATTCGCATTTTATTTTTTTTATTTTTGGGGCACCTCCTAAAGTTAATTTGAATATAAGCCTGTTTGATTTCTTGATCAAAACTGATGGGTTTCTAAATCAAAACCCAAAACTCAAATCAGTCAATTGAAATTTTCTTATGCGGGTGCGAATAGTTACTTATTTTCAACACTTTCATACTAAATCTCTCTTTAATATCATATCATATGTATATATATTATGTATATTATGTTGAATAACAGATCTTTTGAGCTGTATTTAATCAAATTTGATTATTTCTGATTGCAGTCTGAGCGTTCTCTATACCTTTCATTTCCCTTTGTACTCCAATTTCTTCTGCCATTGCACTTGTATAAGAGACAAATTGTGCTTGGTTGTTGCAACTGGAGAACAATTTATAGATAGTTATAGTATATTTCTATTATATTTGTCTGAAGCTATGTGAATTATACGAAATACCCATTGTTGTTTATCAAATGGGGTAGACTGAAAGGAGGAAACTCTTCCGATACAATCGCATCCTGTATACGAAATCGTATTATAATAACTTAGTTATAAATCAAACTGAATATATGTTTATTGGCTGTAAATTAAGTTAGGGTATACTAAAGTCGGGTAAAAGCATTCTTAGTGCTTTTTATTGTAATATTGTAGCACTTCCTTTACACATTTCTTATTTGAATCCTTTTCAGTTGGTTTCTGTAATAATACACTTTGAATGGCATACAAATTTGCTATGAGCTCGCATACAGGCACTGTTACGATTGGAGCAACCCTTTCGCCTGTTGCGCAACCCTTTTACACACACACACACACACACACACACAGGCACACACATCTAAATCCACACATACACATACGTACACCCCATGCTGAGGCCTGATAAATAAAATTCAATAAAACTGAACTGTCACCAGCAGCAGCAACAGCAGCCTGCGGCCTGAGGATTCAGGATTGAGAACCGGGTACTAGGTACTGGGTACTGAGAATTGAGGAGGGAGAAGTGAGAATTGAGGAGTGTGAGATTTGAGAACTGAGAAGAGATCTCAGACAGAATGTCGCTCCTCGTCGCTGCCTGCCAATAATAACATTAAAACATTTTCTACATCAATGATGCATGACGTACATCAATACGTCATTCGTGATGTGGTGGCCCTGTTTTGGTGGTGGGTAAAGGACTCCCTCAATGTGGGTGGAGGGGGGGCCTTATATGTTGCATACGTTTAGGCAGGCGTTTTGTAACTCCTTTCATAAGAACGCGAGCCCAGGCAGGCCGAACTGATTGATTTACATGCTTTGCCACGCGCGACTAGCACGACATTCCCATTGACATGGAATTCCATTGGACAGGACCAGTTTACAGCTCCAATCATATCAAATTGCTCTTGCTTTTGCTGTCAGTGAGGCGCATAATGAAGGAGCTAAACCTGGAGTTGGAGGTGGAGGTGGAGGTGGAGCAAGGGTCGGGGTGGAGTGCGAGTTTCGCATTAAATATCAATTTCGTTTATCTGTGCTCCTGTTCCTGGTGCCCACTTAGTTTTATTAAACAACCGCACAGCCACCAAATTGCTAACAATTTCCTTTATTATAAGCATTTTGCCTCCTGTGTCTCTCTTTCTCTTTGTAAAGGTGTCTATCTCTGTATGTGTGTGTGTGTGTTTGTGGTACGTGTTACAGCTGCCATCTGATGCAGTAGCTTATAAAAATGTGTTGCCTAGCTCATAGGCGCGCATTACTATAAATTTTTCAACGGCCTCGGCTACAGGTGTAAAAGGCTCTTTAAAGCAGGGCAAGCTACAATTTGTATGGCACATCCTCACACCCCCCTCGCCGCACCCTTAACCATAGTCCCCTTTGTTGCCCTTACCCCAAACAATGTATGTAATAATCTTCCTGCCTTTAGAAATCACAATTTTATTGACAACTCAAGTTGTTGTTGATTACTTGTGTGTGTATCTGACAGATAACACACACACACGCACACACACACACACACAGACACACACATGCACACCCTTTTAAGTTTATTAAATTTGGCAATTTCTTAGACCTGCCTACAAGCTTAGCTTAGCTGTCCAGAGCATCTTCTGCTGCCCACTCAAGTCCCTGGCGAGTGCGTGCCTAATGCTCCTGTCCATTTTTTCCTATGTTGTTTTTTCTTCCTTTCCCTTTGGATACCCTTATTTGTCAGGCTGTATGCACACTTTGTGTCGCCGTTTGTCACATGTTTTGATTAAGAAACGTCTCCATATGCTCAACAGCAGCATAAATTAAATAGTATTTGCTTTAATCAAAGTTATCTCTACAAATTTCTAACCAAAACTTAACTTAACTCTCTTCATTTTATCATAAACAAATCTAAAGACAATTTATACATAGTAAAGAGCATTTGCTCGTCGGTTTTATCACCGGATAACATCGTTGTCTTATTCTCTACATGATTTTTTAGCTTTCCTCTGACAAGCCGTTTTGAGTAAGTGAATAAGGGTCGAGGGTGGACATTGCACAAGGCGGGGTAAATATTATTAAAAAGGTTTTTCCGGACAGAAAAGGGGATGAGTAGCGGTTGGCAGGGGGACCGGGGGAGGCAGCAGTGGCTGTCATACAATATTTGTGCTGGGCTGTGAGCTCGTTTGATTGATTAGCGTATGTCAAAGAGGTCCGTATGCACTTTTTGTCATCAAAAGAAATAAAAATTGTGCAATTTGAAGTGTTGACAAAGTCATATATTTCCAGCTCCAAATGCAATTCTATAACTTTGATGCTAATCAAATATTGTTGACAATCGCTCACTCACTCAGTCATATATTCATTTATTCAGTCAGTCATACACTCACTCACTCATTCTTTCTGTTGAGGCAATTCAGTCAAAAAGCAGCTGCAAATGTGGCGACGTTTATCAAAGTCATTGAACTAAGCAGTTTTTTGGGTGTATTAGAAGGATTTACCTTAGTCACTTATATTTATCTTCCTGTTTTCACACGCAACTTTCAGCCATTTTGCTGGGCAATTTGCAAGCTTGCAGAAAAACCTGAGTTTTGTTTTGTATTTTCCGGGCTTTTCTTTGCCCTGGTGTGAAAATAAATTCACTTGCCTGGCACTTTGGCAGTTGGCTTTAAATCTTAAAATTAGTTCTGTTTACCTCACTTGATTTATGCATTTCACTTGACTTCTGCCATTCACACGCACACACATATAAATATATATACAGAACTATTTCATATAGTTCATATTATTGCAATAGACCAGATTTTCGTCTCCCAAAGTAACTTAACTTTAAGCTTGAAACTCTTTGCGAATCAGCTCCAAAATATCAACTAACGATTAGTTGCCGTAAAGGTCCTTTAACCAAAAGCAATTTTAATATTATAAATATTTAATGTATTATACTATTTCTATTATTATTATGTATTATTATATATATTCTGTTATTATTATTATATTCTGCTTTAAATTTTAGTCGTCTTTTGATGTTATTTGTTTTAATATATACTATGTTGAACTGATTCCTAATCTCGGAAAGAGTTGAGTTACGACAACCAGAACTATATACTTATAACCTTTTCGTCCCTTTTCGTCTCTGACTTTTGACTTGTTTTGGAAATTCATTTGCTTCGAGCTAATATCCTGTCGGAAACTATATTCAAATAGCATCCTTTATCGCAGTCCTTGGGGAACCCAATTGTTATTATGCATTTTCATATTTTTCTCAGTTCGATAGCTGAACTTCACCTTAAGGGTAACAGCTAGTTGTCTAAGCTTATCTTTAAGTCAAAGGACGATATGGATACAATCAGACAGTACCGAACCTATGTTCCTTTTAAAGCTGAATAGAATCATACCAAGCCAATGTCCTTTTGAAACCTTTCGCTAGTTCGTATTCTTATGATCTATAATTTAGAGAAAACTGCGAGCTGAAGGCCCTAACAGTTGCTGGATATCATATATATATATATCATATACTCTTCATATTCCATCAGGCCTTCTTGCCACAGAATTAATAAAGTGGTTAAAGGATATTCTAAATCCTGTTTCGAAGTCTAATGTTGTCTTCATTAAGTATCTTCGGCTACATTTGCAGTTGTAGTCAAATTCTGTTTATTTTAAAAACATTCATTAAATGTTTTATGTGTCGTTTAATGCTAACTGTTCACTATTTGATGTATATATATATAAATATATATATATATATATATGTATATAAATAAATAAATTGTATTTTTATTTGAATTTATTGCCATTTCCATTTCATTTGGTCACAGCAGCCGTACAGCCTATAGCCCTGGGTTGGCACTTCATCACATTGTTTGTGGCATGCTTCCAATACCTGGATTTAAGGGGTTGGGTAACGGGTGAGGAGAGGGAGGGGGCTGGGGCAGCCATGTGACTGTAGGTGAAGCCATGGACCAAGCACACAAACTCTGTGAGAGAGAAAGCCTTTAACCATTTCGCACTGTGGTCAAAATTTACAAGCGTCTTGCGTCAGTTTTTGTTGCTGTTGTGTTATTTAATGTGGACCCAAACGCAATTGTTGTAGTTGCTATAAATAAAACAAGATACACACACACGCAGAGAGACATACAACCACAGATGGTGTGTGTGTGTGTGTGTGTGTGTGTGTGTAGGTGTAGGTGTATGGCGCACTTTATATAAACTTAGATAACAAACAGCTTGGTTATTTATTTTTCTTAATATTAACGTCAACATTCAGCGCACATGTTGCACGCACAGTCGAACCGAGAGAGAGAAACCCCCATCGAGGCGGCAGCAGCAGCCACCCATTGGCGAAAACCCCCACAGACACAGACGTAGATAAAGTCATTTACACACAGACAACACACACACGCACACACACATACACACAGACTACTGTAATATTTGTTGCCATCTTACAGGCGATGCGAGGTGTGCAACTAAATCACATCAACAGCGCTAGAATTTATAACTGTTTGTCTGGGTGTGTGTGTGTGTGTTTGTGGGTGTGTTTGTGTGTGTGTATGTTTTGTGTATTTATGTTGGCGTCTATCTACTTAGCTTGCTTATTTTGACTTTATTAAGCCAAAACACGTTGCATAGCAGCTAAACACGCGCGTATAAATACAACTCAAATGCCTCGGCTAAGACATCTGCTCAGTGGTTTACTCAGGGTTTACTCAGCGTTTACTCGGGGCTTGCTCCGGGGTCTACCAAGTGGTGTTCAGGTTTCTCATTCTCTTCTGTCCGCCGGGAGGGTCTGGGGTCTATATGTTTGCATATTTATTTAGTATTTTGCGGCTTTTGGCTACGATGCAATTTGGCATGCAATTCAGTTCAGGGCGTTACGTGTCTATTACCACTAACAACACACAAGAAAGACACGTCATGGCCTTCACTTGCAGCCAAACACCAGCTACTAATATACCTATATATCTATCTATATATATATGTCAAGTATATATCTATAATATTAACACAATTCACTAAGAACTTAAGCATATTATCATTAAAGTTTCAAACAGAGCAAAGGCAATCTCTGCACATTTCACATCTTCCATTCGACTTTTACAGACGACTCTAAGATTGTTGCTGATCAGGAATATATAATATATATGCTCTTATCTCTGTGCTGCCTTCTATCGACTCCTACCTGTATTTAGGGAAGTATTTGGAACAATTTTCATCCAACTTTCAGTTTTCCCTATTCAAAAAAAAGAATTTATAAAATTTTCGAGTCTTAAATAATATCTGAGATTTTTGAGTTGTTTTTCAAGAAAAGATGATAAGATCAGCTGAAGATATGTATTAGTAATCTTCTAATAAAACATAGTGTGATATATAATGACCTCAACTGTATGTTAATTGTATATCTTATAATTTTTCTTATTGTCCTCAACCGATTACTTGCAGTACTTTTGGCTTAGAGAAAATCAATCGATCAATAAATTTGAAGTATAGACTGAGTATCGATCAATCTAAAAGTTTTCAATATAGTTTAGTATCGATCAATCGATAAATGACTATTATGTATGCCATACTCTGTCGCAATTGAAAAACAGAGAAAAATTTGCATATTTTTTCTGAAAAGTAAGAGAAAATGCCAAAATAAAGCGAAAAGAAACACACACACATACACAGCATAACTTTTATTTGTTATGGCGAAACAGTGGACAAAAAACACATCGAACAATAGTTAAATTTCTGCACTACTATTTTTTTGAACACAAGCGTAAATATCTATACGAACACACTCTGCAAAAATATTCATTGTTCGGTTTTATTTCATTTTGTGGCTGAGATTTTCCTTGCTGCCCTGTGAAGTGTATCCTTATGCTAGAATTTTCCTTGCTTTTCAATTTCCTATACTAATCTTTCTAGTTAGGTCACATCCAGATATCTTTAGCTCTGTTGCATTTGCAGCATTGAAGCTGTTGGCAAAAAACCACACTTGGCTACACTTGACTGGTTATTTGCTATACACATATGTGTGTGTGTGTTGTGTGTGTGTGTGTATGCTAGTAGTCGGTAGTTACTACACCTGATGGTTGGGCCTGAAGGACACTTTCATTAATCTTGCTCATCCATTCTCTGGCAGCGAGAGAAGCTCACAGTGCTTCAAAACAGTATCCACACACGCACCGCTGCCGGGCTACTACCAGTTTTGGTCCACGCACGCTAATTTTTCATCATCAGCGTCGAGCGGCGACAATGGTCATGTTGACGATGTTGCACAGGATCGGGTTCCGGGCTGATGCTGCTGATTCCGTTGCTGCTGCTTGGATGAGGCACATAATACTGCTGGGCCGGTTGGGTTTTTCCATTTCGCTGCCATGTGCAATTCATCAATATCATTTTATCAATTTTCACCGCTGTCCAACAAGGTTCTCACACCCCCCTCCCCTTCGCCCGGCCCCAACCCCTTCCCCTCGTTACACTGGGTGCATTCTCAGAGCCACCATCCTCCACTCAGCTCAAACTCAACTCAACTCAACTGTATATCACATTGCAATTTGTTGTCTATTTGCTGAAGGATATGCAGATTTGCCTGTGCCTCAATGGCTGGACCCCCCTCTCCGCCCTCACACCTCCTGTTTATCCCCCCGCCCCCTTGGCCATATCTCCTGTCGTTTTTCATATGCATCGACACGTATATATTGTTTTTTTTTTTTTTTTTTTCTGTGTGTTTCTCAGCCCATCTGATTGACTGACATGTGTGTGCGAGTGTGTGATTGTGTGTGCGGTAGTGTGTGTTGTATAGGCGTGGCTGTTTGCTCTGCCATCGGCAACGTCGCAGCTGCAATCGCCGTCGCGTTTTGCAACTGTAATTCAATTTTAACAATTTTTCAACTGTGTTATTGACGTGACTGACGCTTCGACTGGTGATTTGTTGCTGCCTCTGTCCCAGCCCCAGCCCCTGGCACTCCCCTTTTTCAGCTGATGCTACTGCATCTGGACATGGATATAGCAGCTCCACCTTCATATAGGCCACTCTTCTTTGTGGGTGTCTTTTTGGCCATCTGCCGAGGGAGTGGGAGTGGGAGGGGGGACACCCTGTGTTTGGTCATTTGTTATTTGCCTTGATTTCTCGTTGCACGTTTATTTTTATTTTTTTTCCACCTTTATTTCGCATCCGGATCCCTCACGCTCACATACACGTGTATACACGTATTCACATATATCGCATATCGTTTTCCATAATCAAATATTGAGCTGCAATTTTGGGGGCCACAGTTAATTCGAGCGCTGTCAAATTGGCTGCGAGCTGCGAGCTGTGCGAGTTGTGAGTTCGCTGTTTGGTTTCTCGATGAACTTGATTCAATTTTTCGCACTGATTTATCTGCGGAATATATCCTCTGGTCGTCCACATTGATTTGCCACCTCAAAAATATTGCTGATAGTTTGCTTTTCGTCCTTGAACACCAATTATGCATCACACAACAAGCTTTACGCTAATTTGATTCTCAATCTAATCACAGTTTCTGAATCTCTTTCTCCATTCATTCCATAAGGTTGCCCTGAATCAAGGACATTTACAAACTGTAAACGTAATTGCATTGAGAACAAGTCTTTCGATTTGCCTAGTTGCAAGGACAATTATGGGAGGATTTAAACAAGCTTTTTGTATGATTTATGCTAAGAGTTAAAGGAAATCTAATTCTTACCTTATATTCTTTGAGAACAAGGTATTTATTCAGGCTGATCAACAGTGAGGACAGGATCTAGTTGTCCTTTCATGCTTATCAAACATACTGAAGGCGCTTTCTTTTACCTGTGATACATCTTTGTTTTTGTTAGATGATATCATTTTCCCTCAGGAAGAGCTTCGTTTCGTAGACTGTAAATTATTTTACCTTTTGTGGTTGAGTTTTATTGATATTTTAATATATTTGGATATAATGTCTAAGTCCGACTTATAGTGCTTTAAAGTCCTTAAATTTCATAGATGCTATAGTTTCCTTCGGTTTCCTTGTAGAACATCTGGTTGTTATTTTCATAAACAATTCTTGATAGAAATAATATGTCAAAAGTAAATAAAATCGTTGACTTTTTATACAAAAACTCAATATATTCTCTTCCTTTGTTGTATATTTTTATATATTCATGTGATATTATTTATATATTCTATGAACTGATCATCACATCAATGAGTAAAGCCAATTTATAGTAAGCCTTACGTGCGCTTTTACTGGAAACAGATTTAATTTTTGGAATAATCTTATCCGAAGTCAAAAAGCAATGGAAACTTGATGAACAACGCGCAAATCATCTCATAGATGCTCATAGAAGATATAAATCTGTGTATTATATATAGAATATAACTCCTTTTATGGAATACTATATATCATTTGATAGCTATATCATAAATTCTGATATGAAATATGTATCATAGATCTCTATACCTTGAGCTATTAAACAAAATATTGTTTGTTGATTGCAATTGTGATTAAGAACTTATAATCTACTCTAATATATATATTTTCTTCAGCTGAGACTTCCTCTCTGTCTCTCTCTCTCTCTCTCTCCTTCACTATCAACTGTTTCATTCTTCTTCTCAGAAAGAATCCTGTATCTATATCCGTCTTGAAGCACTTTAAGGCATCTCCTGAGCTTTAATTAAACTTACAACTCCCCTGCCTTCTGCTGTATATAAAAATTGATATCCTTAAGAAGCCATTGCACTTGTCGATTGATGTCCTCAAGCGATTATCCTTTATTCAGCAAATTAGGTGTATAAAATCAAACAAATATTTATTGTTTTCAATTGTATCTAAATTGTTTTTCATGCAGATCAAAGAAAACAGCCGACAAATTACATTTTCTATTAACAATGCTCATTTATGGCTAAGATGATTCACATTTGAACCGAAATCAACATTAAACTAACTGTACGAATCAGACAAATTGCCATTTACTAGCAACAATTGCTTGTTAGCTTATCAGAACACCTGGCCAAGATTATAATTGACCCAGTTATGTCTCTGATCGATCGTGTAGAGCAATCAAAGCAAAGCTGACCCAAAAATAATAATACTATGCACTGTTTAATGTTCTCTTTTTTTTTGTTGTGTACAATAATCACACACACACACACACTCACACACTTGAATGAGATATGTTGTTTTGACCAGTCAAATTTCACGCACGCTGCCAAAAGCAGAAGTGGCAACAGCAGCAGCTTGCCAAGTGTGAAAGAGAAGGGTAATGAGGTAGTTAGAGTGTGTGGAGGGTAGGGGTACTCTAGGATAGAGTAGAATAGAATATAGCATAGAATAGAGTAGGGGTTAACGACAGCCACAACTTTGTTATACAAAATAGTGGCAATTTGTTTGACGCTGTTTGTTTTTCTGATTTGTGCGCTGCCAGCAACATCAACGGCAACAGCAACAGCAACGAGAATAACAACGAGAACAACAAGAACAACAGGAACAATGTGTACAAAATATGCGGCAGCAAGCGCAGTATTAGTGCCACATGTGCCGCCACAAGTTGTGTGCTGGCTGAGGAGGCCCCAGCTGAGTTCAACAGCAGTTCAATTGCTGCCTGCCTCGCGATTAGAATAATTAGTTGCTGCGATGTCTGCTGTCTGCTGTTTGCTGTTTGCTGCTGTTTGCCTCTGTTTTTTGTATTCTGCGACGCATTGTGGCACGTTGCCATCTCTCGTTACCCGACGGCTGGACAGACAAACGCATTCAATGCCAATCATTAGACAGACGTTTGCTGTAAACAACGCACCTATTAATAGAGATTCTACATTGCCTTTCAACTGGTCTGGGGCATCGATAGCGTTGAAGCGTCGGTGCAACGGTGCAACGGTGCATCGTTGCGTCGGTGCTTCAATGCGTTCTTGCAACGTTGCAACGTTGCGTGCGATGATGCATCTCGAAATATTTATTTATGAATGATGCCGTTTGCCGCAGAGTCATCTACAACGCTAAACAATATGTTGCACGTTTTGCTTCATCCTGCCACAATACGCCAGAGCAACACCAGCCACCGACTAAATGAGGGGCAACGTGCGTGCCACGTACGTGTGCCACGAACGCTTTCCAATCGTAAGGGGTAATGCCCACTCCACTCCACCGGAAAATACAAACAAACATTCAGGGGAACCAACCAATTGATACGAAGCAACTTCGCAGATGCTTCACCACTCGCGCAGGGGAACGTGGCAAATTTGAATATGAATTCGCTGCGCAGCGACTGGAAAGTAACTGGGGAAATTTCACTGAGCCAGAAGTGGTCAACCACGTCTCAAGACAACTTTTGATGAAGTAAAAATTGTTCTTCTCATATTAATAAATACAAATTATAATTAAAATAATACATTTTATAAATATATTTATTAATTCGAAACAGGACAAAGGCTGTTAATAGTAAAAATCAGGCAGTAAAACGATTAGGAACTTAATGTTTTTATTCTCATTTAAACTAAAAGAGTGCTTAGTGACAAAAAAAGAAATAAGTTAATATAAAATGACAATAAATAATATATATATTTATATATTCCTTCCTATTCTAGCAGACTTCTACTAGATCTTCCCCTCTTAACTAACCGTAGAACAACTTTAGCTGTTTTATTTATTCATAAATTAATAAACGGCAACATTGACTTGCTCTACTCTTAAATTTTTCCATTCCTCGTAGACCTACTAGGAACTATCTTCCTCTATATCTTCCGGTATGCGTCACTGATTATGCCTTGCATAATCCTTTTCGCATTCTATGTTTTCTTTACAATTCACACTTTCATGCTCCAGACTTCTTCTTTTTGTATTTTTACTTTTAAATTTAATGATTTTTAATTTCAATTTTAATATAATGATTGATTCTAATGTCGACTGTTCTTAGTCGTCTTTCCGAATAAAATAAATATATGTTCGGTGGAAGCAAAATTAAGAACTTAAGAATTAAGAGATTGAATTCTGGTAATAAGAAACCTACAAATTTGGTGTCTTTAGTTCCCAAATTTAGCTCAGTTCAACGTAATCAACTCGGCTATTGATTTTGATCAAGAATAAATATATTTTATGACGCTTGTAGTAGGAAATATTTCTGTGTTTTCTTTATTCTTGGAACTAAACTCTTCGTTGCCTGCAAGGAACCTTGTGTCTATCTTTATTAAAGCTTGATATCTTTATCCATATTTGACTCTCTAAGCATAAGATATTACTATTTGTATACTATGCAATAGATTATCAGTAAAAATACGATATCACTATCTCTCTCTTGCATATAACTTATTTCGCTTATTTTCAACCACTTTTCAATGGGTTTAGGGTCTATTTAAATTGTTTCCGACATTACTCTGAAAATAATTGAACTTAAAGGAAAATTTTCTCGTTTCGATTGTTTGATAGCATTTGGATTAACTGTGTCTAATCTTAAAAGGAAGTTTTAACGATTTGTTCTTTCGAGATAAAAATAAGTTCGTCTTTGACTTTATTCAATGAAATCACAAATGGAACTTTAATCTTTATAACAATATATTTCCAACTATCAAAGAATAATGTAGCTTTTGATTGATATCAGTCATTTTGAAAAAATTGCTATCGTTGAAGTTTGGTTTGTAACGCTTCTTTCTTTCAATCACCTTTTTAATAAGGATTGATTCAAGAAATTTTCTCATATATTCACAAAATTGCATTAAGTTCAATAAATGTCGAATATTTTATTTATTTATATTATAATATAACTTTCTTACAAAGAAAAATATTAAAGAAATTTTGGAAATATTATTTCTGAATTTATTAAATTTAATTTTAATATTCTCAAATATTCTATTTATGTTTTTCTGATAATTTAAGCTTATATTTCAAACATATAAAAAATAATATTACATGAAATTTGTAAATATTAAACATATTTCCGATGAACTAAAAAAATAAAAAACTTATGAATTAATTAAATAAATAAATAATAAACAATAAGATATCAACAAATTCATTTCAATAGAATATATTTTCAATAAAATATCTCAATTTGCTTTTAAATATTTGGCCAACCTGGTACCTTTTATGTTTTATTAAGTATTTTATTTTTTGTTACACAATATTCATAGAGTTTTATTTATTCTTTTTAATAATATTCTATAAGTATTTATTAATATTAATTTATTATTTATTTCTACAAACTGCGTTCCGTATTATTCTTAAAATTTCTTTTAATATTTTATTCATAGTTCGAACATATTTTATTTAATTTGTTTATTCAATTTCCTTCAGAGTGAACTGCTAAAGGAGCATATTGGCTAGAGAATTTCCCTCCAGCGAATTCGCCGTCGTTCGCAATGTTTACGGCGAATTCAATACCAGTACAACACATGCGCACTTTCCAGTCAAAAGACTCCGCCGTGTGTCTGACTAATATTCCAGTCGCATTAAGAGCGGCGCCTCAGAAGTCGCCCAATGCCTTTGTGTCTTTATGTGTGTGTGTGTGTGTGTGTATGGTTGTTTGTTGTACTTGTATTTGTTGGGGTAGGCGGGGGCAGATCCAAAGGGGAAATGTATTCAATGCGAGCCCAAAAAATAAAATTGAAAGAAGAGACAAACGTGGCACAAACTTTTTGTGCAAAATCAGCGAAAACATGAAACGACATAAGTATGTCAAAATGCATGGAGAGACGGCAGTGCCAGTAGCAACACACACACACACACAACCAAGACACACACACACACACACACGTATACAGTGATTGAGAGACGGGGACACGTACTTATATAAAAGGACCTAGAGTACTTTATAGTATATGTATTTAGTATATATGAGCAAACACAAACTCACACACACTCACCCACACACACACATATATACATACATATGGTAGTTGTACTTTGTATTTGTGGGGCACGCACATAAAGCAGAAGAGGCAAAGTGAAATGTGAAATGTTTGGATGTTTGGGCTGTTGCCGTTGATGCTGGGTGCCGCCCAGATGATTTGCACCACTGTAGGTGCCCCACCAAACCACCAGCAAAAACAACAACAACAACAGGAGCAAGAAAGCTATGAATCTTAAGAGGGATCCTTGTGGAGCCTCGTGGAGCCTTTGGCTGATGTAGCCACGGCAACGTCAATCACGGTGCACGGAGTACAAAAGTGGAAAACAAAAATTTTTGCCACTGCCTGACTCTTTGTGTATGTGTGTGGGAGTGTGTGTGCAAGTGTGTGTGTGGGCGCGCGAACAGCAAAGCAAAACAAAACATTCACACACACACACACACACACATGGAACACCAGAAGACAAAAAAAAATAACAAAAAAAAAAGAAATATAAAAAAGAAATAATACGGAAATGTTGGTGCTACAGTGGAACAAAACACACACATATGAGTCGCACACACTCACACACATCGTCATGAAGATATATATAAAAATATATATATTTTATTCAGGAAAAAATCCATATAATTCAATGGATTGGCTGAGCTGAGAGAGCAGCCAACAGCAACAACAACAACAAGAACAAGAACACAAAAACACAAAATGAACACAACAAAAAGCAACCGCAGATTATGCGACGATGATGACAACGATGAAGATACAAAAGCAACTGTATGTGAGAGTGAGAGAGATAGCGATTATGAGAAAGGGAAAGAGTGAGAAGTCCGGGTGGAGTTCGGTTGAAGCGAGGAAGATTGGGAGTTGATGAGGTCGCGCGTTCTGTGACCAGTCAGACATATTAATGACAAAATTATTATGATGACACTAACTGACTCTAAAGGACATGGGGGATGTGCTGGCCAACCAAGGGGTGTGTGCAAGGGGGTCTGCGGGGGGGTGTTCGACCCATAATTTGGTAAAACAAGTCTATGCACACAGCCCAAAGAATGGCTTTAAAGTTTAAACTACACTTAAAGTTAAGCAGCTCGGAAAATGTTTGGGGAAAATATATAGTACAGGATGTTTTACCATATGATATGATAACTTATTGTATAACTATTGTATAGAGTAATTCCTCAGATATATATAATTCTTGCTAGGGTCAAAGATAAAACCATATTCCATTTGAATAATTAGGTCTACACATTATGGCTTAAGCCTTGTAATCAACTTGGCAATTTCCATAAGTATTTCAAAGTTATTATCAAACTTTATGCCCAAAAACAAGTTCTTATAACCAACTTATAACCAACTACCTATCAGTGCATTAACTTCGTCTTAACTGGGTTAAAAGTTATTCGTTATAGACTCCCAACTGACTTTTAGCTCAGTTTTCACCAGGATCTTCGCATCTCTCAGTTATGTTTGAACTTGAACTCTTATTAGGAGATCATTTTTGGAGAGTTTTATCACAATTTAGATTCTTGATCTCAAAGGACAATCTAAAACCATCCGTTCTTATGGAAACAAGTCGCTGCTCAGCTTTCAACTTGCTTTACAAAAAAGGAGGAATCTTTTTGATCCAGGCAACACTTATACATCGCAACTGATGCTATTTAATCTATATATAAGCTGCAATAAAAATCGGAATTCTGAATTGTGTTTCAATTCGGTTGAAAGCTCTCTTATCCTTTAGCTTAATTGGATGTTACCAAATAGCAACCCCATAATCCTTAGCATAAAATTAAAGGCTGCAGAGTCAAGCCTCTCGTCATTGGCTTCGTCCTGTTCTAAATTCCATTTCGAACTAAAAGATCGTTTTAGAAATTTCACTGTAAATTTCATAAAAGAAATCAAGTTTCATTTCATAAACTGAACACTTTTCCAAGCAGCTAAAAAAGGATAAAATAAAGAAGATCGATCTAGCGATTATTCCAGTAACGAGACTATCTGTCCGTCCTTCTGCAATGATGGAGCTGAAGTCCTGTAATCAAGTGCGTGTCAGATTTACGTTCCGTCGCATCGCTGCAAACCAAAATACTTATTCTTCGAAATCGTGAAATATGTATATGCTTGCTCTCCATCTATGATGACAGCTATAGGATAATGATCACTGAAAAGGATATTCTAGGATATTCAAGGATAATCAAGGTGCCTGCGCGACGAGCACTCTCGATGGCGAAAAGTGCTTAAAGTGATGTTAAGTACTCTGAGAGAGTTCAGAGAGTCAGAGGCAAGTTTAGATGTTTTCGGTGTTTCGATGACTTTGCCACCTGCTGCAATTTCGACACCACACACAAACACACACACGGAGGTGCACACCTATGCCGCTTGCAAGCACTTTCAGTTTTCTTAGCTTTAGCGCTAAATAAACAATAAAAAACGGAGAGAGTGGAGAACGGAGAATCTGGCTCAGCAGCCGCCGGTGGCAGCAAACGCCAACTACAGAAGCCGGAACCAAAGAAGCCCGGCCGCTAACCGCGTTGCAACCTACAAAACCCCTGCAGGAACAGACCCCCACCTCCCCCCTCCCACCGTCCCCTGTCGCTCTGTCACTCTCTTTCCTCAATAGTTAACCCCTCTATCTCTCTTCTTTCCCTCAACCGACCCCCCCCACAGTCACCGCTGCCCCATCCCGCTGCCAAGACCAAGAGCAAGCGCCACGTTAATTAGATTTTGCGGTTTTTGTGTTGTGCAAACTTCAAAAGCAAGAGGAAAGCGCCGACCAAAACCGTGCTGCCAAACGCCAAAATGTATGCTTTTAAAAATTGTTGTGATACAACATCAAATTGGAATTGAAATGGACTCCACGAGGTGTGGTGAGGGAGGAGGGAGTGGGGAGAATGGGGTAGGAGTAGGGGCCATTCTGCTAGCGGGTCGACGTCGTCGCAGCATTACAATAACAACAACAAAATCGATAAACAAAACTTTTTACAATGCGGCAACACTTTCACGCACTTTGCCTCAAACCCTACGCTAACCACTTCAGCCTTACCCCTCTCCCTCCCGCCACTCCTGTTGTGGGACGTCACTGGGAAAGCGCCCGAAAGTATGCAACAGCAACAGCAGCAGCAGAAGCAGAAGCAAGTTTTTTACGCAATTAGTGTACAATTTCTTAATTTATACGCTGTCGCCAATTTATCAACACAAGTGTTGGATGTGGGGACAGCATTTGAGGCGTTCTGGGACCAGTTTGAGCTACATTTACAGCTACAGCCAATACGATGGATAGAGACAAGGAGTTGGTGTAGGACAGAGAGAGAAACAGAAAGAGAGTTAGAGTGAGAGAAGGGCAGGCAAGTGAAATATTATTATGAGTACGTGTTGGGCAGCCGCTGGCTGTCAAGTCGAGGGTAAAAACTACCCAAAAGCTATAGAAAAGGGTTAAAGGGTTGTTCGAGCCCCTAGTTTAACATATGCTATTTTGGCATAGTTTTTTATTTCGTGGCGTGAGCGGGTCAGAGGGGGAAGGGGGCTTTTGAGGGTAAGACCGGTTTCATGTGAAATGTGAAATATGAAATATTATTTATAACTTTATCATAGAAGACATACAAGTATCTTCCTGTATGTTGCGTGTGTCTTTCTATGTGTGTGTTTGTGTGTATTTGCTTATCAAAGCATTGAATGTTGCCTTGGCTTGTGGCTGTTAATTAAGTTATGTTGGCAACCCACAAACATATAGCGTTGGCATTTCTCTCTAGTTCCTGCTCTGTTAAGCCGTCAGTTTATGAAATTTTCATTAATTTTCGACCACAAGAGACTTGCTGCTCCCATAGCTTCCACAACTATTGCTCCTGCTCCTGCCGCCTGCTCCTTCCACACACACCCACCTTTAGTTGCCTCTGATGAGGATGATGACGATGATGTTGATGATGTTGATGATGGGCCCTTCGGGCTGACAGCGGCACGAAAACTTGACGACACAGCAGTTCTAATGAAATTTGCGACATGTATGTATGACAGGCCCAGACCCAGACCCAGGCCTATAGGCAATAGGCTCCTCCTATACGTATATATAAAGCCCCAAAAATGTTGCCAAAGAAACCCCATCAAATAGCACGGTAAAGGGCAACTTGTGACAAAACGTCAAAAAGTATGCTATGATTTGTTGTCGCACGTTAGTTCTGAACCTCTTCAGAAGTTTCAATCTTTTCGGATGTGATGGATGATGACAAATGTACCGTATACTCCAAGCAGAGCACAAACTTTTTCCCTAATTATATGATAATCAAAATGCATCAATATGTGTGTGTGTGTGTGTGTGTGTGTGTACATACATAATACATACGCAAAAGAGAACTGTCATTTGGATTTTAATTAGCTGGCGCCTGTTCACTTTACTGTCCCATATACTTGTAGCAAAAGGCATCATCATCCATATCATTGGCTTAGAGCTTGCTATGCGTAATCATCATCATCATAACAATAGCCTGACCCTAACACATTTACAGTTCATTTTGGCGTCAGTAGCTGCCCGTCAAGGCTAAACGGAGGATGCCTTCACTTTGGCTTTAGCACTCGAATATAATTTAGATTTATCGCTCGATATTCTCGCATAAATATCGACCATGTCAATGAGATGGGAGGCTAAACGGCAGACGCATGGGACGCATGAAACGCATGAAAGACATGAAGATACTTCAGCTTCAGGGGGCAGTCGGAACACAGCACACAGCAGGAGGCAAGAGTGAGGGGCCCGATAGGCGGTGGGCCATGAATTAAGGCATCGCCTATTACTCTCACTTTTCTGTGCTCGTTGATGCATAAAAGCAATGGATTTGAGTGCCCTGCACGGCCTAACGACTTGTACTAGGTACAAGTCAAAGTATATAACATGTAAAATCCAGAATGGCATATTCAGACTCTGTGTGTGCCTCCGTGTGTGCGTGTGTGTGTCTGTCCTATGAGCAGAAGGAGAAATTGGTCGTCAGATAATGTGAAAGTGTGTCAAGCAAAAGACACAATGATAAATATTGTTATTGATTTGAGCAATTTTAAGGTTTAAGGAAGTGCATTATACCCGTTTCATAACCGATACGAAACGATACCCATATCCCATAAAAAGTGTCACTTGTCAATCATTTTGCTTTCCACATTAAAATGAAACCTGCTTCAAACTTCGCTTAAAATCATTCTGAAACTGACTCCTTGTCTCATTTTTTTGGCTGCTTTCGTTTTAAGTGCATTTTTTAAACGACTTCTAAAAGGTTTGCCTAAATGTAAAGGTTATATTATATACTTACAGATGAAGTGCATTATATTTAGAACATAACCGATACGACTGCTATAGCCTATAGAATCATTTCACTTCTTGATCCAAAGTTCACTTAAAATCATTTTGAAACTGATTCCCCATTTTCTTTGGCTTTTTTCGTTTTGAAGTGTATAAATTAAAATATTGCTTAAAGATATTCCTTTAAATTTAAAGGTTCTATTATATACACTAGAATGACCCCCATTATATTGAGTGTAGGTAACCCTTTCATAACCGATACGACAACTATAGCCCATAGAATAAACCACTTATCAATCATTTCACTTTTTGCTTCGAAGTTAGCTTTAAAATCATTTCAAAACTGATTCTTCATTTTCTTTGGCTGCTTTTGTTTTTAAGTACATATTTTCAACTATATCTTAAAGAATTTCCTTTAAATATAAAGGTACTATTATACTATAAAGGAACTGCATTATATTTAGAACATAACCGATACGACAGCCATAGCCCATAGAATCATTTCACTTCCTGCTTCGAAGTCTGCTTCAAATTATTTTGATGCTGATTCCTCATTTGCTTTAGCTTCGTTTCGTGTATAAATCAAACTATTTCTTAAAGCTTTTCCTCTAAATTGAATGGTTATATTATAAACACTAGAAGGAACTGCTTTATATTGAGTGCAAATAACCGTTTCATAACCGATACGACAACCATGGACCAGAGAATGTTTCACTTTTCAATTACTTCGCTTCCTGCTTCAAAGTTCGCTTTTAAATCCTTTCAAAACTGATTCATTTTATCTTCTGTGCCTTCCTTCGGCTTTAACTGTATTTTAAACTATATCTTAAAGATTTGCCCAAATTTTGGTATTTTTTTATAATTTTATTGTAACATATTCGAATAGGTATCTCAAAAATTGATTACATATCAGCGTCACCATCTTGACACTGATTATGTGCCTTAACACTTGAGTGCCCTAGCATATTTTGGCCAACAAAAGAAGAGAATCAAGAACGTAAACAAGAAGAACAATGAGAAGTGAACGAAGATGAAGAAGAAGAAGAAGAAGAAGAAGCAGAAGAAAATCAACACAGCATTTAGCGTTTAACACACACAACAAGCTTGGACAGGGGACATTTTTGTGCCCAACGCTGTCCAAAAATTAACGCAAAATCAAAGTAAAAATGCGATAAATTGGCGACGACAAGCGCAACGCGCAAGCACAACAAACACACACACACATTGAATATACGCACAACAAATACGCACACACACACACCAACACACACACAAAACAATAACAAAAACAGTTGGCAACGCTCGGCGGCGGTGTGGCGCGTTTTAAATGAGCGAAAATCGGTCGAGCATATCAAATTGAAAAACTCCAAGACAACGTGATGAGGGTGGGAGTGGGAGTGAAAGTGGAAATGGAAGTGGGACTGGGACTGGGACTGGGAGTGGGAGTGGAGTAGCGAATCTGAACCGGGAACACTCTCAGTACAGAGTCTGATGTGGTACTGTCAACGGGAGTGGGTATTGGGTACCAGATACTGGGAACTGGGCACGAGGTATTGAGCTCTACTGCTGATGCGATTGTGGCGCGTGATGCTTTTTGCGTATCCTAGTGACACACTAATACACATAAAGAGACACAGACAACCACTCAGCAGCAGCAACAATAACAACAACAACATCAACAATGCTGAAAGAAAGAAAAAAAGGAAAGAATCGCGTAGGAAAATAGACAAAACAAACTGAAAATCTCCAGTCGATAAAACGCGACTAGAAGATACTCTTCAAGCAGAATTGCAGCGAAGCCCAATAACATATATATCGATATGTTAATCGATTATTATTTCATTACTGTTAATACTGTTTTCTTTACGAAACTCATTCTTGTTGCATTTCAAAGCTAACTTTTCTCACCTTTTTGGAATTTCCTATCAAAAAGTTAAAGTTTCAGTTCTACTTCGTTTGCCTCAAGATTGAATGAATCAGGTTGAAGCTCAGGAAACAGTTTCCATTTCCTATAATCATAATACTTAATCATCTAAAGAAGATGCCTGATTCGATATATGACTCGAAAGTATCGATACTCACTATACCTTCGATCCCCGTTTCGTTTTTAACTCCAGCTCAGTTCTTTCATGTTTTATTTCAATCAAATCGTTTGTAATTACTTCCATCCTTTACGTTCTTCCTTCTTGTCCATTATCTATGATACCCTTGATCGATCAGTTGATTAGAGGGTATAGAGAAAAAAATAGAATAACAGACAACAATAATAACACTAAGCGGGCGGTCAGGCAATGGAGTAAGGCAGTCATCTGAGTAGACATTGATTGCTGCTGTGGCAGGTTGTTAGGTTACTGTCTGCTTGAAGCCTCAATGAATGACTGAACTGAACTGAGTTGAACTGAATTGAACTGAACTGAACCGAACGGAACTAAACAGCATTGAGCTGAAATGAAGAACTGACCGCCCGAGTGTATCACTCGATTGCTAACTGATGGATTGGCCGTATTACCCGACGGATTAAGCGCCTGGCAACATAATACGAGTACAGCTTAATATCAAGTATACTCCTGATTTAAAGGGCCTCACAGCGATTCCAGGGAAAGCTTATTAACGATAAGAGAAAACTGTTCAAATTGAACTCAAAATCAAATGTTAATCCTCTCTAACCGATTCAGCATAACAGAGATTTAAATATAAATTTGAAACGCAAGAGTTTTGTAGCTGAAACTATTTGTAATTGAACTTCCTAAAATTAACCCTTTCATTGCTTAAGAAAGAAGGAAAATTAGGTTTTCCCAAAAAGAGACTTAAAAGGAATCTATCTTGACCGTTTCATAGTCGTTTTCCAAACATGTTTTGGATTGCAACTAATATAAATCTCCCCCTCTATAACCGTTTCAAAATCTAACGAACTGCATTAAATTTCACTTTTAAAGTTGTTTTTTTACTACCGGAAAACTTCAGTGAAACTAGGTTAGTATTTTATGTTCCATTCATAACCGGTACGTAACCATTTCCTGATCATTCTTGCTATTAACTGGCTTCACTATTAGCGCTTCAAGTTATCAACCAATATACACCCCACATCAAGACACAATCTCCTTTTAAAAGGAGTTCAATTTCAGCCCGGAAAACTACGCACAACTTTAAGGAACTTCAAGGAAAACTGTGGCAGTGTCTGTGGCACGAAATCTACCCAAAAATGAAGCACAGCAACCCAATCCCCTAAACGCTCCCCAAAACATTATTCAATAGCTTCTCATATGTTGTTGTTGTTGTTGTTATTTTCGTTACAGTTATCTTCTATGTTATTTTTTTTTGATTCCTTTGCACTTTTTTACCGGCTGTAGCGACGCTGTCGACGCACTTTTTGTGTGCCGTCGTCGTCGTCTTCAGCGTCAGCGTCTTCGCCTGCAGCTGTTGTTGTTGTTCTTGTTGTATTTGGGCAAAATTGTTGCGTTTCGCATATTAATTTCTTCCTGTCTTCGTCATCATGATCATCATTATTATCAATGTCATTATCATTATCAGCATTCAAGATGAGTTGTTACTGTATTGTGGCTACAATTGCCCCTTCAATATCTCTGTAGGGGCTCTCTAAAACGCTCTCTTTAGGGCGCTCTTATTGGTGCAAGCTTCCAGCCGCGTGTTACCCCTTCTTTTATATGTAAGTGTGTGTAGTTTCTGTATGTGTGTGTGTGTGTGTGTTTATTGGTGTATATTAATCATAGTCATATGCTTGCAAGTCATATGTTTAATAAATATTTTGTCTGTTCAAAAGTTTCGGGGGAAATTTTTGAGTCATTTTCCAGTCACAACACAACACGAAATGTAAAGCAAAACAAGACGAAGTGCAAAATCAAGCATAGCACATGTTTGGCATGTTCTTGCCTGCAACCCGCTCGCGAAAAATGTTCAATGTTCATCATAACACCCCCACCCGATGTATTTGTACAGGCCAGGCAACCGCATGCTTCTCACGTTCTTTCTCTCTCCCTCACTCTTTCACTCACTCTCACTCTCTCTCACTCTTGCTGCCTATCTCTCGTGGCATAGCATAGTCAGTCAGGCAGCCAGCCAGCCAGTAAGCCCGGCACATGGCAAGGCACACGTTCGCTCTCGCGCTCTCCCACTCAGATGCACTACGCTCAACTATACAAAACACCTTACATAGCTAGGGCGAAACTAAACTATGGCCGACTCGCTTCCACTCATATCGTTGTACGGACTGACAGTTACTTTATGAGAGCGGAGAGCGCGCGGCAGAGCATAAGATGCGCGTGCTTCGGCAGCGAACGGTTCGACTCGTGCATTCGGACCGGTCCTCGTGTGTAGATTTTCCCTTTAGGCCTCTTGTTGTATTTTCCAGCCGCCCGCCGTTTTTGGTTTGGCCAGCCCATGTGCAATGTGCCGCTATTCGTCTCGTCGTTTTACCGTTTTAGTGCTCTTCACTTGTGTTTTTGTTAATGCTCTACAAGCGTTCGGGTGTCTTACGATTGATTTGTCAGTAATATCCCATTGATGGACCCTTCTTAACAATATATATGAACTGCTTAATATATGCTTAAATTATTGTATTTTTTCTTATTATTTTTAATATAATAAAAAATTGTTTAAAATATTTTTAAAATACATTTTTTAAATATTTACAATTTATAATAAAATATTTAAAAAATATAAATTATTTATTTATTTTTATTAGGTATTTTTAGAAAAATTAAAAAAAATCTTATTAAAAATTTCTTATATGAATTTTATATGAGTTCTGGTAATTATAATATGATTTATTTCTTATCAGTCGCAGAACCTATTTGATTCGTAGAGCATACGTGTCTTCGTGTGTCCTTCGTTTCGCTTTCGGTTTATGTTGTTTTTTTGTTGTTGTTTTGGTTTGACATCAAACCATACACAAGCAAGCGCACACACATGTTCGATGCTCTCGCCAATAGCCAACGCGTTGCGTTCGGTTCGCAATCGCATTCGCATCGCGAGTCAAGCCGAAGCGTACGAACATTCCACCCACACACATAGAGACAACGTGTATTTTGTTTACCGCTAGTCGTTCGTTGCCGGCTGTTGCGTTCGCTAGTTCGAATTGGTCGTGCAATTTAAGTTCGTTTGTTGTAAGTTCGTTCGCGTCACGTTCGGCCGTTCGTGTAGCCCGTTGTTGGTTCTTGGCTCGTCTTTTGGGCACTTCTCGCCATTGTAAGCGCCGTCCTTTTTCAGTATGATATTGAGTTTTGTGTAGTTAAGTCGGAATATTTCGTATAATTCTCGTCGACCTGTCGTGTGACAATTGTTCTTCAAACATAAATATAAATATTCAATCAAAATATAAAATACAAAAAAAAAAAAAAAAACACAAACCATTAAAATAATAGCAAATAATTTAAAAAAATTATATACAAAATATTTAAATTAAAACTCGCTTAAATATTTAAAAAACAAAAAACAAAAACAAAAAACCTCTATATATATTCTATCAAATCATCTAATAATCAAATTCGCCAGCCCCCAAAAATAAAACAACTAAAATCCAAAAAAACCAAAATAAATAAATAGATTATAAAAATTCGTTTATCTAAACAAAATCCAAACAAAAAAAATACTTAAAGTTTATTATTGTTAAAAATTGTAAGCATGGGCAAAACCCAAAAATATAATAACATTGTTATAAATCATTGACAACTTTAGCTTAAGCTCCTTAGTTTATGCTGCAATTTATTTTGCAGAATTTCCCATCTCATCTTCCCATTTTTATATGTCTTAAGATTGAACAGATTTCCGCTTAATTCGAAAGTCTTTTTCTAGCACTTTACTGAGAGTTTTTGTAATGTTTTCGTTTGCGTTTTTGGAACCTATATATCTTTCAATGGTTCCCAAAATAGATAGCGGCTATGATAAACAAACCGAAAATAATTAGAAACAATTTGTAAACAGAAGAAACATAACAAAAAATTTGGGAAACACAGTTAGAGCCGCTCTGGTTGAATTTCTCTCTGTGGTCTTTTTGATTTTCTTTTTGATATTTTTACTTTTTATTTTCGTTTTTTCTGTTCAATTTGCCTACGTAAACAAACATTGAAAATTGTTTCACGCTTGCAGCACACGAAAATATTTTCAATTTAAATTTTGGACAAAAAGGCAAATCAAACCGAACTGAGAACTGAGAACTGAACAAAATAGAATTCAAGTGAATAGAATAGAATAGAACCGAATAGAGCAGAATAGAGTTGAAAAACGTTTCTCACTGAATTTGAATACTTTAGGCATTCCATAATTTCATTTTCCAGCACTCGACAGAATCAACGAGTTTCATTGAAATATTTTTTGCCTACAATATTGTTTTTATATGTGTGTGTCTCAGAGTGTTTGTGTTCTCAATTTGGCATAAAGTATTTGTATTGGCCTGGCCATATGAGTATCTGGCCACGTTAATTGAATGAATGCATTGATCTTTTCATCATTTATGGCCAAAAAAAATATCAATTGCTGTTGCTTTTGTGCTCTTCGCTTTAGCTGGCAACTGGCAACTGGCTGCTTATGTTTTATTTTCTTAGCTTTTCTTTTCCATATTTTCTTTTGGAATTATTTATTTTCTGGTTTGGAAATGTTTTTATGACCACTTTGATGTGTTTGTTGCTTGCCTGACGATTGGCACACATTGTAAATTAGTTTTGACACACCGACAAATACTGAAATATATGTTTATATATTTCTTGGGAAAGCCAAAAATTCTTTAAAATTTCTCTTATATTTGTTAGGCTCTAAAATCTGTGAATCTATTTTAATGACATGGGAATTTGAGATAGTTATTTGTAAAATTTCTTGTAAGCCCTTTTACATTTTTCCTTAAAAATTCCTCATTAAATGCCAAATTATTGCTCAAAATTCAATGTAAATTTGTTCAATTGGAAACAGCAATTCGAATAACACATAAAACGTAGAGTTGAAATTTTGAATATTTTCTTAGAATTTTACACATTTTCGAACAAAAATTTTTTAAAGCTCTGTTTACAAATTCCACGTATATTTTTCTTAAATTTGTTGATATATCTAGGAATTCATTTAATTGATGTATAATACTTTATGTATATTTTTTATATATTTTTTTATATGTGAACATACACAAGAAATGCTGAATAAGTATTGGAATTTCAAAAATAATCCAAATAAATTGTGATCAAATATTTTTTTTAAGTGCTTTCAATTTGCTACACGAGTTGCAGAAACAAAATTTCTCTTCAAAATTCTAAAGAAATTCACACAGAACCACATTAATTATTAATTTATAATTTTTACTTAATTATAATTTAAAATATTGGTTTCAAAAATTTCAACAAGTTTTTTCTATTGTTTTCTTTTTTCTGTCGTAAGATTCATATCAAAGTTTTATTTTATAAAAAATAGTTGTGAAAATAATTTGGAAAATTGTCAAAAAAGAAATGGCATTTTCCAAAAGTTTGAATGAAACGTGATCAATTTTTTTTATGTGAATTAGAAACTTATTTAAAAAAATAAATTTAAATTTGATTGCATGCAAAAAACATCAATTAAAAAAATATGCAAAAATCAGACGAATCTCTCTTTAATTTTGTATAATTTACTTCTATCTCAAATATTTCTATGTTCGAAAGTGTGTTGGAATTTTAATAAATTTAGATTAAACTCTTGCCATTTTTCTCTAATCTAATTTGAAAATATTTATGTGATATTTCGAATTAACTTGAAGAGCTTTTTGAATTTAAGGAATGTTTGTAAAATTTCTGTCAAGTGCTTTGAAATATTTCCTTTTTGTGAATATATAATTCTAGAGCAGAAATTCATTTTAACATTCATAAAATGTTGACTATATAATATCTTAAGTAGATTAAAGACTTCCATATGTTCCATTTGATTTTAGCCAAATCACAGCATATATTTAAAGCCAGGCGTTCTTAAAGCTGTTTGCTGAGAAATTCCAGCGAATGCCACGTTAGCAGACTAAAAGTGGTTAAATCTACCATCTGCAAACATTTGGCCTTGAAAATAATTTATAGACTTAGACGTACGTTTACTCTATGTACAAATTGTAATTAGTTTTCCGATTGATTTGCAGCTAGAATAATATTAATTTGGCATTAAAAAGGTGTCTGAAAAGTCTTAGTTTAGTTGGCCTTAATTAAAGATTAATATAAATATCAGTTAATCATTTATCCATAAATGATGTTAGTCTATCAAAGTGGATAAACTAAAACTGTTCATAAAAATAGTATTACGTACAATTTCTTCTGCTTAAATTCTAAACGAATCAGCTTAAAAACTTTCCCCATTTATGAGCTTTAAATGTTCTTCCCTAACTTCCTTCTTTTACCTTTCCATCAAATATAGAAAATTGATGGTTCGGAGAGATATCGAAGCATTTATAGTCAATGCTTAAAAATTTGCTCATGTGTTTCGATTCTAATGAGCGATTCTCAATGCCACTCGATGTTTTTCCCATTTCCAAGCAATTAAGCACCCCAGAGCTTATCGGAAATCAAATATTACAAAGCACTTGCTCAAATCAAATAACGCCACTGAAACTGTACCAAAAAACGCGTACAAAAACACACACACAAATACATATATACATGTGTATATTTGTATATGTATGTGAAAGTCTAAATTACCCATGCTTATAAAAAAAAATAACAATAACAATAATCATATATTCATTTTTAGAAAACGCAGACAGAAAAACGTTTGTGTTTAAATACTGGAAAATACAGATAAGATAAATTATACTTATACACACGCACACAATTTCGAACAGAAATTATATATATATATTATATATATATATATGTATATAGCTAGATGTATATACACATCTACAAATATATATATATAGTACATTGGTAAAAACAAATCAAGAAACAAGAAAATCAAAAGGAAATATCTCAAAAAGAGGTACAAGAACAAATCGAATTGAATTCTATAAATCAAATATCAAACTGAGAGCAACTCATGTGCAAAAAACAAATCAAAATCAAAAACAAAAACAAAAAGTGTTAAAATAAAACTTCAATAAAAATATTTAACTAAGAAAAACTATAAAATAAAAGAAAAACATCAAAAAAAGAAACACTAAGAAACAATAAGCCAAAGAAGATATACCAAAAACAGAAACTTGAGCAAAAAATAAAAAGAAGAAACTAGAAAAAAATCAAAATAAAAATAAAAAGAAAAAGCAAACAAAAACCAATTCAAAAAAGCAACAAGAACGCTATTAAAAATACCAATAAGCAACTATATCGGAAATTGTTATTTTTCTCGCAAAGGCGCAACGTTCAAGAGCAAATCGTTCCATATGGTTCATATTATTGAATTGGTCGGCCAGCCGAAGGTTGAGTTTGCTCAACAAGTTACTGTGAGTATCTCTACTGTACTATGTATATAGCTCGAGTGTATTCTCCAAAAAATTGAGAGCAAAATGAATTTTCATACATACAAACATTTTAGTGGGTGGGCGGGGGGTTCACAAGAGGTACACTCACACACTCACTCACACACAGTCATACATTCACAACATTCATTCAGGCAGAGGACCCAGACTGGGCGACAAATGATAATAAATCTTGTGTCTGTAGTCACGTAATGACAACTTAATTCAAATACATGTGTATGCGTGTGTTTCTGTGTGTGAGGACCAGCAAAATGAAAAAAAAAAACAAAAAAAAGTAACAAAATTCATTTGCACACATACTCATTCACACACACACACACTAACGCACTTTTTATTATGTTGTTTGGGTGTCTTTTTTTCCTGTTTTTCTTTTTTTCCGTTTTTTTTTTTGGCTTTGGCCAACATATTTTGACAATTAATCATTCGGGACTTTGCTCTGAGCACCCTGTGTGCGGGAGAGAGAGAGAGACAGGGAGAGCGTGGAGGCAACGGGCACAGAGAGTGCGAGCGAGAGACTGGCGGAGGAGTTGGAGTTGGTGTCCAAAAATCAGCGCCATGTTTCGCTGTCTGTTCACACACAAACACAAACACACAAAGACACGCACAGACACAGACACAGACGCACAGACACAGATACACGCACTCGCAGTCAGCGTATCTGTGTGTGTAGGTCAATGTGACTTTCGCATGTGTATGCGTGCGTCTGAATCTCTTTGAATCTTGGCCATTAATGCCACGCAATTTTGGGCAAAAGGCAACAGCTGTGCGGCTTGTTTGTAACAGTTGTAATTGTTGTGTGTTGCTAACAAGTGCATTGATTTTGTCCTTTGTCCTTGACGCACAATCTCCACCTAAATATAAGCTACAAGATTGCCCCCAAGTGTATGCTATCACTTTAAGGATTAACAATTAAAGCCATAACTGTTTATTGTAGGTCAACAGATCGGATGCTCTATAATTTTGTTGAGTTTGAACAGATTTTGATTGTAATTGAATAACTATAAACTAATATCGAAGTAGTCTTAGTTAATGCATGTTTTGGTTTATCCCTTTCTACCCAAATACCTTTGCTCCTTCTGGCATCCATATCCTGGCCATATCTCAATGTCATATCTGTGTTTTCTATGATGTTCACTTACTTGAGTATATAACTTTTATATTCTTATCAGATAATTCATATACTCATATATCATAAATGTAACTTTTATCCTTTCCAATAGATTGTTAAAAGTAACTTAACTTTGCACTAAGTACATCCTTTATAGCTAGAGATATAAAGAATCAGTTTACGTGCCATCAATTTCGATTTTTTGATAGTCTATAATATGTTTTTAAAGCCACAGAACGATGTGCTCTTATCGCACTTAACGGTACCATATGGCAGCTCTTATCTATTGATCCATCTGTATTTCTCTGTCATGTGATTGTCGCTCTCTCTAGGATTTCCGTTATTTCTCTTTTATTTTTTGTATATTCTATTCCTGTTTGGCGCTCTATAAAGACTTTCTTAAAGTTGACACAAAATTTAGAAACTTAAATTCTAATCGGATTTACATACATTTCTATTTCTTTTCTCTGTGCGGCCTCTCTCTTTATTTCACTTTCAGCTGACTGCTTTATCAGACTTACGTCTGTATGTGTGTGTGTGTGTGTGTGTGTTAGTTGTTACTGTTGTTGTTGTCTGCTTGTCACCCTCTTCTTGATTTTATTACACCGCCAACGCGTCAGTCTGTTTAGTTCTCTGTCTCGGGACTATTGCGTAAATTTCATTGTGTATTTCACTTTTATGGTGGTTGCTGGGGTGGGTGGGTGGTTGGGTGGTTGGGTGGTTGGGCTGGTGTTAGTTGTTGTCTTCGCTGGAGTTGTATGTGTGTGTGGGGAAGGGGGCACAGAAGTAGAAGTGGATGCGTGCGACGTGCGTGCGTCGACTTAGCTGCCAGCGTCGACGCTGTTGTTCTTTGTGCGTGCGTTTCGTTCGCTCCTCCGTCCGTTCGTCTGTCTGTCTGTCTGTCTGTCTGTCTATCTGTCCAACTGTCCATCTGTCTATTCGTCTGTTTGTCTATTCGTCTGCCTGTCTTGTCTGTTTTTACTTTTATCCTTGCCATGGGGATGTTCGATGTTCCAATGCGCGCTTGCTTATTCTAATGATGACACATGCGTTCTCTTCACTTCGTTTGCTTATTGGGTTATGTTGTTATGTTATATTGTTGTTGCTGTTGTTGCTGTTGTTGCTGTTGGTGTTGTCATTGTCATTGTTGCTGGCTGTTGCTGCTGCTGCTGCTGTTCCTGTTGTCCGCGCTCTCTCCCACAAACACTCTTTCCGCTCCACTCGTAGTATTCCTCACAATGTTGTTCAATATTTTTGTGCCACTTGTTTTGAATTTTTCTACATTTTGCGCATCCTTTTTATGCTGTCATTGTCGTATCTGTTGTTGCTTCTGTTGTTCGTTGTTATTGTTCTTGTTGCTGTTGCTGTTGCCGCTGTTGTTTTTGTTGTTGTTGTTGGTGCTGCTATTACGTGCGCGCTAAGTTGCTCGTTAAATGCTTAAGTGGAGCAGAGTCGTTGACACAGTTTTCTCTTGCCCAATGCATTTGTATGACTCAGAGCACTCACAAACAGACTCATAGAAGCATGGGAACAGGGCGTCAAACCGAGGGGGTGTGGAAGGGCAGGACCTGTGGAGGGTGAGTAAGAGAAATTGTTGGGGGGAAGAGGGAAAAGTATGCGAACTGCTTTCAAAGTTTTATTTTCGTTTACAAGCAACTTTTCCTCTTCCTTCTGTTGGCTTGCTTGCGATTGTTAAGCTTGTGTTGAGAACTGTCATGAGGACAATGCAACGCAGGATACTTAAATGCTAAAACCCCAAAAAAAAAACAAGGAAAAAAAAACAAAAAATTATCGTAAAGTTGGAAGAGCAACTCAACTGCATAAAAGCTGCTATCAATTCAAATAGAGATATTGAAGTTGGGGACAATTTTCTTTGTATGTCCATGTATTTTCTCAATATTTGAAGTCTTTAAGTTGTTTTCTTTATTTATGGACATGCTCCTCCTCATATTTAGTCAAATGTCCTTCATGGTTACTTTGCTACGGATTTCCTAGAGGGATCGTCAGCATATCTCCTAACTGTACATGTTATTTCTCAATGTTTAAAGTCCTGAACACGTTTTTCCTATGAATTATTATGCTCCTTATCATACTTATGCATATTCCTTGGTGAAATATTCCCTATGGTGATGGTGCTAAGACCTTACTGGAAGGATCCTTAAAGTTTTTCCTAACTTTACTTCTTTTTCTTAATGTTTGAAGTCCTTAACTTACTTTCCCTATTTGTCTATGATTCCTATGCATGTTCCTTAATGAAACAATCTCCTTAGTCACTTTTCTAAGACCTTCCTAGAGGGATCCTTAAAAGTTCTTCTTTCCTTGGTGAAAGATCATCCATGATCGCTTTGCTAGAACATTCCTAGAGGGATCCCTAACGTTTTTCGTAACTCTGCATGTATTTTCTATATGGTTGAAGTCTTTCATTTGTTTTCCTATTAATCTAAATACTCTTCCTCATACCTATGGTAAAATATCCTCCTTGGAACTTTAAGGCCTCCCTAGATAGATCCTTAACATGTTTGTTACCTGTTTCGTTGGAATTCCTTTAATTACAATGTTAATTGCGCGAGCAAATGAAATTTCTGTTTCTTCTTAACGTTTTCATTATTTTTACAACCCAGAGCCCAATAACTTGTCTTTAATCTAGCGCTCTTCTATTACATTCTCACGAAATCAGAGTAGGCAATACAAAGTTTTAATTTTCTACCATCATACAACATAGACCGTAGACCGTAAAGCGTAAACCGTATAACGTTGTACTCTATATTCATTGTACGAGAATGGTGGGGTTCAAGTCAATGGGCTATGCCACAATATTTATGTTTATTGGCCAGGCAATTTGCCGTCTTGGGCAATTACCCAGCCAACAAAAGGCGTTGGCGTTTTTCAATATGAGTCTTTAGGCTAAGCCCCGAGTCCTGACTCCCGGCCCGTCCCGACCCGACCCGGCCCGGCCCGGCCTGGGCTCTGTACACGGAGCTCTTATAATATGTAAATGGTTGGCGGCTTACAAAACAAAAGTCAAGGCATAACAACGGCCACAAACCCGTTATTATTATTATTGTTGCATACGCTAAGGCGTTTTTGCTTGTCGTTTTACTTTGTTTTCTCAACTCATTTACTGTCCATGTAATTTAATAGTACACTGGCAACTCTACACTTGCCACATGCCACATGCCACATGCCACTTGCCTTTTGCCACTTGCCACTTGCCACATGCCTATGGTAAAGCCTTACAACATATGTGCATGGCTCTGTGTGTCTGTGTGTGCTTATGTGTGACTGTAACTGTGACTGTGACAGGAGCTGTTGACGCGCCTCAGGTGGGACAACCAGGTATGTCAACAGGCAAATTATGCCCAAGGACCGCAGACAATGAAGTCTGAAGCCTTAAGCCCTGTCCAGGTGCCAGTGATTAGTGAATGCTTCCTGGGGGCAACCAAGGAAAGTGACTTGAAAGCCAATCCCTTCGAGTGCTGCAATTATGAAAGGTTGCGCTAAATTGTGTGCATAATTGTTTAGGGGGGAATCCTTTGACGCCTGTAAAGCCTGCGGAAGGCCACAACTTTGACTATATTATAAATTATGACAAGAGTGGGAATGGCTAATAACGCAAGCAATTGTATAGATGTTGCTTAACGAAAACTCTTAATTACTGCGCTTCCTAGAACGTTTCTCTTGGGATAGTTTTGGACATACTCTATAGATGATACTCATTCCGATCAATAACTAAATTGAATACTGGCAACGTTTAGAATGTACTCGGGGGGAATACCTGTTAACATACCCTTATATTGAATAGTTGGTAAATTATTTCGGTTTTTATTAATTTGTGGGCCACGCGACTCGATTCGTTGTTGGAGGTGACATTTTTATAGCTTTGTTAACAGGCGCAAGTTTCAGCGATAGTGTTGTTGCTATACGGGTAAAAGGTAGATTCCCTCCCCCTCCTCCTCCTCCTCCCTCCTCCCCTTAGATTCCCTTGTTGGCCCCAACCCTTGGATGAACATGGGCACACGTCTCTTTGTTTTGCTTGGCATGTTTAGCGTTGATTATGCTTTGTGTCTAGGCTAGAAAACTCACCCCTGTTGGTTGAGCTGTCGCCTTCTTATCGCGAGCAGCGAGCACCGAACAGAGGAACGCGGCATTAAAATTACTTGCGTGATTAACGCACACCCTCGAGCGTGTCGCCTGCCACTCACACACAATCACACACAAACGCAAACACACACACACACATACACATACAGACATCCCTTACTCCCCATGCTTTGGCCAGTTTTATCTATGGCTGCCTGCCTTAATTGTGGGTCTTCCATTTGGCTATCGATTGATTTCGATTTCGATTGTTTTTTGGTCGCTCGCCTAATGAGGCAACTTCAAAAACGCTGCACAGCTCATTAGGCGCACCAACAAACAGTTCTACTTATGTACATATATACTATATATATATATTTAGATATATAATTTAAGTATGTATATCGGAATGTACTTAAATTGTATATATCTTACGCATACGTATATATTTTTATGACCTTTTGGGCTTTGCATTTATCGCATTTGCCGTTTGCTGTTTGCCGTTTACCGTTCGCTTCTCGCTTCTCTGTTTTCCCATTGTTTTGTTTGGTTTTGTTTATTGCCACAGCGCTTCAAAAATAGCTGCACAAATGTAAACAAAAGCGCAAATTTTCTGACCAGCAGCTGCGTGCGTCATATGTATAAATTTTCCAGATGCTCTATCACACTCTCTTTCTTTCACTCTCACACACACGCACCGCACTCACTCTCTCTCCCCTCTCTCTCTCTCATTCTAGTATGAAAGACTCTCTGTAAATTTGCTTGCTGCATCTGGTAGCGTTTTTACCGTTTATAGTCTATATTCTTGTTTTCCTTTTTTTCTTACACTTCTTTCTTTTTGCCTAGCATAATTTTTTAATAGCCTGCCAAAGTGCAAACCGCATAAAGTGGGCTTTATTGCTTTGCATTGGTTAGTTTTGTATTCTTTCTGCTTCTTTTTGCTCTTTTCTTCACGTTCTCTGAGTAATAAATTACCGTTTATTTATGTGGCAGTACAAAATGCTTGTTCCAAATCTGAATATTCGATATTTAATTGGAATTATGCATATATCATTATATACACTCTTACGTAATTGCATTTGATGTTAAGGAATTAAAAGGGATCAATTAAATTTCTCAGTGTATTAAAAGTGTTACAAAAATGTTTCACACAATATTTCCATTTGATTTATGTACGTATTAAATTTATTTATGCACCGATTTTAAACGTTATTAAATAATGAATCATCGTATCTCTCTTCTGTACTCGCAATATCTTTTGTGCTCACATTTACTTGCATCGCAATTCTCTCATCTCATGGCACGCGTATATCTGCCTCTCCCACGCGCTCTCTCTCTCTCTTGTCGTATGATCGCGTGCCATAGGCGACAAGGCATGTAAGCAAATTCGGCTAACTGTAACATAACAAGAGCGATAACGTTTCCCACTATAAGTAAGCAAGAGATAGAGCTAGAAATAATCCTCTCTTCGTTTTGCTATCTACCTACGTTAACTTGACGAAGATGTAACCGCGCGCTGTGGGGTAACGCAAGCCATCGGAGCGTGAGAGCGGGAGAGTCTGCGGTTGATCAACAAGCAAAGCAAAGGCTTAACATTTATTGCAACTCTTTGAACTGTGACGTCATCATTGCTCGCTTAAGCAGCGCCCAACAAATCGCGCAATCTCTAACTCTTAATCCTGATCATCAAGTTTATTCGTTTTGTCTGTTTTTGTTGTTGGCAGGAAATGTTATAAGAGCGCTTATAGGACTCTCTTAATGTCTATAATATGTAAGTAATTTTGGTTAAATGATATTCTATACTGGCAAAGGACTCGCACAGCTTGTAATTAACTTACCTATTACTTGGTATTTGCCACAGTTATACCATAATTGATTGCATACACAGATCCTGAGATATTGTATATATATTTCTCCTTCTGGCTAATAAATCAACCAAATTATGTTTCGGCAACAACGACAACAACAACAACGGCAACAAAATATTTACATTGACATGGAAGGGAAATTTTTTGTTTTCTTTTTTTGTGTGTTGGAAGGGAAAACCAAACAAACCGCTAATTGTCGATAAACAACCAATAAAATACAAATTTCCCAAAAACATTTATCAAAAATAATATAAATAATAACAATAACCACATCACACACACACACACACACACACACACAGACACACACGCACGTACACGGAATGAAAAACTTCGCACAGGGGGAAAGGCGATAAATAAAATGGTAAAAGGAAACTTGGAACAGCTCTGAACAGACGCAGACAAGAACGTACACGATGAGGACAAGAACGACAACAACAAAGTGTATGGAAAATAGTGTTTGACAGCTCATAAAAAATAATGTCGTATTCATTAAGGTTGCCAATGTAATGTGAGTGCGTATGCGTGTGTATGTGTGTGTGTGTGTGTGTGTGTGAGAAATTCCTGATGTTGTTGTTGTTGTGGGGTAGAGGTTGTTCCTGGGGTTGCCAAAAGCGAAATTCATTTTATTTACGACAGGAAGCAGCCAGAAAGCAACAGAAAAGCACTTGAAGCGCACGCATGCAAAGAATGAGAGGGGTGAGCGGAGAGGAGAAGAGGGAGGTTGGTGGGTGGCTGGGTGGTCCGGTGGATGGCAAGTCAAATACTCGAAAAGCATTTAATTGAAATGCAGAAAAGAAAAGAGAAACTAAGAAAAACGCGTCAAAACAAACGAAGCCAAATGCCATTGACAATGTCAGACTGACAGCCTTTATACTATATCCTCTTTCTGTCTCACTCTAACACTATCTGTCGCGCTGCGCAGGTGTTTTATGAGTGGCGTCAATATTTGTATTGTTGCTGTTGTTGTTCGTGTTGTTATTGTTCTTGCACTTGACGAAAAGTGCCGCGTTGCTGTGGCCTTTGTTGCTGCTGTTACTGTTGTTGTTGTTGTTGTTGCTTTTACCTTTTTAAAGGTTTGCGTGCCAAAGTTGGTTATAATAGTTGTTGGTACGTTAAAGAGGTTCGCATAGTGTAGTAAATCGGGTAGTTTGGGGTGTGTTTTTTTTATGCTTGTAGTCACATGCAAATGCTACAAGGTGTTACACTTTATGTAGACTTAATTGAGACTTATTAGGTACTGAAGTGCTCTACATTCGCTCAATGTGGCATGCTACCATATCAAGTGGTTGTACCACGCGTTGATAGTGTCGTTAGCTTGTTTTGGCCTGAAACCACTTCATATACCATTAACTGAAGTTAGACGCGTGCTAATGAGGTAGGCCCAAAAGGAGCTGATTTTGAAGGGTTGTTATCATTGCTGGAAAAACTAAAAGTTAACTGAGAGATAGAGAGAGATGGAGAGGGAAACATAGATAGATCTCTCTTCATGGTCGAAACTTCAATAGGAAGAACTCCAGAAGTAGTTAGTTTAAGACTCATCTTCATCCCATTTTTTCTGTAGGATTCCATTTGCATCTCCTCTATGCATTTAATATGCTGCTTGTAGAAGTAAATCTAAGCGTTAACCCAAATCTTCAATACTTAACTACTCAGGATTTGGTATATCGTTACGGTGATATAAATGATGCATATGCATATCTATATCTATAGCTCTGTCTGTGTCTGTGTCTGTGTCTATGTCTATCTCTCTGTCAATGTATATGTCAATGTCTAACTGTATCTGTGTATCTGTAACTGTATCTACATCTGCAAGATACATGTGTCATGTATTTTTTATACACTCCAACATCATCTTTATGCTTTGACAAAATGTATGACATTTGCATATCGCACCAGTGCCGCCAGATCCACCTGCCCCCCACCACCACCCACTATCTATCTCTCTTTCGCTCTTTAAGCGTCAGTTGGCAAATTCCAACAACAGTTCCCAGTCCCCCAATATACAGTTATACTGTATACCGTATACCGTATACAGTATCCAATCCCCAGTTTCCATTTCCCTGTCTCAGCTGGTGCTGCTGCTGCTGCTCTTTGGCAGTTTTTCCCTTGAAAAATGCAGCAGAAGGCAACGAACTGTAACTGGACGTCGTTTTCATCAATATCAATGGACGATTTGGGCGGACAACGGGGCGCAACGTCATGCCACAGAAGCACGGCGAATGTTGCAACTTGCAACATATGCGAACTGCCTGCTGGCCGTGCCATAGCATATGCCCACAAGCTCTGGGACGTTGAATATGGCACAAACGGTGCAGGGGTAGGGGGACTGTGGTGTGGACAGCACCAGCGCGCAATACAACGCATCATTTTTATTGTTTGTCGGCAAGCAGCAGCAGCATCCAACAACAACAACAACAACAACAACAGCAACAACAACAACCGGCAACTGACGACGACGTCTATTGAAAATAGAAAGCAAATGCTGAAAGGCAGCCAATGCATAGCGGCGACTGTGGGGGTGGTGGGGGTGGTTTGGGTGCAGGCGAATCCGTTTCGTGCTTTTGTATTTTTGCACCGAAAATAGAAAAAAAAAAAAAATCTTAGAAAAAAGAAAAAATATTAGGAAAAATACCAAACAAAAATGCAACTCACAAAACTCGAATGCGCATTGAAGTGGCGGCGTCTAATGTAGCTGAAGTTGTTGCAACTGCCGGCTGCTGCAGGAATGGGGCATGAGGCATGAGGCATAGCTATAGCTAAGCAACATTTTTGAGTTATTTCAAGTTTTCTTTTTTTGGTTCAAATATCTTTTTGAAGGGGTGTGGGGGATGTGGGACAGGCGGCAGGCAACCATTAAGATATGCACTTTGTGGCATGTGCGGAAGTAAAAACTTGTTGGTCGCTTTTCGCATTTATCAGTTTAAATAGATCATTTGCCATGATTTAAGCACTGGCTTGGGCCAAAAACGAAAAACTGAGTGTGCGAACTCGATTAAGGGCAAGAAAATTGTTGGCCAAAAGAAAACCAAAGAGAAGAAGAGGAAGTTTAGATTATATTTATTATATATAGGAATGTTTCTGAATGTGTGTAAAACTATTTTTCAAATCGTTTTCTCTTCTTCCAAAAAAATAACAGCACAATTTCCCAACCTGATTGGCAACACACACACACACACACACACATACAATTATCACAATTTTCATGGCCCTTTTTCAATTTGCCAACATCTGTAAGCCGCCAGCAACCTGCCACAGCCCCACGGTCTGCCACTTGCTGCAGTGCTGCACTCACGGCTAATTCTCAACTGCCTTAATTTAACGCTACACGCACACGCACTGTCGCCTTTATGAGTCCGCCGCACCACCCCCACCCCACCCACTTTCCCTGTACTGCCGCCAAATCGTCACTAATACGCCGACTTGTGCTCAGCGTTGCGTGCCGTGGCACACCGGAGCACCAAGTAATTCATACAGCAGCTAAAGGGAATACAAGCAAAAGTAGTGGAAAAAAAGAAACAAAAAAGAAACGGTATGCTTAATATGTAGATGCCACTGGTGCCTGGGGGGCAACAACACTTTGCCACAGGAGTCACATGTGAATGTCCAGCTAGCAGCTAGTTGCATGCAAATCCTAGCTCACTGTTGCAGCTGAACAATGCACAATTCATTCACCAGTAGCTCCTCCTACTCTCTCCTTATCGTCCGAGTAGCACGAGGAGTCCTCGTCCTCGTCGTCGTCCTCGTCGTCCTTGTCGGCCGGCAGTCGACTTGTAGTTGCTGCTACACTATTTATTTCGCTTTTTTTTTCTACTATTTCCTTTTTTTGTACTTTTGGGGCCTTCCCTTTTTTTTGTGCAAGTTTGTGTAACTATTTTCCATGCGCATGGGCACTGCAGGCACCACCACCACCAGCTGCTGCTGCTGCTGCTGATGCAACGGCGGCGGTGGCGACAACGGCGGCGACGACGGCTGCGGCAGGACGACGAGGAGCCGGCGCCGGCAGGACAACCAACCAGAACGAGGCGCTGAGTAACTGGAGCATTGCAACTATTTATTTGTGCTAGTTAATGTGTGTGTGTCTGTGTGTGTGTGTGTGTGTTTGTGTGTCTGGCATCCTCCAACCCCCAACCCCCATCCCTTAACCCCTTACATCCTTTTGCTAGATGGATTTTTCTATTATGCGCACGTTTATTACACGATTTTAACACGATGACAGCGGCACCTAACAGCGTGCCACATATTGTAGCATTCTTTTCAATTCGCCGTTGTTTGTTGTTCTTCCTCTTCTTCTTATTTTTCTCGCTCTTTTACTGATTTTGCAATTTGTGTTGGCCCCTTTGAAGGTAAACAACAGTTTTCTAGACTTAACAACCTCCTAAAATATACAGCAAAAGCATGAAATACTTTTGCTTATGCGAAAGTCTTCAAGGATATAATTGGATTCGTCCCTAGACTCTCAGAAGATCAGCAACTATTTTGGCAACTATAATTGACTTAAGATGGGAAATTATGATAGAGTCTGAGAGTTGAACTTTACCTGAACTTAAGTAAACATAATTTTCTAGACAATCCGTTATGTCTATTGTATGAAACTTGGCAGATATCCTTCCCATACTTTCTCATTAATTGCTGCAAAACGCACAAATTAAGCAATTCTTTGCCCTTCAGTCATGTCCGGATTGATGGCGAACTGTCAATTGCTAAGCTGCTGCTGCTGCTGCTGCTGCTGCTACGAAGCAATCCCGGCAAAGTCGCTTCCAGTGCTTAACCCAGTCTATAGATGTACTTAGATTGAAAGTTGCCGGGTAGAAAGAATGACAGAATGGTATATGGAAAGAGGATTTGGAGCCGAGAGCCGGCAGAAAGCAAAGCAGAAAGCGTTGAGAAAACGCAAAGAAAGAATGAAACTTTTTAATGATGTAAAGTACAAAGTTTTGTGTCTTGTCGTTGGGCGCAAGTTACTTGAGTAAACTTTGAGTTATGCCTTAGATGCGACGTGAAAGCGGACGCGGACGCGGACGCAGTGCGGCATGGCGCGACGACCTCAAAACGTAGCCAACCCCAGCAATAAGGACGAATACAACTTGGGACGACATCCTTTTAGCTAAATGTATCGATCGATCCAGAGTGTAAGTGTCGTCCTTTCGGTCGTGTTGCTTATGTGGGTGCTGCTCCTCCTGCTCCTCCTGCTGCTGCTTCTGCTGCTTCTGCTGCCTTTGACTGGTATTTTGTCGTTTGTTAAAAGTTTTCAACACTCATTTTTATTATGACATACGCGAATGGTGGCGCCCAACGTGGGACGCGCAAATTAGTGCGAGTCGATTGGAGGGAGGGAGAAAGCAAAGCGGAACAGAGGATGGACTGGCCTGGCCTGGCTGAAGCACTTCCTGGGGCGCTAATAAAATGCCAATTTGCTGCATTGAATGGCTGCTTTATTGGCCGCCATTACAACTCGTACGCATAAAAAGCCGGCCACGATTTCGACCACGCACACAACATGCGTTGGCAGTGCCCAAAAAACCAGAAAATAAATACGCAACTGAAAAGGGGAAGCACCCCACACATATGTGTGCCTGTGTGTGTGCTTGAGTCTTTAAGACATTTTATGACGGCAACATTTACACGCATAAAATATGCATGATAAACTTTGTTGTTGCAATAAATCAGCTTCAGCTTCAGCCGAAACGTATGCAACGCACTTTGGTTGCTCCTTCTCAATATCCTTGCTCGCCTGCTCCTCCTCGTCGTCGTCGTCGTCGTCCTGATGTGATTACAAAAACGTTAAAAGTTTAACATTGATGTCCTGGCCTGCGTGTGTTTATTTATGGCATTCCTCGCAATGATCATAAAACGTTGCGTGACCCAACTATAAACATTTTCTTTTGGGGCCAAAACGAATCTAAACTAAAATTGCATAGCCTCCATTTTATGAGCAAGTAATGCATTTATCACATGTGCGCGTTCTCAAATCTACATTTCGGCTACATTTCACAACAATTTGCCGATGATCCTAACCCAAATTGATTACTCGCATCCCCGAAATAAAAGCTTTTATAACGCACTCAAGAACTCGAAGTAAACTCCTTTAAATCGTACTCTTCGCTGTTTTTTATGGAGAAATTCAGTCGAAGGAGATTCCGAGAATGCCTCATACGCTCATACTAAAACTTACTAAGTAAATAAGTAAATGGAAAGTTTTGAATATATATGTATAAAAAGCTAACTACATTTAGCACTTACTTCTCGTTCTGACCAATTCCTTGTGGTACTTCTTACTCTTAACCGGTGTTAAGCATTTAAAATGCCGCATAACTTGAGGCGACGTCGCTATCAAACAACTTAAACTGTCATTAAACTTTTGTTGTGACTATTGAACCGAAAGTTTTAAAACCCCTCAATCAGCCAGGGCCAACGCGGCGACAATGCAAAAGCGGAGCTGGCATTATAAATTGGCCAAAAACTTTTGCTTATTGTCGAGGTGCAAATGCGCCTGAAAGCAGCCAACGTAAACACACACACAGAGAAAGAGTGTGTGTGTGTGTGTGTGTGTGTGTGTGTGTTGTGTGTGTGTGTGTGTGCAATAGACAGACAGCAAAATAGTAAAACAGACAGAAGTCTCTCCTCGGTGCCCATTGTATGTTTTGTTGACGCTTTTGTTGCCTGCATGCATAAAATATTTATACGCCGCGAAATATGCAACAAAAAATGTTTCCCCTCCTCCTCCTGCACCCCCGCAACTCATTTTGTCCCTTTTTTTTATCCTCTGATGTGCGTGCAACTTTTCGCACTCAAATGAAATTACGAAGAGTAAAGAAAAAAAATAATAATAATAATGCCCGGGAAGTTTGCTACTTAAATGTAGCGCTTTCCATTTTTTGTTCTCCTTTTTTCGGTTTCTGTTTCTGTTTCCTTGTTGTTGTTGTTTTTATTACGCTCTGCACTTTATCAAGCATTTTGCCATGGCTCAGTGCACGCTCGATTGCTGGCGGCTGGAGCAAAAGGAATGGGTGGCAAAAGTTTTCATTAATAACGATTTTCCATTAACTATCGATTGATTTTGCAACGCCGCCGCCGCCGCCACCAACAACCTGCTCACAGCACAGCATCCAGCAACAAGAGCTGAGCCACAACAATGGGGCAAAAGTAGCAAACCGAAACGCACTTCAGACAATGCCTGCAACCGGCAGCAGCAGCAGCGGCAGCAACCGGCAACAGCAGCAACAGCAACAAGAACAATAATAACATTAACAGCAGCAACAGCAACAACAACAAGAAGAAGAACACTTGAGTCTATTTAAAACGTAAACAACAATAACACAAGGGGCTTGTGGGCGTGTTGGAGGCTCATAACCGACGCCGACGCCGCTGCTGCCGCCAATGCCCGCCGTCGCCGTCAACAGGAAAAACTCATTGAAAAGTTTTCTTTTACACTTGGCGCGCTCGCGTGCAATTCCCGTTCTCGTGTTTCTCGTCCTCCTCTCACACTCTTTATCTCGCTGATTCGTTCGCACTCTATCTCCCCCCTCTCACCCTTCTCTCCCTCTCCCTCTCCCTATCACCCTGCATCAACCATTCTCACCGCTTAGGTGTATCGTATCGAAGGAGCAAGTTTTTAATATTTTATCGCACCGGCATCGCCGCCGCACGGCATGCAACGCTTTTATTTTTGTTTTCCCTCTTGTTGTTGTTGCTTCCTTCTGCATCCCACAATTATTTGCGGCGTTTCTCGAGTCTCGATTTCCCAGCGATTTTCGTTAAATGCATTTCAATATAAAAGTGTTTCACTTAAAATTGAAAGGTAATTAGTTGATTTGGACTCTTTTGCTTGACTTTAAGCTGTCACTTGCTTCGCTTTAAATTTAAAGGAAAATTATGCAGAAATCTTGGAAATCAAAACAAAATAATAAAAAATATATTTATCTGGGTTAAGCTGTCATTATGGTAAAAGGAAATTTACTACAAAAAATAGAGACACAAATTTACTTAAATTAGGGGGAAAAAAATTAAAAAAAAATATATATAAAAATAATATATAGAAAATAATTAAAATTTTAATTTATTTTATATGATTTAGTTATATTAATTTTAATTTTAGGTGGATCACCAGATTTAAATTGTTATTTTAAATAAAAGACTTGTAAAAGTTCGTATCTTTTCAAACAGATATTTCGTTTATTAACTGCTCTTAATCAGTCAGAAATCCTCTACTTTACTTACCAAGTGTCGTCAAATTTTGTTAAATATATATATAGTATAGTATATATAGTATATGCCTCAAGAGTCGATCCAAAAGCAGGATATATTTCCATTTTGTATTCCTATTGGAAGCCCATTAATGCTTATTGATCTGATTAAATTTCTCTGGATTTTCCCTAATCCGTGCATCAAATATTGCAGCAATATAATTTTTTTAACTACGGCCTTAATTAATTAACACTTTAATTATTTTTTATTAATTTAAATCTATTTTTTTATATGTCAATATTACCAGACTTTAATTTTTTATTTATTTTAGTATTTAGGTTTTTTGTCAATTGAAATCTTTAGTTTTTTTTTATAATACTTCCAGCTTTTTTATTTTTAATTTATTTTTTTAATTAATATAATTTTATTGTCTTTTTTTTAATACGTTTTCCTGAATTTTTTTTATTTTACTATAATTTTTATTATTTTTTTTTAAAATATTTTTTTTATTATATTTTTTTTAATTATGAATCTTAAACTCAATTGTGCATCCAATTTTATGATTGAGTTTTATCTTTAACTGCAGATGGAATGTAAATAAATAAATTTGAGTTCTTATATTTGACCTAGAAACGCAAATTTATAGGGCATGCAGCTTTCGTCGTGGCCGACCTTGTTTCGCTCTCCTTGTTTTGCTGCTGATTTTCAGCTCGCGTTGCGTTACGCCGGCTGTTGTTGTTGTCTCTCTCGTTGATGTTGTTGTTGCTGCTGTTGCTGTTGTGTCTATTATGTGTATTGGCTTTTGTGTAGGTCGTCGGCACTGCGTTTGGCCCCGCAGCTTCCCCCCTGCACTCTCGCATTCTGGCTGCTTCTCCATCTTATGTTTTATTTGTATGTTCTTTCTTTTTTATATAGAAACGAGCGCGCGCGCTCCCAATATATATAAATTATTGCATAAAGTTTGGCGCTAAGTTGCAAAAAGTTTCCTTTTCATTGCTGCGGCTACCGCGACGATGTCGACGCTGAGAACGACACACAATAGTCTATAAATCTTTATGGTCAACAGAGATTACATGGGCCAGACCAAAGAGTCAGCTCCCAGCTCCCACACCCCACAGCCAACCTTCTATGTAGTTTATTGCCCCGTGTTGTTTGGCCTTAGCAGCTTTTTAGGCGCTCTGCGCTGTTTTGATTTGTGATCATGTTGGCTGGTTGTGTCTGTGTGTGTGTGTGTGTGTGTTGCAATTGTTGTGGCTTTGTCGATTGTGGCGAGTGGCGAGTAGCCGGCCAGCATATGGCCATAAAAATGTACAGAGCTCAGCAGATGCGCTGATAAATCATATTAAACTGAGAAACTACCCAATAGCTCGCAGTGCCACACAGTTCTATGTGAAATGAATGCGAATGCATGGAAATAGGAAAATATTTGTTGCAGAAGTGGCTGAAAGGTCGCACGTAACACCATGTGGCCTGTGGCTTTATCAATGAATTTTTAAGGAACGTGCAAAGCTTATACAATTTTCATCAGGATTTCGCTTTCAAACCGATTTCTAGCACTGATTTTTCGCCTCGTCTTTTTTTTTTGGGTATTTTCTTTCTTTTTTAGAACTTAAAGAGAAAAATACTTAAGAAAGATTTTCATTGAGATGATTAGAGAATTGTTGGCAAATTACCTTAAGATACATTTAGCTTTATTGGCTACAAAATCGAATCCACCTGCACTCTCACACACACACACACGCACACACACACACACACATTGGCAGTAAAGTATGCCATAAAATATATCCCCAAAATGTCTTTAATTGCGTAAATTTGGTCATTGCGTGGGCGGCATTTTCGATTTACGTATTACGCTCTTTGCCTCGTAAACAACTTTGCGGGAATGTCGTCCGCCCTTGTAAGTATACGGAAAGAGGACAAAAAGAAAAGAACCGTATAGCATACCGCACGGCGCATTTTACATAAAAATGCAATAAATAGCTACAGAAAACCGTTTGGAAGCGCACCAGAAATTTATGTGGTTAAGGATCTCATTCTACTTGGCGACTCCTCCGTAGCGGCCTTCCGCCTTCCGCCTTCCGCTCACCCATACCGCTCGACCCCTCCAACTCCAGTTGCTGTCTCCGTTGGCGGCGTACTCGTAAATGTCAAATGTCGCGCTGTAGTGTGGGGGAGCGCCTCAAAGTATGCTTATAAATTGCTCTAAATAGCAATTTTTTTTTTAGGTTGTAGAGCTGGGCGTCCCGCAACGTCTCTGCTAGCTCTGCTAGCTTATCGTGACCGGGTCCGGGTCCGGGTCCGGGACCGGCTTCACAACTCCGTCTCCAACTTCTACTCCGGCTACGTAGCGAGTGTCGTGTCATTTGTTCGTTTTCTTTATTAGTGTCATGTATTTTTATAGTTCAAAGGACATTTGAATGATTGAATGAACTGAGTTTGTGCATGTGTGTGTGTGTGTGTGTGTGTTGTGTGTGTTTGGCGTCCACTCGCCGCCGCCCTACGGCTGGGCAGTCCCAAAAACGAGTTGCGCGCATGATTTCATCCCTTGCAGGCGCTGCTGGGATCGCTTGGTGGGTCGCCCGCTTGGGTCGCCCGCCTGGGTCGTTCCCCCTTGCCCTTTGCGTGTGGTCGCACTGGTCAGCCGCCCAGGCACGTTTCATCATGGGTTGCTTGTTGGTTTCGACTATATCAAATAACGACTATTGACTACGCCTGCCTCTTCTCTGTCCTGTCCCGTCCTGTCCCGTCCTGTCCTGTCCTGTCTATCGTGTCGTGTCGTGTCCTAGCTCTTTATATCTCTGTATGTCCACGTGTAGGGTTACACAACGCGCGCCCTTCTCGGCCTTAGAGCTTCTGCCGCCGCTCCTCCTCCGGTTGCTCCTGCTGCTCCTGCTGCTCCTCCTCCTGCTGGTGACGCTACTGGTGCTGCTTTTGATGATGATGTTGTTGTCGTCGCCACCGTTCACGTTGTCGATGACGAATGAAAATCAATATTTATTAGATTACTTTCGAAATTTTATACGAAAATAGAATTTTTATGACATTTTTTTTCTTTCCTGTTTTTTTTTTGTTGCTTTCTTTCTCTTTCTCTCCCCGAAGCTTCAGCTATTTACTGAGGCATATTGAAGGGGTTTTTAATCAATTTCTTTTCGGTTCTTTTTTTCGTTTATTTCTAAAGTGCGTCTTTAAAGATATAGTAGTGGGTCACAAAGCTAATATATATATATATGAAAATAATACTTAGGTACACACATATGAACGAACACTTAATTATAATTGGATAATTGGAGAAACACTAAAAATGCAGCTACTAAATACATAAATGATAAAAGTTCCTTCATAAATTTATAATAAGTTTATGATAATGTTTTTTCTAGCTCTGTTTTGCTGGAACACCATTATCTCAACTTCAATATAAGGTATATAAATCCACTTAAACCGTTTATCCCCTTATACTCGTAATTAGACTTTCCCACCTAATGTCTTAGCCTATAACTAGTATAAGCCAATTACTTTAACTTCTGTCCATTTCACACACATCTAATATTATTAATGTCTGTTGTGTATCTGTTGTGTTCTGTCCACCCCCCTCCTAACCACCCCAACCACCCAAACCAACCCCACTCCCACCCCCAACCCCAACTCAAGCTCAAACTCAAACTCAAACTCGAAACTCAAACTAGAACTAGAACTCGAACGCGAACTCCTCCAGCTCAAACTCAATTCCAATTCCAATCTCACTCTCTGTTTCTTGTTCTTTTACGCTATCTTTCAGGTAAGTTGCCATCATCCATTAATGCCACCAGCCATTAAATTAGTAAGTACAGAAAACGAGCTGCTAACACTTTTATGTGCGTCTTTAAATGTATCTATAGCCCCAACTGATACCTATACCTACCTATCTATCTATCTATATATACTATATATATATATATATGTGTGTGTGTGTGTGTGTGTGTGTGTGTGTGTAGACAACGTGTATCCTGTGCATTTGAGTGCCCTCCGTTGGCCTCGTTTGGGGCTCATTTTTATGGCTAAGAGCCAAACCCAAAGCGATGATGCTTCTCACGTGGCTCAAAACTAAAAGCTCCCCCGAGTGCATGAGACAACAGTAACAACAACTGAAGCTAGTCGTCCAACTACCCAACCACTAAACCAAGCATGCCACACCCCCCATCCCCCATCCCCCACCCACTCTCAGAAGCCACTTAATTATGAAGCTGCACATGAAGTAAAACGTCATAAAGCGTCGAGTTGAGTTGAGACGAGTTGAGTTGAGTTGAGTTGAGTTGAGCTGAGTTTTTCCTCTTTTTGGGCCTTGGCAATAGCTGCCTTGGGTAGCATCATCAGTCGTCTGACTGACTGCCCAGCATTGTTCTTGTTCCTCTTCTTCCTGTTGTTGTTGTTGTAGTTTTTGATGCCTGTTCTTGTTGTTGTTGTTTTTATTTTATATGATTTTTTCGTGTGTCTTGTTGTTGTTTTTGTTGCTTTCTTTCTGGTTGCTACATTTTGCAGTTAATTTTCCGTTGCTAAATAAACTGTTTATGGCATTTATGCCAAAAATTTTTGGCCAAGCCAAGCGGAGCAGCGGCACAAACTGGATGAAGGATAACGATGAATGAGCTGCTTGATGGCTGCTCGGCATTTAGAGCATGAGGGCGGGTAACGTATGTGTGAGGTGTGCTTGTGTGTGTGTGTGTGTGTGTGTGTCAGCCAGTCAGCCAACCTACACACACACACACACACACACACACGCAAGCAGCTCCTCGCTTGACTGTCTGCAGTATTTGCCTGCGTTTTTAATTGTAATTTTTTGCATGCCTCGAACTGAGCGATAGACGTGTCCTTTAAGCCTTAAAGCCTGCTTAAATATTACTTTATTGAATGTCCTTAATTGTTGTACTTTATATTATTATTATACGTGTATTCTATAATACTTGAACATATATATTAATATTATACAAATTTCCAATTGAATTTTATAACAACTTTTTTAAGATTTGAGCATGCTTTTAGCCAGATTTAAAAACGTTCGTTCCAAGAGACTTTACAGTTCGATTTGGCCTATAGCTGTAAGTGATCATAAAGAAGCAGCAGCCTAGCGATACAGTGCTGGACATACTTCTAGGGCCACCTTAAGCAACAACAGCCGAAACTCATAGACAAAAGAATGTAAAAAGAGGAGCAACTGCTTTCTCCTGAGGGAATCTTAATAACTTTTCTTGATTTCCCACAAAGAACACATATAGTTTGGATCCAAATAATTATATATACAGAAATCTGTATATATATAGAAATCTGTGTTAAGCTTTAGCTTCGATTTCTTGCCAAATTCCTTTGGTTGCCGTTGCCTTTGGCTTAAGCTGAATAACAGGTAACTGATTGTTGTGTGCTCGCTGACCCGTACACACACACACAGAGAGAGACAGTGAATTACACACACATACATATATCTTAATGAATATGTATTTACATTTTATGCAGCCAGGCGAAAACATACACACACACACACAGCAGCACACACTCCCGCACAACCACTGACAATTTGGCAGTCACCGCAATCATAAAAATTTCACCCCAGCCGAAAGACAGCCAAAAAATATACATATATATATTCAGATATATATATATATATATACGTATCTGTATAAAACGTATACGGGGCCCGTCCGTCAGTCGCCTCTGCGCCTCATTTAAATGCAAATTTTGACGAGCGGTTTTACCGTTCTTCCTCGCATTCTGCTTCTTTTGCTCTCTTGAATGAAAACATTAAAATTAAAAATAAAAAAAAAACCGAAAAAAATTCTGGCCTGTTTTTAGGCAGAGTGTGTGTGTGTGTGTGTGTGTGTGTGTGTGAGTGTACATATTTGAGCTTGAGCGGGTGGATGAGGCAGGCGCTCGTGAGAATAATTCAAGGTGATAGCTTAATTGAAATATGCTTTTAGGCGCTTTGCTCTGTGCCTCGACTCATTTTGCATACTTCAACGTTGCCGTCGACGTCGACGGCGGCTGCTGCGTCGACTGCGGCGTCGTCGGCTTTCACTTTGTTGTGAATTTTCCCAAGCGCGCCGGGTGCATATTTTATGGCGCTGCGGTCGACCACAGACAACCAAACCCCTGCCCCACCCCCCAAAAAAAAAGAATGAAATGAAAAAAAAACAACAACAACAGGAGAAGGAAAAACTCGACGCTGCTTAATGTTATGCAAAGTGTTTGAGCCTGCGGCGGCAAGCAGGAGCAGGAGCAGGAGCTGAAGCTGGAGGAGGAGCAGGAACAGGAACCAGGAGACATCCGGAGTCAACTCAGTTGCAGGAGGCGTCATCATCTTTAATTGCTAGCCATTTCAATTCTCATTTCAACTTCAATTGACTTTCGACGGCTGCTGAAATTAAAAAATCAGAGAGCTGCTGTAGAAAGGGGGGAATGGGGGAAAGAGAGAATTACCATGGGAAAATTCAATAGGAAATTGCTGCCTGAATTGAAGTGATCCTTCAAAGAGAAAACTCTGTTAACTAATATTTAATACTCAACGTTAAGGCGATTATTAGATACAGTTTTAATTGCTGCCTCTGATTGATCCTCTTTTTGTTTAGAGATTCAAGTCGAATGAATTCAATTCAAGGACTCTGTTTCAATACAATAGCAATCGATAATACTCCAGTTGCAGACTCGAGCATGAATTTGGCAATTTTGTCAGAAAATTCGGCACAATATTCAAGCTTAAATTGTAAAGGATTTCAACTCAATCGTCCTTTTGCAGCAGCAGCTACTTAAATTGAATATAACGAGAAATTTGTGTGCAGAGAGCATACACAAAAATAAACCGCTTAAAATGGCTTTGAGCAGTGCAAATAGCGCAAACGCATCTAACACATGCAAATGACAACAAGGCACACACACACACACACACACACACACAGTTGGACACACAGTTGGGTGTGTGTGTGTGCATAAGTGGAGTAGATCTTTGTAATCTGAAATGCTCAAGGCGTGCAAATATTCAATTTTAAATATGCAGCCAAAAAAACAAAAGCCATGAGCAAGCGCAAGCACACACAGTCTACTTGCCCCCATCTATCACACACATACACACACACTGGTGTGTGTGTTTGGGTATATCTATCCTGGGTCCGACTCTGTCATAAACACAATGTCATGACAACTTTTGAAATTTGAATTTCAAAGCAAAAATGTTCTCTCATTTATTCATTTGCTCAGTCATTCATTGCCATTTATTTTATTGCTTGCTCTGAACACCAGACATACACTACACACACACACGCACACACTGTACACACACTACTATTCGAGTCTTGTATGTGAAGAAAATTGGTACATGTCCATTTTGCCTAGTGCCAGTTTCCAGCTCCAAAGCCCAAGCCCGCCTCTCAATCCGCCTTTGAATCCGCCTTTGAATCCAGCTGTACCCCTACCTCTCAAGCCCTCCCACTCTCCCCTCCCCCTCCCCCTCTGAGTACCCCTGACAATTCCCTGCTCGCATCACGCATCTCTCTAGCGAAATTCCTTGCAAGCAAAAGTCCTCGCACACATCTTTTGATCTGGCAAACTCGGGCTGTCAATAAATGCGAGCGAGACCCAAAAATTGTATTAATTTAGATTTCATTTAGTTATGCGATGTCTTTTCGGGTCGATAGTTGGGTCGTCCTTCTACAACAACGCCAACAACAACAACTACAGCAAAACTTGCATTTATACGGCAGCATGATTTTATGATCAAAGCGTAACATACTCTTACACTCGCGTGTGTGTGTGTGTGTGTGTGTGTGTATAGCTTTTGATTTTTTTGCCTTGTTTTGTTTAGTCGTTTTTAAAGTTTTAAGACGCGTCGGTTTTATGCGCTCGTTAAATTTGACTTGTCCCCAGATTTCCATTCCATTCCAGTTGGCCTGGTCTAGCTTTGGCTTTGTCTTGAGTCTTTGTATCCCTTTGTGTCCTTTTCGGGCTGCTCATTAAATGCCTTGAAAAGTTGTGCAAATGTTTTCATTATCAGCTGAGAGTTTCTACATATGCGCTCTCAGGGTGGTTCTCTAATCGTAATTGTCCCAGAAACAGAGCTCGACCTCTGCTTTCTGCTTTCTACTTTCTACTTTCACCTCCACCTTCAGCCTCTGGGTTGTACCTCTCGAATTCTCTATCTCCATCTCTATCTGGCTATCTATCCATCTCGTATGTAATATGTAAATACTTTTGGGGGGTTAGTTAAGGCCTCCCCGAGGGTTGCAATCTGATGTTTAATTCTTGGTCATATTATTATTTTAATAAGCAATTGGCTGTCATTACTCAAAATGCGAACACGTGTCCCAAACAAAAATTGAACTCAATTCGTTACGGAAATGGACTTTATATGGATCCATAATTGCTTCAGGCCTATGAGAAATGCAATGTGTGTTTTCCTCCTGCTTTTCTTTCATGGGTGGAAAGTGGGGTGTGAGCTTAAATTATAGTTTATCTATTAGAGAGATCTCCTGATGAGATGTGGTCGCTGGGTCAGAAGTGCTTCAAAAGAAAAGAGAGTGACCAGGCGTGTTAATGAGATTATTATCTTAAGCATGAAATTGTTATGTGGAAAATTATAATGCTGACAAGGATACAAAGGATGCTCTAGCATTACAGTGGAAATCAAAGAAAAGAAACTGACAAAAGAACTAAAAAGATTTTGTATACGAATATATTTTTGATTAATACTTAAAGTAGTATAGACAGAGGGAAATAGATCTTATATAGAGAGATATCTTTATACTTTTATAGATCAGATCTTGCATTAGATTAAAAGTATATTCAAAATGTATTCCTTCAGTTACTGAGACTAGAAAATATGTGAAATATATTCCAAGATATCTTATAGATACTTTTAGTTCTTTATTCTTTAAATTCCATTTTATTGACAGAACATTCAGTGGAAAGCAAATCTTATATAGAAAGGTATCTTTATACTTTTGACCTATAACTATAGATCAGATCTAGAATTAGTATAAAAGTATTTCTTCAGTTAGTGAGACTAGGAAATACATGAAATCTATTCCATAGTATCCTTTAGATACTTTCAGGCAACTATATATTCGTTTCTTTTACAATATTCTTCGTTAAGTTCAGCTTTTATTGAGAGAAAATTCAGTGGATAATAAATCTTATATATAGCTTTACTCTATACAGTTTTGCTCTTACTCTTGGCATATAAATATAGGTCAGATCTCGAATTAGAATCTAATCCTTCAGTTACTGAGACTAAAAGCTATAAGAAATCAATTTCAAAATATACTTTTATAGCTTCATTCTTAAGAGTTATCTTTGTACTTATCGCTTATCAATAAAAACTATTCCATAGTTTCCCTTAGGTACCTTCAGGCAACCATTTTGTTGTATTTTTCGATATTTCCTCCTCATTTTTCTTCCACTTTTATTGTAATAACATTCAGTGGGCCACAATCCTATCATCCTGACTTAAGCCACCCGACCAAAAAAGTCCACTTAAAACGTCACTCTGGAAAAGTTTATGAAATACAAATTTATAAAACACACACACACATGAGAATGCGATGTGATGTGAGCCCCTTGTGTCGTCGAGGTGGAAGTAAAACAAACAAAAATCAAGTTCCTCTTTTGCCTTGCCCTTTGCCACTAATGAAACAACAACGCGGCTCAGTTCAGTTGTTGTTCTCAGGGTCGGAGTTCGACTCCTTTTGCTGTTAAGTGGGTGGGGTTGGGGGTTGGGAGTGGGGGTGGAAGCTCTTCTCTTAAGTGTTTTGCTTCTGGTTACACTTTCCTCCTGTTTTCCAACGTATTTTGCCATAACTTGAACAAATACGCAAACATTTCAACACATTTTGCCAGAAGAGCCCCCGCACGACTTTTAATTTAAGCCCACTTAACACCTCATAAAACAGGCTACGTTCCGACTGAATGAATGACTGACTGGCAGACTGGCTGACTGACACTTCTTTCACCCCTTCTCCCTCTCCCTCTCTCTTTCTCTTGCTCTCTGTTGAGTGTCTCTGTTTAATATAAATTATATACATTTTATACATTTTAATTTTTACATTTAGCTGGCAGCGTAACAGCTTCCATGCAATTAGGTCGAAAGGGTTGCCCGACAAACACACACACGCACACACATACAGAGAGACGCACACCTAAAAAAAGCAACCCTTAACCTTATACCCTGGTGTTGTTTTTGCTTTTGTTTTTGTTTTTGTTATTATTATTGTGTGTATTTTTTTCCCTGCCTCCTGCTTGATTGCTACTTTTGGCAAATTAAACTTGAAAGTTGTAAAATTTCCCCTGTCATTGGCAAGGACACGTGCGTGTTTTGTAGTCAAACGTCCTGCCAAATGCGACCTACATATACACACACAAAAATACATATATTTAACCCTCTCCTGATAACTTATATATATATGTATCTGTGTACATGTATATGCTAAGTGCTTGAGTATCAAGTCAAGTTTTGGTAGCTCATAATCAAATTTAAGTGTACGAATCGAGTCGTGGCTTCTCTCTGACTGACAGTTTCGTTAGTTCTCAATGTCATTGATTTGTGTCCTGCCACTGGGCTAATCTAAGGCATAACGAGTAACGTAGCGGTAAGAGCATGTAACGTGTTCCATTCACAGGCCATAACAATTGCTGTTTATGCTGATTTTTATGCGCTACCAACACAAACCTGACTATGAATAAGTAAGTGAGTGTCGGTAGCAACATTCAAATGTCCTGTGCGCTGCTTATTTGCCATGTAATCTTAAGCGACAGGCATTTCTTTACTTATTTATGCACTCTCGCCTAAAAGCACACACACACACACACACACACACACTCACACACAGACAACTTAAAAATCACAATGGGGTTTTCGACTCTGGCCTTAGATAAGCAGACCTGAGATTCAAGAGGAATCTCTCCTGCCTCTGCTGCCTCCTCTCCGTTTTTCTTTTGGTTTTTCTTCGTTTTTGGGGTACCCTCTGCTTTATTTTTATGCGCTTCGTGTAAGATTTTTATTGTGTATACTGTCGTATATGGGCCGCTATCTGAAGGCTTCTATCTGCCACGTTTGCTTTTATTATTTAATGGAGCACAAAATGCATTTTACTCGCCATTGCCGCCCCACACTCCACCTCTGTATCTGTCTGTGTCTCTGTGTGTGTGTGTGTGTGTCTCTGTGTGTGTGTGGTTGGGCGGCATACAAAATTAATAATTTATATATGAAAATGTGCGTTAAGAGCTGTGTGAGTCTCTCAGCTCGAGTCGACTGGCAACTGGAGTCTCGACTCCACTCGAGTCGCGTCGAGTGGAGTCTGTTTGCTAAATTGCTTAAGAGAATGCGCGTTAGGCTGTTTGCCAAGGTCATAAGTAGGACTTGGGGGGTGTGTGCTGTGTTCTGTGTGTTGTGTGTTGTGTCGAGATTTGCTCGTTTTTCCTTTCACGTTTTCACGTTTTCCGTTTCCTCAGCCCATTTCTCGTAATTTGCTTAATAAAACGCGGTTGGCATATTGCATAAAATATAAGCAAATGTTGTGCTTTTGTTTCTCTCCTTTTGCAATTTATAAATTGCAAGAACTCTCTGGCTTTGCCTGCCCCCCTTCTATTCGAGAACTGTCAACTGTCGCTTTTCATTTGCCGCGACTTTGATATATGAGAGAGAGCTAGAGTCAGAGAGAGATGGTTGCTGCAAAAAGAAAGAAGCGCCTGCCAGAAGATTGCACTTGGGGTTGGCTAAATGGCATTGAGCTAAGGATACGTTAGATGGGCCAGTGGGCAGGGGAGGGGGAGAGGGAGATGTGCATAAATTTGCAAGGCTCAAGGGAAGAGCAAAGAACTCGAAAGCCTTTGGGCGACTCTCAAGTGGCAAAAGCTGACAAACGGCCGTATCTAAAGTATTTTTATGGTTGCACCCTCTCAAATTTATGCATATGCCCAGAAGGGAGCGCCTGGGATACTCGTACTGTCAGATCATCAGTGTTATAATCTAAATAAATACCGATAGAACCTTTTTTTGTTTACTTATTGTTGTTGCTATGGAATCTACTCGCTTTTTTTTATAGGAATGTCAGTAGCTAAATTCGAAGATAGTTCAAAATATATCTGACAGAGAGAGGATTAAGAAGGGCAGCAGCTGTGCCTAAGGCTAGATCTGACTTATATATATGTATTATATATATATGAATCAGACTGTATATACCATGATAATATGATAGGAGCACAAAGAAGCAGAGTGAAAACAGATTCAACTGAGCGCAGCATAAGGTAAACTGATGGAGTCTTTTAATATTGCTGAAAATTTAATATTAATATTGCATTTGCAACTGCATCTAGCAAATACAAAGATACTCGTACAACACACACACACACACACACACGCAGAGATCTTAAAGTGTGTGTATTGGGGAAACACACAGAGGAACGATTCGAATTGCGCTGAGAAATATGCGCGATGCTATTTACTACAAGAACAACAAGCGACTACAACGTATTCAGCACACGATTTTCCAATTGAACTCACACGTGTGTACACACACACACACACATGTAGAGTTATACATTGATACTCTACTAAGGGGGGGGAGAGGGAGGGAGAGATGCAGTCGTGCATTCAATCGCTGCGTCGTCACCTCACGCGGCCAGCCCGAAATCATTTCAAGTTAATAATAAATGGAGCATCATCATCAGACATCAAACTCGTTCAGCAAATACGCGAGTACACGAGGAGTATCCTTTTGCTCCTGTCTGTCTCACTCTCTGCTATCTCTCTCTTCCCTCTTTTTCTGTTTGTTTGTCTGTTTGTTTGCATTGCCTGAAACGTTGTTGAAACTGATTTATTTTACGTCCTTTTTTTTCCACTTTTTTCCCCTCACATTTTTCAATTTGTAGCGCGCCTTTGGTCATGTAATGAGCTGATTCTTGTTTGGGCACAAATCAATTAAAATACGTGCCAGGCATTAGAAAGGCGTCTACAACGCTGACTAGGCAATATGTGGGTGTGTGTGTGTGTGTGTGCGTGTGTGTGAGAGGGTGTGCGTGTATATTTATGGGCTTCATGCTTATGCGTATTTCATATTGAACGTAAGTCAAGAGGCTGCCAACATGCCAACTCAATTGACAGTTGAAGGCATCACTACAGCTGCCATCTACATACACACATACATATACATATGCATATAGACATATATATACATATATATATATATATATAGATATTTAGATATAGTATATAGTATATGAACTGTCATCCTGTTGACAGGCAAGGTAGCCCCATACAGGACACACATGAGTGGAGACTGTTCACTGTGTGTGTGTGTGTGTGTATGGTGTGTGTGGTGTGTGTGTGTGCGTGTGTTAGCCTTAACAGACATTTTCACAGTTGAGTGCTTGAGTTGTTGGAGAAGGCAGAGCACAGCAGCCCAACGGCAGCCAGCCTTAGCCTTATGTAATTTATAAGCATTTCTTGCGTGCGCCCGTTGGTATGCAACAAAAATGTTCCATTGGGCATTATATAAGCCGCTTTGAGCGGGCGACTGATTCGGCCCCCAAAAAAGGTATGCTTTAAGCGTTTGCGAACCAATCGATACATTGGCATGTCCTGACTTTAAGTCAAACCCCCAGCACGATCAGCCTTTAAATTTTGTATTGAAAAACAATTAGCGTTGTCCTGGCACGCAGAGTAATTTTGCTGTCAAACGGACCTCAGTCCGTCAATGCATATCTAAGTATTATATTTGATATTAAGTTCAATTTGTGTCTAGTTTCTTAGAGGTTGGTTCTTGTATCCTTATTGAGTGGGAATCTTTACACATTTTAAAGCTTCTAACGCGGATTATCCTTGCTGTGAACCAATTAATATTATATTTCAATGATTTGGTTCAGGCTTGAGCTTGATTCTATTGCTTAAAGCAACACTCATTCCATTCAGCCCGATATTACAATCTAAGCTCATTTGATTTGCTTCAGTTCCTTTGGCTCCATTGTGCCACACACACACACACACACACACACGCAGACATACACACGCGATTTTAAATCCATGTGAAACCTTTTCCGCTATTCAATTATACCTGCCTTTGCCCACAGCTCAGAGGCTTCAACTGTAGGACACCTGTCCTGATACAGCCCTAACACACTCACACCCATTCCAGGAGACATACTTCACAACCCACAGTCACAGTCACACACCACTCACACACACACACAGCTACACCCATGCCATGCCCGTTGAGGCCACCCAGCTCAAAATTTATGTCTTCCGAAAACGACACTTGACTGACTTTTGTGCCCGTCCAAGTTGACACAAAAGACACAAGCAACTCACGCTCCCCCACCACCCCACCCCCTTCCTGTGGGATACCTGCCAGAGCCCTGACTGCTCCCTGCGTGTCCATCAGCTGCCTGCTGCGCCCACCAGACCCGTTCCTCAAAATATGCAAATAAATTACTAATAACCTCAGAATGTAACCCTAACACGAAAAAATATTCACAGCAGCTAACAGTTTCTCTCTGTCTATGTCTGTGTGCGTGTGTGTGTGTGTGTGTAGGTGTGCGAGGGTGTGAGTTTGAGTGTATTCCTATTCATAATTCAAATTTTACGCCACAATAAACAAAAATGCCTAAAATTATGCAACACGGCTCATGCCGCAAACACACACACCCGCACACACACACACCCGCACACACAGGGAATTTTGAGCTGAGTAAGTCATAAATTATGTAAATTTAATTTTACGCCCCGCATATACTAGAATCATATTGAATATATATATATATATATATAGCACATATACCAGCACATATATAGAAATATGGGCGGGCCAAGTCGACCACAAAATTGTAAAACGGCCCAAGGAAAACAAAAACAAAATGAAAGAATAAGGAGAAAGATGTTATTATGTGAATAATTAATGGTATGTAATTATCTAAATTTTAGACAATTAGAAAAAATTAACACAGCGACGTCCAGCGGCAATGCCAAAAGAATATTTATGACAGTTTTATTATGCGAGGCGACGAAGCGGCCCCAACAAAAAAAGAGAAACAAAAATAAAAAAGTCAACAAAGAGAAGGAAAAGAAATTTATATGGCATGTCCTTGCGCTGAGTTTCCGTTACACATTTAACGCCATTTTAACGCATGCTAATGACCCAGGCCGGAGCCCAGTCCTTGTTCAAATAATGCCACGGCTCACGGACTACGCCGGACTACGCCGGACTGCCCATAGAAATAACAAAAATATACAAAAATAATATCGTTTATCCATGGCATAAAAACAAGGTGTAGCCTTTTGAAAGGTTTGCCATTAATTAGGCTGTTCGCTGTTCGCTGTTCGGTACAACGACGTCAGACAAAACATTAGTTCCTCTAATTTATTACCCAGACATATAAGTACATATATATATATGGTACGTATATATGTTTGGCATATGGGCCTGAGAAGCTAATCAATATTTTTTGGCAGGCAGCGCCTAAAACCTAAAACTAGGCAACCAAATTGCGAATTAGCAAAACAAGCTCAAGGAGCAGGAGCAGGAGCAGCCGTAGAAGTAGACAGGATGCGCGGCCTGGCCACGTGTGTGTCCTGTCATTTGAGGCAAACATAAAATAATATTGATTTCGGTTGCGTAATGTGCGTGTCTCCCTCTCCCTTTCTCTCTCTCTCTGTGTGTTCTTTAAAAAAAAACCTATTCAATATTCAGGACACACTTTGGGGAGCGGTCAAAACACAAACTTAAAGCAGACTTCTATGGCTGCTGTCCTGTCCCCAAGCGTAACTCACTTTGTGCCCAAGCAACTTCCATTTAAATTGCTTGTTTTTCGTCTAACACAAACTTCAATCTTCAAAAGTATCAAACTAGCCCAAAAAGGATAACAGCGATCGGAATTGAAGCACCCTAACGTCCAGTTGCTGAGACATAGGACTTGGTTTCTCGCAAACAACTTTGACATATAAATACATAAAGACAATGCCCGCTGTAGCCAAATCAAAGCTTTATCTAAGTTTATTCTTATCAGGGTAGTTCGTTATCTGATAGTATAGATAGGTATTAAGGATATAGCAAAATATATATAGGACCCCTTGCAGCTGCAAGTGCAAAACTTGCTCAAGTCTTTCGTTTGCTCAGCAAAAGGATTTCGAATTCATCCGAATGACATTTGACTTTTTTTAAATGCTGCAAATCTTTCTGAGGTTTCTTCTTATTTTAGATAATATATATATATATATATTCCGATACTTTATATATATCTATATAAGGTATTATTATCCTTACTAATATATAAATATCTCAATCCCACTTTTTCGATCTGCAAATCTTTCTCTTTTTGCTTCAGAAAATATATCTCAAGTCTTCAAATAAGGAAATTTTACACTTATTAAATCTGAATAACCCTCTCAAGTCCCACTTTACTTCAGATAATACAGAATTATATGAAATCATTATCCGTATCGAATGTTTAAACAGAAAAATTTCACTTTTAAATTGTGCAAATCTTTCTCAAGCTTCTATTTAATTCAGATATTATTTAACATTAAATGGAATCTATAACTCACCCTTCGCTTCAGATAATATACTATATATATTCATTATCCTCTTTAGGTATCCAATTTCACTTTCGAAAAATCAAATATTTGATGAAGCTGAAAAAGTGTGAGATCAATAATTGAGAATGTGTCGTAGTTGTTTTGGCCAGATAATTCTTTTGTCTCGGAACGTTTTGACCACTAGGTGTTAGCCAAGTTGTGCTAGCTGCTGCAAGCAATTGTCTGCTGTTAAAATATATGGCATTAATAAAGATTGCCGTTATGCCTGTTGGCTGGCTGCGCCAATGTTCAATGCCAATGGCTCAATGTATCTTCGGTGCCAGACCAAGTTTAATTGCCACTTGCTAATTGCAAACAGGACCGTAGCGACCATTATATACAGCTGCCATATTTCATATATCAAAGATATATATGTATATATAACATATAGGAGAGGGGAAATGGAAAATAGAAAATAGAAAACAGAGAATAAAAAGAAAAGCAAAATAGTATTTTGCCATTGAACGAAACGGAACGTGGCGGCAGCGTTGCGATATGCAGCAGCCACAACAAACGTGCAACGTGTGGGTGAGAAAGGAACATAAAAAGCAGCCTCGCATGAGGAGCATTTGTAGTTGAAGCTGCTGCTGCTGCTGCAGCCACTGATTAGTATCAAAAGGATGCTGAGGATGTGGATGTGGATGTGGATGTGGATGTGGATGATGATGATATAGTGGTCCTGGGCTGTTAGTTGCGGTTGCCCTGCAGCTTGCGCCCTACCAGCAGCGGCAGCAGCAGCAGCAGTGCAAAAACTTTTGATTAAGCTACAGTTATGGCAGGTTGTTACGGAAAGATAGATAGAATGAGAAAGATGTAAAGAGTGAGAGGGATAGTGTGAGAGTGCGAGAGTGAGTGGCACACAGAACGTCACATTGAGCGGGTCGCCCTCTAAAAGCATGCTACATGCTATTGTTTTGCTTGCTAGCTCGTTAGTTTGTTTTGCTGTTGCACGCTTGAGGCGCAACATTGTCTGCTTTTAGGTGCCTTCTCCTGAATCCTGATGCCTGACTGTTGCCTTCGCCAGTGACAAATTTCTATATACCGCAACTCTCTCTCTCTCTTTATCTATCAGCAGCTGCACACAAAAACTTTTGCGTAAAACTTTGATGATTTTTTTTATAAACAACAGAAGAACAAAAAAAATCCAAAAAAATGTATATATATTTATGTAGGTATGTGTGCTTGTAAAATAAACTGACCAAGTTGCGTTTTCAATAAGCAAACATGGCTTAGAGGACATGCCCCTTATCCTTGCCTCCCTCTCTCTCTCTCTCTCTCTCTCTCGCTCTGCCATAAACTCTGGCTCTGAGTATTAGTTTTCTATCAACACAAACTTGCGGCGCACTCAATTCGAAAGCATTTTCTAAACTACGGATATGATCATCATCATTTTAGTTCAGGCATACGTTGTCCTTGTCGAAAGCATAATAAAAATCGCTTTTCATGTGGCGGATTCACTTCGCTTTCCCCCGGTTTTCCCGCCTGCTGCTGTTCCTGCTGCTGCTGCCATAACAAAGCCATAAAACGTAGTTTTAATTGCATTTTCGTTGTTCCATTTTATGTAGTTGAGTTGGCAAATGCATAAAAACAACAAAGCGCAACTGACCAGGGAGACACACACACACACACAAAGAAAGAGAGAGTGAGAGAGAGAGTAAGGGTATAGCTCTGTGACTTGGCTCTGGATAGCTAGTTCAATAGACGGCGCCGCATTCTAATTGCACGAAGTGCTAGGGATGCAGATGGAGGCACTTACGGCTTGACTGGGTCTCCTCTTTGCTCACTTAGCGCTTGGCTATCATAAACTAACGCAGTTTATGGGGGTTCATGCACCCCACAACACACACACACACACACACACTGAGTCACAAAGTACTTGGCAGTTTGGCACTCCGCACTCGGCAGTCGGCACTCGGCACTTTTGGCATTGCATACGCGTAGGCGGCGTCGCTTGGACTAGTCCGCCATGTCATGCACGACTTGTCGAGGCGCTAAAATTTGTGGTTTAACGTTGCCAATGGCGCCGGTGGCGGCTCACATCTTCCAACAGCCGACTTTACCCTCTGCCCCCTGCCCCCTGCCTCCTCCCTCTTATTTTTTCTAACTGTCAACTTGCACTGCATTGGGTTTACATTCTCTGGCTTTGCTCTTTGTCAGCTGCTCAACACTTTGTCATAAGGCTAATTGTGTGCTGAGGCATCTTTTGGCCAAGTCAAAACAAATTTCTTTTTTTCTGTTCCCTCCCTCCCTTCCTCCCTTTTCTTTCTTTCTGTTTCGCGCTTCTTTTTTCATCTTGCCAGCAAAAGATTTAATTAACAATTTGACTCTCAAAGGCTTCGCAAAAATGTGGGTTGCTGCGCATTTTGGCTTTTGGCTACATTTAAATTTCAAATTATGTGCGCTAATTACGCAGCCGCACCAAGCCTCCCCTCCCCCCCCCCCCCCTCCTTCTCTCCCCATTCACCCCCTCTGCCACATCACGCTATCAGTTCGTCTTACACAGGGAAACCTTTTTACTACCCATAATTAGCAAGGCCTTTGTGGAAAGTGAGTGAAAAGCGGGACAAGGATCAGAGGCGGCAGGCATCAGTTCAAGCTGAAACTAAAGTTATATGAGACGCCTTAGGAATGTGCCAGCCACTCGTTAACTAAAGTAGAAGCTCTACGACAGACCAGAGCCTACATATATATATATTGTATACCATATGGTTTAGTTATAGTCAATAGTTTTTATGAGCCTTTAACATCTATAACTTTACTGAGTCACATTTTATGACAGCCAAATGGATTAAGCTATCAATTTAATGCCGTATTTTGGGCTGAAATGCAACTAATTTAGTTGTTATGTGTCGCTTAAAGTTTATGATATTATTAATAGCCAATTTAGTTAATGCATCAATAGTTCTGCTTCCTGTTTGTTAAGGATATTCGGCAAGTCGGATAAAGTCTTAACAGTTTATACCCAAAGTATTGAGGTCAATATAAGCACAAAGAGGCGTACAACGAGTTCATTAAGCAACAACTATAATCAATCGTACACACATTGAAGCTATGAAAAACTTCCCACACACACACACACTCGCACACACACACGCACACAGACAATTATGATGCCTCAGAGGCAGAAGCTGCCTGTTCAATACAAATATGCGAGAATATCAGTGTTGATTTTGCATGCTGGAGCAGCAGCAGCTGCAACAACTGCGGGTGCCGACATTGATAAAACAGCAAGCAGCAGGCAGCATGCAACATGAAGCATGAAGCAAGGATTCAACAAAATGCATGTGGCAGACAAAGAGTTGAGTCGAGCTGCGGCTGCTTAGCCCAAGATGCGCACTGCTTGAGCCGAAAACGTTTTCCAATTTATTACCCCAGCCACATCAATCATTCATCAGGCACAGACGCCGATACTCCGGCTCCAGCTCCAGCTCCAACAGCGACAGCGACAACGACTCCTCCGACCTCCGACCTCCGACTCAAGTCTGTTAGCCGAATGTGCGACTAAATGAACATTTTTGGTTAAACATTGGTTTAAATTTTGCGGCGTCATCGGTAGTCGCTTACCAACAACAACAACAATGCTCCTGCATCCTGTCACTGTCAACAGCAACAACAACAACAACAACAACAACAACAACAACAACGAGAACGAGAACGAGAACATCGCATCGCATTGGTGGCGTCGCTGTATACAAAATCAACAGGGCTTCAGTTCATCGACCACTTAATTTATCCAGCTGAGCGTTGAGTAAAGGCAAAAGCGAATTTGTGCGACGCCAACGATGCGAGGGGCAAGGGAAGTGGGAAGAGGGGTGAGGGGTGAGTGGCGAGGGGCAATGAGGCGTGGATGGCATGCCTTTGGTCAGACAGAGAAATGCACTTAATTGCCATCACGGCCGCCCATTCGTCCAATGCTTAGCTCTTTGCTCCAGCTCCGGACTACACACACACACACACACAGACACACACACACTCTGTGCTCTGGCATTACAATTAAAAAATCAGTCAGCCAAAATAAAACGCAGCATGCATTTAGGCGCGCACATAAAGTACCGTATGGACTATAGACTGAGCACTGAGTATTGAGTACTGAGTACTGAGTACTGAGTATATTGAGTAGTGAGTAGTGAGTACTGAGTAGAGAGTAGAGAAAGTCTGTGTGCTGTAAGAGGCGTTTCGTTCATTCATTATGCATTAATGTAAATACGGTAAATGTTGTCCAATCATTAACATAATTGAATTACAAACAAGCGGGGGCGCCCAAATTGGGGCCTTGTTCATGCGCATGCATAAATCGCAATTTTAATTACTTGCCCGACTAATGGATTGTGTGTTGCCGGTTGCCGGTTACTGCCAGTTGCCGGTTACTGCCAGTTGCCACTTGCATCATACTAGCTTCCAGCCAAAATCCAAAATAAAAAATTAACGAAAAAAATACAGAGAGAGAGCGAGAGAGAGAGGCATATTGTTACCCAGAGTAGTTTGTAATAGTAAAACAGCAATACAAACCGGGCGTGGGGGGGAGGGGCTGCAACTCAATTTTCAGCACACGAAATTGCCTAGAACATTAAATATTTTACGAGATGGCGCCCAACGTGGGGCGCAACATGGCGTACAAGTCTATATATATATATATAAAGCAATTGAATTTTGCAGTTAAAAGCTTCAATCATTTTCAATTGCCACAAACTAATGGCTGATTATAAAATATGCATGCGACAAGCAAGCGACGTCCTCTGGCCGAGTACGAGTACGAGTGCGAGACCAGGAGGAAGGAGGAGTATTACTGGACTAATGACAGTGACAGGATTGCGGGTGCAGAAAAGGGGGTGGGCCAACCTAAGGCCGAACGAGCGAACGAATGGACGAATGACACCTGTACTATATAAAAAGCAATCATCAAATGTTGGTTTCGTCGGTCTTCGTTATTGATTTGCTCGGTTTTTGCGGTTGTATACAGGTGTAAGTGTGTGTGTGTCAGTGTGTGTGTGTAGCTACATAAAGCCTTCAATTAAGTTTTATTTTAATGTATTTTATTTGAACGTCTTTTAATGGCATTTTTCGTATGGCTCCCATATTACTCATTTGGCATAAACCAAAAGGTGACCACAACACGTAGTAGCCAGTGCCAGGCAGTGCCAGTCACTGACATCCTTTGGGTTTGCCTACGCCATCGTTTGGCTGGGGCATCTCTCAATGTGCTGCTTGGTGGTGGTGCTGGTGGTGAGTGTAGATGGGTGTTAAGTGTTGCCCGCTCAACGGTCGTCGGTCGTCGGTCGACGGTCGACGGTCGCCAGTTGCCAGTCGACATGGGTCGCTTGGGTGAGATTTAAGCTTTAATGATGCATGAAGCGGCACAGGATGTGGCTGCCCAGTCGTGGGTAAAAGGCAATGAGCGACACACACACACACACACACACCAACCATTGAGACAGAGTGAAACGGAAGATGGGCTTGCATATTGAGTGGCATTTAAATGCTCGAAAATGCTGTGTTGTGCCAATGTTTTCAAGGTGTTTATGAAGAGTGCTACATCATCGAAGTTGATGGCGATTGAGAAATTCAATTTGGCAGCCAGTCGAATCAAATTTGAGCAGATAATTCTTTTAAATACATGTTGTATATAGATAAATGTTATAGAAAAAAGGTAAAGTAAGCAGTATCATTTACCTCATTAACTTTTGGCCAAGCTATTCGTATTTATTAACTTATATTTTCTGTTTCTCTTTCTGTTCCTTGCAGATGAACCGTGCTTTACAGCTGAAGCCAGCTGAAAATGAAAGTCGCAGCGGTAAGTAATCAATTCAAAGTCATTACTTAGAGTTACAAATACATAATTATAATTTTATTTTCCCATTTGGCAATTCAATTTCACTGGCGAGCAATCAACTGCCCGCCTTCCCATTGACTCAAGAAATATAATTACTTTCCTCGTATGTTGCCACAAACACACACACACACACACACACACACACACACACACGGAAAACTTGACCCGTCTCTGTAAGTTTTCTCGACGGGGTCCTTGGGTCCTCACAAAACTGCAGCGTCAGCCAAACTTTTTATTCACACCTTGGCTAAGTATGTGTTCTCTCTCTCTCTCTCTCTCTCTCTGTGTCTCCCTCTTGCTTCCATCTGTTCCTCCTTCTACGAAGTTCTACTGTTATTTTCAACACCTAGAACACACGTCAGCTGAAATTACGGGCGCGCTTCGATAAACTGTCAAAACTGTCTACAAAAATTTGACATTTACAAAAAGCAAAGAAAAAAAAACACATAAATAAAAAAAAATAGAATAGGGAAGGAGAGAGGGAGAAAAGTTATAGGAAAAACAACGTGGAACTGTCAATGGCAGGCAATGAGTGTTGGATAAGGGCGCTGCTCTGGTCAGGTCATTGTTGTTTTTACTGGTCGGTCTCCCACGCAGTTGTCATGTTCCACGGTTGTTTCTGACAACGTGGCCCTCCATCCAACGAAACAAATATCTGGAGGCAGCGACCACTCGAACATTCGATCCTTCGAGCTGCCTCAGATTTACATAATTTACACACAGCAGCGCACTTGATATCTTCTCTATATAAATATATGTATATATGCTGTGTATATATATTTGTTGTTTATGTTTTTTGGGTCATTCTCTGAGTAGTTTTTGATAAAGTTATTGACAAGCTCGTTATGCAGTCACCTGCTGTTTGATAATGGCTTTTTAAACGAATCGGCGAATCGGAGAGGACCTTCGGCTGTAAAGCTATTACGAAATACGCAAAAAAGTCTAAGCATTCGTCTACAATCATCATCAGTCTACACACGTCTCTTAAATCTTGAACAGAGACAGAGACACTGATAGAGAGAGAGAGAGAGCAAGTTGCCTCAGGGGCAGGTGGAAGCCGCAAAAGTCAGTGCACTCCGCGCAATCTTTTAAGACATTTTGCAGCTGGCAACGCTTATCAAAGTAGCGCAGCGCCCAAAATGTCCATTGCACAAATTGCTTGTGCACACACACACACACACACAAATATACATTCTGAAGAAGAAAGAATGAGATTGTTAGAGAGCGGAGGGAAGAGGGAAGAAATGTAGAGCTATTGCTCATAATAGTCAACGTTGACGGTCGACGGTCGATGTGGCAAAAACTTGACAAAGTTGATGTGTCAAATCAGCAGAAGCTGAGCAGAGCTGGAGCTGAGGCAAACGAAGGATGCCAGGATGCCAGGATGCCAGCAGCAGGATGGCAGCTATACAAACGAATGACCTTTAAACTTTGCCAAAGGACATGAAAGCACTAATCGTTACGTTGCTCCCTTCATTCATTCATTCATTCATTCATTCATTCAACGTTCATTTGCCAGTTGCTTCGATTTTACTTCTTTGCTGCTGCCGTTGAGCTCTCTCTCTGCGAGCAGCAGCGCTTGGCGGCAACAATTTAAACTTTTCTAATCCGCTGGGGATTCAAACTTCAAGTTGCAGCAGCAGCAGCAGCAGCAGCAGCAGTGGCAGTGGCAGTGGCAACTCGGCGGCAATCTGTCCGCACAATTGTGTTGCTCTTGTGTGATGCTCGTCTTTACTACCATTTTTGGCCAGAGCCAAAGAATGTGGGGGCCAGTTGCCAGTTCCAGGACCAGCGCCAGGCCCATCAACGACGCAATCAAGTCGACATTTTTGTTTGTTGCTTTGTTTGTATTCCCTACTCCTTCTTCCTATTCCCCCTACCCTTCCCCATCCTTCGCTTTTGCTTGACTCAACGAGTATCTGTGCTGGTTTTTGGCGAACAAATTTCCAAGAAATTAAAGCGCTCAACTTTCTGGCCGCTATCAGCAACGCACTTGGCAACTCAACAGCTCCGACTTTTGACATTGGCTTTTGTTCAGGCCCAAAAGCCTAGCCCAAAATGCAATTATACAAGGACAAGTTTAATTGCTTCGTTGAGCTTCCAAAACTCGACTACAACTTCTGCTCCTGCTGCTGCTGCTGCTGCCTCCTCTTTTCGTCCTTCCCTTCCTTTATTTTTGCTGCTGACATTTGCATTTTTCATGCCAGCTGAACTTTAATTTATTTAAAATCAAATCAAGCATTAAACATGTGAGCGGCACTTCAATTTGCATTTATTACCATGCTCTCTCTGTGTGCGTGTGTGTGTGTGTGTGTGTGTGTGTGTGTGTGTGAGCATGTGCAAACTTGTTGAGTTTTTCATATGCTGCTCAGGGAAAATCGAAAAGGTTTCTTTCCTCATTTCTTGATCTGCTTCTAACAAGCTTCTTTAGTTTGAGCACAAAGCGAATTAAAATCGTTTTTTAGGGGCGTAACCTGCGCCCCTTCACAAAGCAGTAGAAGAAGAAGTTAGAAGAAAAAATTAACTAAAATTATTGTTGCCTTTTGTCTTTTGTCTCTGTGTCGCATACGCAATTTTCTGTGTGCCATATCTGTGCGCTGATGGCTTTCATTTCATTTGCCTTGACACACACACACACACACGCACGACTACACACGTTTAGTTATTTATCTTGATATTCTCACACACACACACACACACACACACACACACATACATTCATGTTTCATCATTATCAAACTCATATTGTCGCCAGCTTCGTCTTCGTCTGCGTCTTTGTCTTCGCTTACGTCTCCCGTTTCTACGCGTAATTTGTACTTGTCTAACACGTAATGATGTCACGTAAATTGCATACGTTGACGTTACGTTACGTTGCGTATTTTTAAACTGCACGCCCACAGCCTCCCCCCAACCTCCAAGCAAATTGAGCAAAGCAAGCGACAGACCGAGCGAGCGACTCCGACTTAAAGTCAAATTAATATTACTCATACGCACCGTGTTCCGCGTGCAATGTGTGTGTAAAATGTGTAGCAAAGATCTGACAAAAACCTCCATCTCCTCTTCTCACACGCAATGTGCTCATTCGCTCGCACCAATTGTATCTTTAGCATCTTTTTCTCTCTCGTTTTCGTATATAAATAAATTGTGAAATCCTTGCCATTTCCTCAAACGCAACACAGATTTATGTTTCTAACTGCGCATTAATTTCCTTACCTTTATCCTGAGCTGCCACTGTCTCTCTGTGTGTGTGTGTGTGAGTGTGTTGGTGGTAGTATGTGTGTGTCCTGTGTCACACGTCAGTAAATCAGCTGACACGACTGCCTCTGTAGCTCACAGCCGGCTTCCCGTCTCGCCTCATTCATCATACTTATAAATATTCATTTCCTTCTGCCGCGCTGGGCCCAAAAATGATTGCAATAGATTAAAAATCAACTCCATAAAAATATGTGCACATACACAACACACAACCAACACACACAATAACACACACACACAGGCAGGCGTTGATAAATTACAAAGTAAATTAACAAGAGCAGACAAGCTGAAATTGTATCTGGGAAAATTAAAGAGACGATTGCTCTGTCAGTCCAACAGTTTATCAATTCTTCAGTCTGCCAGTCTGTCAGTCCGTCAGTCCGTCAGCCAGTCTGCCAGTCAGTCAGTCAGCGTATGTGAAATTCTACCCAACGGCTTTCACTCTTTTATCGATGGCGAAACAAAAACTTTGAGCGGCTCATTTTCTGCCTGCGCAGGCAGCCTGATTATTATAGACAACGCCTCATCAAATTGAAAAGCAATGAACTATGAAACAAGCCGAAAAGATAGAGTGAGGGATGGGGTGAGAGTGAAGGAGGGCAGGGGAGGGGGAAACTATCCCAAGAACGGCAACAAAACGCACTCATAATAAGCAAAAGGCGCAAAAGTTTTTCGGTCAGCTTTGGGTTTGGGGTTGGGGCTAAGGTTTGGCATATATTGAGGGGGAGATTGGCGTAAAACTAATAATAATAATACGCAGCGTTGGCTGCAAAAACTTTTCTCATTTGTGCAGAGTTTAGTTTATTTTTTTTCTTACTTCTTCTCCCGCTTCTATGCGGAACTCAAACCACCATTTGTCGATATCATCTCAGCCTGTTCACATGATTACGCATTTGAATTGTATTGGCGCCAATTCGTGTGTGTATGTGTGTGTGTGTGTGTGTGTTTAGCCTACTTTTAGCCAATTTCATTACAGACACTTTACCTGGCACTCGACAGTTTTTATGGACGACAGAAGTCCGGAGCAGAAGAAGAAAAAGTTGTGCCACTAAACTTGGCTTATTAGCGTGCATCAAAACGAAATGTTTATGAGTGACTTCGAACGCGCTCATAAGTATGCTACACATTTTTATGTATACAATAAAATGAAATATAAACTAAGTAGAAGACGTAAAGGACGACAAATTCAATTGAATTTATATTGTAATATACGACAGAGAGAGAGAAGGGAGAGAGAAAGAGAGAGAGGTAGAGTAGATTGGAAGTTGGCTGTCGAATGATGATTGGCTTCAGATGGCTAAAAGCAGGCAGCGCAAATTAAAAAATTCACCACTAAGCCCAATAACAAAGCCACACACAGACAAAGGACATAAATAAAGGCAAAGAGGGCAAACGCAGCAGCAGCAGCAGCGCCTAAAAGCAGACATCAATTTCTGCTTTGCTCTGCTTCTTTTGCTGTTTTCTTCTTGCTTTACCCCAGTGCAAATTCTTTAATCAGCTTAAATTCACACGTACCAAAAGCGACGTATAGCCATTGATTGGAGGCTTACACCATCCACACACACACACACACACATACACACACATACACAGAGAAAGACGTCCCCCTTCCATACCTGGACAAGAATCTTTATATTCCCCTGCTTTATCCCCAGCTCTCTTTCCTTTTGTGCTGCTCTTCGCAGCTTTTATCAAAGCCAGTTCAAAGGCGCGTATGTGTATTTAGGCTTTTATTGTTTTTGACCTTTTTTTTTTTTTTTTTGACAACAAAAAATCGATTTCTCCACACACACACTAACACACACATACAGACGCCTACGCACAAAAGAAAGCTAAAGAAATAAGAAAGAAGACGCTTAGGAAATGCTTGGTCAAATAAAGTAAATCACAAGCAGCAGCAGCAGCAGCTTCGGGATCAGCCGCCGCATTCACAAGTTCAAATAAGCGATAATAAGTATTTATATGCCCCAAAAAGTAGGCAGCACATTTCTTCTTTTTTTTTTTTTTTGTATACACAGTAGAAAACAGGCTGCTAAATGCGTTTTAATGTTTTCCAGCACAAGGAAGAGAGAAGAAAACAACAACAAGCAGAACTTTGCGTCTGACAACGCCGTGCAGCATCTTAAATATTTAAGCATACTTTTAGGCAGCTGCTTGTTTTTCTTTTTTCTGCTTTCTTTTTTTGTGTGTGTGTTTTGTTCGCTGCGTAGTTTGTCTGCGCATCATTTTTCTTACGTTGTTGCTTGATTTTGCCGTTTTGTTGTTGTTGTTTTCGGCTTTTTTTTCTTTCTTTTTTACGAGCGAGTGAAGCCTGTCAATTGGCTGAATGCCTCGTAAAAATGCCAGAGGCCTAGACGCAGGCAGCGCTGTGGGAAGTGGCAGCCAAAAACGATTTGTAATGTTTTCTTGGCCACGCCGGAAACGGAAAGCAAGCACACTCACACACACAGCTCTCTCTTTCTCTTTCTGACTGACTGACTGACTGACTGTGTGTTGCTTTTAGTTTGTTATTGTTTTCCTTTTGGGAGGGTGCTCGCTGTTTAGGCCTGCCAAATGTCATCATTAGCGTTTCAATTGCCATTTTAGTCCGTGACACTTGAAGCATTTGCATAAAATTCAAGTCAAGTTGTTGACATTGATGGCTGACGTTCTTTGATGTTTGCTTTGGACAGACAACCCACCGAAGCTCAAATACCCTGCAGCTGGTAAACCGATATCACACGCTAAACACAATTTGTATAAGATTCTATATAGTCAAGTATAAGAATTGATTCGTTTTATGATTCAAATATTGAACTTTCGATCAAGTTGTCTTACGCCTTTCGTTTCAGAATCAATCAGAGTCTTAACTTCAACCTGGATTATATATTTTTACATATTGAAAACTGTTACAGTATCTGTTGATAACGTTTTCCATGTAGTTTCAAATATTTCCACTTAAGTTAAATAAATGATTGGAGGCACAAGTGTCGCAGTTGTATCAATTTATGCTGCGACATTTTGTCTATTTTATTGAAAAGGGTCTTTGCAGCTTAGTTGTGATTTACTTTAGCCTTCTGCTTTGTACCCTTACCTGACCCGCTGGACACACACACACTTACCCAGCACACACACACACACACACACACAGCACACAAAGCAAATAAAAACACTTTGCTGATCTTATCAACGCGGCAATTGTCTGACGCTTTTGCGTCTGCTTTTGTTTTTGGTGTCTTCATTTCACGTGGTGTGTTGCGAGGGGTGGTGGGGGGGCATGAAGTGGGTACTGGCAGCGATAAGCTACACGCGAAGGCTTCAGCTAAAGGGGTGAGTGGCAGCAGGGGGAGGGTCGTTTGGGGTTGGCAGTACAGTTACGGCCAGCAATCAATAGTGTCAACTGGGCGATGGCTTGCAGGGCGTATGTGTAATATAAAAAGTAATTATTTCTTATGCAATATGGCTGCTAGCCACATGGGGCGGATGGGATGGACGGATGAGGCGGGGTCGTGGTTGATAAGCATCTGGAACAGCATTTTATTGCAGGCGGCGCAATGTTTTAATTGTTTGTCGTGCCAGGGTTGCCAGCCTGCTGTTCTTTTCATATTTGTTCCTCTCTTCTGCTTTGTATTTGCTTTATTTTTACAGCCAAACAACTCAGCCATAAAAGATTGTAATCTTAATTGCATTTAGAGTGCCTTGCATTGTAGGTTAATAATCATAAATGTTATGGTAATAGTCTCCATGTGTGTGTGTTTCTCTGTGTGTGTGTACCGTGTGAAGCGCTTTGTTCTGGTTGCAACAATGTGTTGTTGCCCACAAGCACTCGAAAATATACTTTAAATTTAATGCAGCGACATTTGCAGCTGCAATTACACAAATTCATAGTGCACTCTAAATGAAAGGTGAGAGAATTGGGACTAGGGTCAGACATATGTTTAGATAGTACTTATATATAATACTATAAGTAAATAATGTGTTGGTATATCAAATGAGTCCATCAGGCAATTCAAATCCTCTTCTATTTGCCAGTAAATTTAGTCTGAAATGTACTATATGATCTATAAACGAGAACTCGTGAAGTCTGGCTTGCCTCAGATATATCTGATGTCTCTAAGTTTCAGTTTGTTTTCTTGCTATGCCAGCTAACACGCCAACTGGCCATATCTTGTCCCTTTTTGGGATGTGTAAAAGAGGTAAATAGCCTTCAGTGCGAACGTTTTGCACTTGTGGTTGTCCCCCTCCCTTTTGGCAGCACACTTGAACAGGCGAGCACAAAGAGTAGCTCTGGCTCATATACTTTAGAGATCTTGATAGCTTAATAGCGAGTAAGACGGACGAGGACGAGGGTGGAAGAGTAAAAAGCAAAGACATGTTCTTGGCCAGCGGGCGAGCTGACTGGAATTTTTGGCACATTAAAGAGCCAAAGCCAAAAAAGCAAAATAATATGAAAACTCATAAAAATAACAGCGGGGCGACCGCAGCAACAACAGCTTTTGATATATATATATATATGTGTGTGTGTGTGTGTGTCCTTTAAACAAGGACTGTATGTGTGTGTGTGTGTGTGTGTGCTAATTTAGGCGAAATCAATAGAACCCTTCGAACTTTGAAGCTGGAGGGAAGACTGTGTCGAGCTGTGCGAAAATTAATGAACGTAGGTGGCGACAACAAACAACAAAATTTATGTTAAGTTGAGTCACCAGCAGCGACAAAAACTATAAAAATTAACGAGCTGCAAGTAATGTAGCATACTTTCTGGCGTCCCCGCCTCATCCGCCTCCTGCCTGCCTCCTCTTGAATGGGCATAAAATCCGCTCTGCTGCCTGCCTCGCCATTGTTACTAAATTTACTCTCCCACTCCCTCTCCCTCTCACACATTGTAGAATGTATAGTATTATAATGCCATTATCATTTTTATTATTGCATTTTAAATGCATTTTCATATATATATATATATAAATATATATATGTGTGTGTGTATATTTTTGTGCCTTTATATTCATAATTTTTAATGCCTGGGCAGCTTACAGCTCATTAAGCTGGCAACAACCTACAGCAAATTCAACAAAGTGTCTGCCGCCAAGACGCAGGCGTAGACAAGATTAATGTGCTGCTGCCACGGTCCACGTATCCTGCCACACACTGTGAGTCCTGTCTGTCTGTCCGTCTGTCCGTCTGTCTGTCTGTCTGTCTGACAAGCCATGCAACGTTCTTCTTCTCGTTTCTCGTTTTATTTTTATTTTTTCTTGTTGAAAGTCGCCTCAAAGTCATGTGCACGTCTCTGAGCAACTGCTGTTAACTGCATTTAAAGTAGTTTCTGCTTTATACTTCTTTTTTTCTACTGCTCTCTGCTCTCTCCTCTCTTTTTTCTATTTTTCTTTTTCTTTATATTCTTTTTTTTCTACTTACCCAGAAAATGGCACAATAGTTGAACAGTCGAATGTGAGTCGAGCTGGGTCAATCACACGACTGCACTGCACGTAAGCAGTGTGTGTGTGTGTGTGTGGTTGCTGTGTGTGCGTGTGTGTGCGTGAGTGTGTGGAGCCTTCAATGGAAATGGATTTTAGGTTTGGGTCGCAACGCTGGGGCGTTGAGTGGCTAACGCCGTAGCATTGTTATGGATAGGGCAGCACAACAGCAGCAGCAGCAGCAGAAGCAGCAGCAGATTTCAAATTGCTTGCTCTACCAATGATGCCTGAAAGCTCAAGAGATGCTGGAAATGGTGGAAATTGTGTGGATAGCTGGTGGAAGTTGTGGAGCTGCTGGAGCCATACAAGATTACACAGTGTTTACATTCTTGGATTCTTGTTGTAGTGGGAGAAATAAATCAAATTAGCTTACAACGAAAACATCTTGAAGTCTTCTCGTTTTCTTTCCTTTTTTCTTTTCTTTTATGCTATTGAATATTTCTACTATCATTGAACTAAACCGGGTCGTCTCTGTGTGTGGACAACAGTCAATGTCCTTTGTGGAATATGACTCAAATTTGCGATCAGCCAAACAATTTGCATGCGGATCTTCTTTTATAGGAAACTTAGAAGCATTTCTAATGTAACTCAAGCATCGCTTTAAAAGCGAGATATAGTTTACATTGAGTATAAAGCACTTCCTTCAACCTCAACACACAGCTGTAACAATAGCTTAATATAATTCCCTGACATAGTATAAGCTGCTGCTGCCAGGCATCGATTGACCTCAAGCCCAAACATATATCTATCTTGTTGTTATTTAAAACTTAAAGCACTGCGAGAATGCACTCCCCAGAGATTCTACAACGACTTTATTGTGGCAGTGTATCGCTATATATATATATATATATACATGTGTGTGTGTGTTTGCTTAGAGCAAACGTGCCTGGCACAAAACAAGGCATAGTCATAGCCATAGCCATAGCCATAGCCATACATCTATCTATATAGCGAGTCATCCAGCTATCCATCCATCCATCCATCTATCCATCTATCTATGCAATGCAGCAAGTCATGCAGCTCAGCTCGCTGACCCGCACGATGCCTTTGTCTGTCTCTGTTGCTATCTCTGTTTAGCCTTACCTCTCTCTCTCTCTTAGTGTCCGTCCCAACTTGCATGCATTTGGCTTTACAAACAATATTTGTTGTTGTTGCTGCTGCTGCTGCTTCACACAACAACTACATCAAACTCAGGGCTCCCATTGAGCTCTGTCTATTTTGAATCCTCTTTTTCACTTTTTCCCCCGCCCCCGCACCCGCACCCGCCTCACTCTTCTCCAGCCGAAGACTAAACAAACTAATATGCTATGCTTAAAGCGTACATATTGGACTTATAGTTGTTGTTGTTGCTAGTTGCTTGTTGTTATTTTTGATGTTGTTTGTATACAACCAGACTGAGAGAGCAACAGCAGCAGCAGAAGCAGCAGCAGCAGCAGCGGCAGCGGCAGTTACCCCATCAACTCTGGTTACAGTTCCAGCTCTAACCGTTTGCCGGCTACAACAAAAGGCCTCCCGCTGTACTCCTGCACTGGGCAATCTCCCAATCCCTGTTCCTGTTTCTGATCCTGATCCTAGTAGTATCCTTCCTCCCACTCTGGCCTGCCTGCTGTCATATTTCGTGCTCTCACGCTGCCAACATGACACGCCATTGTGCTGGCCCCAATGTTACCCACAGCAACCCGCTGAGCTCTGGCTGAGTTTTCAAGCTGAGCTCACGTTGACGACCCCTACCCCCATGACCCCTATATACTGTAGTAGTCGCATTGCCCAGACCCATCCAACATTCCCATTCGCCAGTCGCACGCTTATCATATAAATTCTTCTAGTTGCTTGTTTTTTCTACTTGTATTTTGTTTTTTTGTTTTGTTGTTTTTTTTGTTTTTTTGTTTTTTTGTTTTTTGTGATTTGCCCTCTGATCCTGGCCATAACAAAAAGGCTAAAAATGTTGGCTTGTTGCTCTGCCTGCCAGCTATTGAAGGCTTAAGCGCCAGTCAGTCAGTCACTCAGTCAGTCAGTCAGTCAGCTAGTCATACACTCAGTTAGTTAGTTGAAAGACGCTTCGGTTATGCGTCCTCTGCCTGTGCTAAGCAAACAAATACACACACACACACACACGCACACACATACTGAAAAATCAACGCCAGACAAAAACAACAAAGCAGCCTATAGTCCCATCGTCCTATAGTCCCATCGTCCATATAGACTATGGTCGAACAGTTTTCCCCCCAGTCTGGCGCAGCAGCTGCAAATGCATTTTACACTTGAAAGAGCTGTGGACAGAGCATTGCTTAAAGCCATTTCCCAGAAAGTGTTGACAGCTTCATTTCTTTTTGTTGTGCCTTTATCCTGTTCACATGGTCGAAACTATGAAAAGTATTTAGAATCTTTTTCTATAATTATCTGCCTATAATTTAATTACAAATACCCGAAACATTTTGATAGTTTTCGCTTTGACATGTCAATTTCAGTTCGAGAAGCAGAAGCTGGGAAATATCAGAAAAATCTTAGAAATTTTTCATACCTTCTCATAGTTTAAATCGTTTTACTACAATTATTTTATATATATAGAAGACAGCTCTCAGTGCCAGCAGCAGAGTTTGTTTTGGTTTTAAGTTGGTCAAATAAACATTGGCAGAAAAATAGGTTTTTATATATATTTTCCGAAGCCATTTAACGGTATAGAAAAAGAGAGAGAAAAACAGAAAAAACAGCAAAAAACGTAAATACTCATAATAATTAGTCAAACGTTTTGTGGTTGTACTCGTTAAACACAACTGCTGCAGCACAGGCAGGCAACACCCATCTCGGACACAGACAACTTCGGTAAACACTATAAACTCATCAGCGTAATGAAAAGTGCCTGACTCAGACAACAACAACAACAACAAAAGGAAAGCAACAAGAAAAGCAACAACAACTGTCGCCTGTTGTCTTTAAAAGTCTATCAAAATGCGCGCATGTTTTTAATTACACATTTTGGTATAGGGCATAGATAGAAGGAGATAGATTGATAGATAGAAAGAGAGTGGGAGTGAGAGAGTGATAGGGGAGAACGTCAGATTGTCTGATAGTTAAAATTTAACTATGATCATTAAGAACTCTTCAAGCATAGAGAAGAAATCTAATAATAATGTGGGTGCGTCTGAATTGATGAAAGCGATGAAAATGAAACCGATGAAAGCGATGAATTGTCGTCGTCATATGATGCCGGCTTTCATATTAAATATGAAACGTAAATACTTACGATACGATACGATGAGAGAGAGAGAGTTGTACTGCCTGATAATTAATAACAGTACTCAGCGTCAACGTCAGAATGGCGGACACAACTGGGCGTGCCCAGCCCATAAAAGTATGCTACACAATTTTCAATGCTGAAAGCGCGATAAAAATGAAATTTTATGTGCTGCTTAAGGGCGTCGCTAAAGGTTATTAAATTCTACAGTATATAGTATAGTATATACTAGGGTTCGTTAGGTCTGGCTTAAAGCTGTCTTGAATATATAGTATATATATATATATATACGTATATAGTTTAATTGAAATCTTTGCTGCTGTTCTGACTTTGAAATGACATTCAAATGGCAGTGGGAGCGCCAAGAAAACCAACAAGACTTCAGCACAGAGAATAGTGGTAACAGTAGGTGAAGAGGTACAGCACATGGTAATAAAATTATGATATAGCTTATGCTCTGCTCTGGGGTTAGACTGCTGCCGTACGAACGAACGAACCACACTCACATTAAGTGCCATTGTCTGCCTGTTAACATGCTCATTACGAGCCAAAGGCAAAACAGAGAGATGCAACTGAAACTCGTTCATGACTTCACTTCAATTATAATTACGTCAAACAGTGCAACAAGAAAATGTGCAAGTTGAGCCAAACAAGAGATAGAGAGGGAGATAGATAGAGACTGAGCTGAGACCGACCAGACACGCAGACAGGCAGAAAGACAGACTTCTCGACTCGACAATTGTATAAGGCCCAGAGACAAACAACTTGAAAGTGAGCATTTCCTTTAATGCCAGCCATTGCGCTTTTTTGTGTCTTGTTTTTGTTGCCGTTTTTATATTACATTACATTTGCTCCCAAGTGCTGGTGCTGGTGCTGTGTACGTTGCAGGACGCAGGATGCAGGACGCAGGACGCACGACGATGATTGTCATTGTTTTTAATGCCAAAGAGTTGGTCGCTCTCCGGCAACATAATATCCCAGGCAAAGCCTTCCACACAAAAACTGACTGAAGAAAACTCATAATTGCACTGCACAAATTGCAAGTTATTACCAAAGTTCTGCCAAAGGACTCCAAAGAACGTACTATATATAGTGTGTGTGTGTGTGTGTATACGATTGCAACTATAAGCATTCATCATGTAACTTTATCTGTTGAAGAGCTTGAGGCTTGGGTAACTGCAACTGGCATGGGAGCTGGACAAGCGCACACAAGTTCACTGCACTTGGCAGGTGGAAGTCGTAGTCCAAGTCCAAGGTGCAGGTCCTTTTTTCCTTTGATGCAATTTATAAAATGAATGCGATAATGACGAGCATGAGATAAATAAAGGCAGCTTCTAAGTGTTTTAAATAATGAGTTTTATGTGTTTAGTGGATAGTTAAGAGATTATACCTGAGCTCCAGCTAATTTCCTGTCCTTTATACGTTCACAATATGTTTCAACATATTTTACTGCTAGAGTCTATTACTTCCTCAGAAAAAGCTTAACCTGAAATTTAAATATCGCTTAAAGTCCTGCGCTTTTTTTTCGTCCTGACCATTTTATTGATGTCTTTTGACGCCGCACTCTGGCCCAAGCTACGATGCTGTGCATCCAGGACACGCACACAAAACAGTTGGCAAACAGTGAAGCAGACAACGACTGTCCACTGTCCAGTGTCCTGTGTCCTGTGTCCAGTGTCCTGTGTCCAACCAACATCCAGTGTCCAGCTGGCCGCAGTCCGAGGCTGTTTTTCATTGAAGTGAGTTGAACGTTTCGTCTGCGCTCTGCTCTCTAGTCCTGTCTCCTGGCGCGTCACTCACTGGGCCAGATATGATGGGCACAAGGATCTCTCCGAGTCGCTGAGTCTCAGTCTCAGTCTGAGTCTGGCTCTGGCTCTGGTTCTGACTCCGACTCCAGCTTCAAGCTGTAATTTATTTGGGGCGCTCCGGCAACGTTTTCTTTATTGCTGCTGCCGCTGCGACCGGGGCAAAACTTATTAATTTAGACTTTTTGTTCGCAAATTTGCGTCTGGGTCGTTGCCCAACTATGCAACAGCAGCAACAACAACACGAACAACAACAACTGACAGCAGCTTTTGGTTTGTTGTTGGTTTTTGCTTTGCTTTGGCAACATTTATGCAAATTAGTTTTGATTGTCTCTCCTCTACCTCGAAAAGCGCCTCCTCCAGCCATATCTCTCTGGCTCCTCTGACTCCTCTGGCTCCTCTGACTCCTCTGAGTGCTTTGGGTGCGAGCTGCGAGGTGGCAGGAAATTGAAAGTTAATTTGCATGCTGCATAGTTTAAGGCGCCACACAGTTAAATACACAACAATAACTGTCGTCGTCGTCGTCGTCGTCGGCGTCGTCGTCGCTGGGCAAGGCCTGTCGAGTGCCTGGGCGAACGTTTATTGTTATTTCTCATTTCATTTTATTTCATTTCATTTCATTTTATTTTATTATTGCATTATCTTTGCACTGCACTCATATTTATTTATATCCATTGCGCATACGCCCCCAGTTCCCAGTCCCCAGTCCGAAGCCTCGACCCAAGTCCCAATCCACTCACCACCCAGCGCCTTATTTAATTGCACGTGCATAATTCTTTTAAAATACAATTATAACAACGCCTGGCAGACGTAGCTCTTGCGAAATTTATGTTCATTTCGGTTCACTTCGGTTCAGTTCGGTTCGGTTCAGTTCAGCTGAGTTCAACTCTGTTGCCGTTCGGTTCATTTCTTATGCAGCACGAGAAGCTTAAAGAAACGGCTTCATTCGCATTCGCATTCGCATTCACATGCTCACATCCTCACACATCCGCACATCCCTTCCGCATATCCGCATTCGCCTCCTGTGCGTATGGTATATTATTTTAACAAGTTTCAACTCGGCTTTTTTGGTAGGAATGCGCCTTTAAGGCGCTTACTTGCATATTTATGTCACTCGCTGGAATGTGTCGCCTCTGGTCACTCGCAACGTTACATAAATATGAAGTACGCTGAGTCGTTGGGGGAGGGGGATGGGGAGGGGGTGTGGTGGTTTGTTAACTTGGCTGGTTGGCTGACTGCTCGCTCATGTGTGACAGTGGCCAGCTGGCTGGCTGCCTGGCTGGAGAGACACTGGCAAGCGGAGGCAGGCAACACAATTGACAGTTTTGTTGCATAAATTTCGTGTTGGGGGCCTGCTGACAATACGAGAATACGAGTATCATCGGGTCAGGATTGAGCCAGGATCTCAACTGAAACTGACAGGCTTAAGGCCAGTTGGCAAACTGGCAGAGATGAAACAGGGTGACAAAAATACAATATGACACTTCTCTGTCTCTGTGTGTATGTGTGTGTGTGTGTGTGTTATCATTATTAACATAATTCGAATGATCCCTTGGCTTAAATCCCCTTATTATAACAGATTTTGCGCATATATCATATATATATTATAATATTTCTGCCATGTCAGAAACTCATCTCTCAACGTGTCTCAATTTATTTGTTATTGAATAAAAACATTTCGGTTTCACACGCAAAATTCCAATTTCCTTTGGGCCAAAATCATGATGTCGCAAATGTCCTTCAATCGACAGTTAGCATTCTCGTTACACTCGTATATTACCCCTATTCGCAGTCCGGCATCCGCATCCGCATTCCGCATGCCGCATGCCGCATCCACATCCACATCCGCGTCTGTTGCAGTCAACTCGTTTGTTGCAGCTCAGTGGCCAGCTCTGGCGAAAAATTTCACAACTAATTGAATATTTAAAACTGCCAAACCGCAATTTCAAATTTATTACCCAGTGCAGCCAGCCCGCAATCCGCAGCCCGCAGCCCTCACATAAACACTAACACACACACACACACACACATACGTAGAGAGAGATCCAAGTGCAGAAGGCAACAAACCAGCAGAGCGTCCATTCAACGGCCATTACCTTTTCGATGTGTGTGTAAATCTCTCCCTCTCTCTCTCTGCCTCTGTCTATCTCTGTTGCTCTCTCTGGTCCTGGTATAAAATGTCACTTAATTGCAATTTAGTAAATTGTTTTCCATGTTGTATAACAACGGCGGCAACAAGCAGCTGCCCCCCGCGTCGTCCTGATTGTCCCTTCATGCCTCCTGCCTATGCGGTAGGGTTATCTGGAGTGGGTGAAAGCTGGCATGGTGGCTTGGGAGGGGTGTGTTGAAGACCAGGCGGGCACACACATATTAAAACCATAAATTTTGCGGTGATTTATCTTAATTTAAATGTTGCAACAATGCATGCGGCTGGTTGCTGGCGACGTCTGCTGCCTGCCCCTTTGTTTAAATAACAAAGCAGCTAAAAGTATGCAACATTTTTTCTCATACACACACACACACACACATGTAAATATTATGTAACGCATTTTATGGCGGTAGCTTTTATATGCACACACACACACACACACACACACACATATATATATATATATATTTATATATATTTTTATTTTATTGTATTTTATTTTTGGGTTTTTTGTTCTTCGCTTCGGAGTCGCCCGCCGCTGCTTCCCGGCAGCTGCCACGCTGTGCGCGCAAAAATCAATTAAAAATTCATCAAATAATTAACAAAAGCACAGCGCAGCGTAACCGGCAAGAAGGGGTTAAACAATAGCTGCCGCTGCTGCTGCTGCTCTTGTTATGTCCTCGTCTCGTCTCTCTCTGGGGAGTGTTTAACTTGGCCCGCTCGGGGACGTAATTTCAATGCTCTTTCCATGTGTGTGTTTATATATATGTGTGTGTGTGTGTGTGTGTGAGCGACTGCGACGCGCAAAACAAATTAAATTCAATTTAGTCAACAGGAGAAGCAGAAGCAGTAGAAGCAGCAACTTGGCCAGAAGGAAGCTGCGGGAGCAGCTTCTACAAGAAGGTGCAATTTTGATGGATTGCTTTGGCTGCTTCGCCTGCCGCTTGCCGCTTGCTGCTTGCCGCCTGCCGCATGTCTGCTGCCTGCCCACTCGAGTGCCTGTTTCCAAAGGGTTCCAGGACAGGAGTTGCCTGCCTTGTTTGTTGCTTAGCTGCAAAGTTTACGAGCTGCTGCTGCTGCTGCTTCTGCTGCTGATTTTGTATGCCTGTGTGCGCAAATTTACATATGTGCTCTTACGCTGGTGTGTGTGTGTGTGTGTGCGTGTGTGTGCTGGACTAAAGTTGAGCCCAAGTTAACGCAGCTGCATTTAAACTTTGTTCGCACTGAGTGAAGAAAAGAAAGAAAACAACAACAACAACAAGTTCGAAAGGGGCATAGTACAAGAAATTAAAAACTTTTCCAGTAAATGGCATTAAGCATTAAATTTTAGCATACTTTCCCTGTGCTCTATGCAAATTTATAACGAGGCAATAAACTTTTCAAATAAATGCACTTTAATAAATAGCTTTAAACTGATTGAAGCAAAATTTACGCAGATCACTTAACCAGGTCAGACTTTCATCTGAAATCACTTCCTCTATCGAATGAGTCCCTGCTCGGGCGCCAGCTCAATTCGTATAAGTCTGAAGGAGGAAGCTTATGCCTTAGACCTGGCAACATAATGCTGGCATCCAATGCATGATAGATCATTTTTTCGATCAGACTCTGGTACAATAATCTGCAAGAAAGAATCTGAAACTTCCTCTTATTAATGGCTCCCCACTCGGGCGCCAACTCCGTTTGTATAAATTTTGAAGTGGTAGCTTATTAATCCTATGCCTTAGGACACATTGATGATACCCAATGCATGATAGATACAATACTCTTCATATATAGTCTCATGCTGCATTATGTTGCTAATGCAATTCCTCTATGGAATGGGTCCTCTGCTCAATTCGTATAAATCTGAAGGTGAAGCTTATAAATCTTGTCTTAATGATACCCAATGCACGATCAGCCCTTAAGATATAAATTTTCCTTATTTAAAAAGATTTATTTGGAATTTAAGAAACAATCTATTTCAGTTGTATAACAGTTTTTGATTTAAGTACACAATCTATTTTCCTGGTAAATTAATTAAAAACTAAACACGGCTCTCCTGCTCTTAGCCAGAAGTGCTGCAGTCAAAGCAAACTTATGGCTAATTTAACAAATCCAAAGTTGAGTGAGAGAAAAGGGGAAATCGCTGCCTACCTTCAGTCAGTCAATGCGATGGCTTAAAGTCATTATTCTTGTCTGTCCCAAAAGAGACAACAACAGCAACAGCAACAAATGACAAGGCCTTAAGCCAGCCACAAACAAGCAAACCAAAAATCACAAATTTCCGTTTTTTAATGAATGCCACTGACAGCGAGCGGGTGTGGCACGCCCACAGAGAGGGCGTGGGTCGAAACGATAACACGACGCGTCCTGATGGTTACAGTAACCGTGATGGTGACAGCAACTGCGACTGCGACTGCGACAGTGACTGAGAATCTGAGAATCTGAGTGTAACTGTAACCAGTTTGAAAGTTAGCAGAGAGGCAGCAGCGGCTCAGGCTGAGGCTGAGGCTGAGGCAGAGGCAGAGGCAGAGGCAGAGGCAGAGGCAGCGTGACATGTCAGGTTTTTCGGGATACTACAATACGTACGTCTGGTCTCTGGTCTGGTCTGTTCTGTTCTGTTCTGTTCTGTTCTGGCAGGCAGGGCCCAAAAAGTATGCAACTTCATTTATAAAAACCCCTTTTTGTTGTTGCCAACTGACTTTTGGCTTTTTTGTAATTTATACGCGCTTAAAGGCGTCATGTCCGGCAAACACCTACAAATTCTTTTTTCCTTTGTTTTCTCTTTTTTTGTTTGAGCTTTTGCATAACGTCAACGTCTGACAAATGTGCCATAAGCAGCAGCAGCAACAACAACAAGAACGAGCGACAGCAACTCTGAAACTTTTGCGTGTGGCTTTCGGTTTTGGTTTCATTTTTGTGGCCAGCGGTTAAAAAAGTTGTGGCCAAATAAATGGCCAAATGGTTGAAAATGACAAATGACCGTCAATCATGACAGGCCAGACGAGAGCGTCCAGCTGCGGACTCTCTCTGCAACTCATTGGAGTGGGCTGATAAGGCTAAGCTGTGTCTGCCACAGTTCCCAGCGAACAGCAGGCAGGTTTCATGGCTCAGTGGGTGGGGGGTTGGTGGGGTTGCTGGGGTTGGGGGTCGGGTCGATGGTGAACCCAAACACACCTGCTGGTCAATGACAGTCAAAGCTCATCATTGGTTTCGGGTTGCTTTTTCCTGGCCATCTACTAAATGAGTGTTTTCTGCCAGATAAGTGCTACAGCTCATATTTTTCTGGATTGCTCCAGCTTCGGGTCATTAAATCTGTACCCAAAAGTAAAATATATACGAGCAGTGTGTTGAATATATATCTATAAGAGTTATATACACTATACCAAAAGGGCTTTACAGATAACAAATAATCCTTGACTCCTTCACTAGAAATGTGTGTTAAGTTTTGAGAAAATCTAGCGCCAATGCAAAAATATTTAAGAACTTGCAGCCAGTCTTAATTGTTGTCTATATATTTATATATATATATATATGTACTATATATGGATTATTTTTAGAGGTATATAGTATATGTTGTGTCTCATGTCTCAGGAGTGCTGGTTATAAAAATTAAATTTTCCTTGCTTGCAGTTATCTCTGGCAACTTTTGAAGTGTGATAGGAAAAAGTTGTAGCCAAGTTTTCCAAAGATTTTAAATAATTTTGTACGCTGCCAAGTTTAGCAATGAAACTTCTGATGTTGTTATTTTTGCTTTTCCTCCTCTTTTTTTCTGTTTTTCTGTTTTTCAGATAATATAAGTTCCCTCTCTTTTGTGATCTGATCTTTTTCTTATTATTATTTTAGAAGTGGGTGGGCCGAGGCTGGGGACTAGTCTTTATGCATTTGGAGTTAACCAAAAATGATGCTAATAACAAATTGACATTCTTATGCACAAGGCCAAGTTGCGTATGCGTTATAAGCGTGCCAAAAACTTTGGCCATCGAAACATGCTTTTGGCCCAGTGGCGGGTAAACAAAATCGTTTCACTTCAAGAATTTACAATATTAGTTTGCGATCTGACAAAAGGGCCAGAGCCAAGCTGTGCTTAGATGGCCAACAACGAAAATCTTATCAATTCTTTATACATATTTTATTTTTTTGGTAATTTCTTATTTAATTTTTCTCCCTTTTTTATATGTTTTTTTTGCTTGGTGAAAGCTCTGGCAAAGTTTTAGAGTTGCTGCCCCCAAAGTGCCACTGTAAAATATTTTATTGAATATAATAAGCAACGCAAACTTTTTGGCGAAAGAGGAGACAAAGTTGTCGTAGTAGACGTGGCGAGTCCTGTTGTTGCCATTTAATATGAGAAAGGACGCACAAACATTCACTCCCTCCCTCCCTCCCTCCCTCCGCCCCTTTCAACCATTCTATGCATTTATTGCTGCATTCGCTTTTGTGCTGCTTAAGCAATATAATACCTGCGTGTGAAATAACGCAAAGTTTATGCAGCGTTGAAAACTTTGCGCTTAAATGAAAACTACAAAACATTTAAGTTTGAGGAGGATGGCGAGGGAGAGAAGAAGAGAGGAGACTCGCAGATTTAAATGCCAAGTCCCAAATGGGTAGCCCTTGGGGCGTTGCTGGGCACTGAAAATGAAATTTTCAAATTTCTTTTCTTTTGCCAAAGTTTACACTTTGTAGTCGCGTTCGTTTGATGCACACCGAAAAGAAAGTGTCAAATTAAATTTAAAAAGTGATTTGCCGCGTTTTCTTCTCTCTTTTTTTTTTGTATATTCCCATCTCTTGTTTGTGTGTGTGTGTGTGCGGTGTGTTTATTTTGTTGCCTGTCGACTGCTTTTTAAATGCTGCCAGGCATGCGATTAAATGCCAAAGTGAAAATTCGCTATAATTTGCCTGAAAAGAAAGTCATTTTGCTGTGTGGCCTCTACCCCTCTACCCCTGTACCCCTAGTCTGTTGAAATTGAATTGCCTTTGGTTTGTTTGTACCTGGTTGGTGGCTTACACAAAAAGCTGTTACTTGCCTGCTATATGGTTAAAACCGAAACTTTATACTCAAATTGGATATTTTTACGTGTTTATTTTGGGAACTGCAAACAAATGCTTAAAGAAATGAACTCGAATTTAAATGAAGTCATTGTGACAGGTTTTAAAAGTATATAAAGCGAACTAGTTAAGCCGAATTGATGATTGATACTCGATCTATATCTCTATATATAACTATATTATCATCCATTATAAACGCTTTCTCTGATGAGAAACAAGCTCAAGGTGATCTTAGCACATAACTTAAATAAAGATCGTTTACTTTCTCACACATAAAGTTGAAATGATTTGAAATTGCTTGAGCATAAAGCATTTGATTTAAATAAAATATATACATTTATTTATGTAAATTAATTAATTATTAAAGGCACTTGTCGGGGTGCTCAATTAAAGCAAACTGCTTGTGATTTTTGCCATCCGCCTGCCGCAAGTCAACAAATAATTTCTATGTAAATATTTTATACTAATTATTTCAAATATTTTGCATACGATGGCGACGAAAGCAGCCGGCAAAATAAATACAAGTTTTTGGCTATCTGCTGGCTCTGTCTGTGCGACCGTCTGTCCCTCTGTCCGTCTCTCCGACTGCCGTCTCTACAGTCTGTGTGTCTGTCTGCGCCCAAAAATAGTTATTTGCTCAAATTAAATATATACATTTGTGTATTTGTACAGCGCAAATATGTTTCGGTCTGTGTGTGTGTGTGTGTGCGTGTGTGTGAAACAAAATTATTTTATGGCGTTTGCGTTGGGCAAACAAACAGTCAACCAGAGCTGAGGAGTCATAGTCAAAAAGCAACTTGGTGAGTCACTTGACACGGTACAGTCTCTGCTGTCAGTCAGTCGACAGACGGCGCCTAAAACTATGCAGCATTCTTTTGTTTAGCGTTTCTTTTTTGTTTTCCCCGTTTTTCTGTCGCTGCCTGTCCTGCTGCAATTTTCCAGCCTTTGGGCGCGACTTTTGTGTTTGGACACAGGCGCTGAAATTGATTAAGTTTGTTGCCTGCCAATGAAAAAGGCACTCAATCAATCTGCACTAGAGCAAGAGAGAGAGAGGGAGAGACAGACCGCTTGGGGGCACTCAACGAGAAAGAGAAAAAATCAAAACAGATATAAAAAAAGAAGAAAAAGTAAGAGGTGCCATTGAAATGCGCTAAAAAGTGCCTAGCCGAAATAAATGAATGAATGAGAAGAGACTCGCATCGAATTGAAACGCCGCTTGGCATTGCCATATGCCGGTTTCTATTCAAATCAAGTCAAACGTAAAAACGTTGACTTTACACTCACACGCACTTGAAGGACACACACACACACACATATAGAGAGGAAAAACACGGCATCTATTGATGGAAATTGGCGGATGGCAACTGCGACAAGTACAACTAGTGGCAAGCAGAGATTGCGATTGCGACGGCGACTTGGAGCTGGTGAAAATGAAAAATTGTTTGCACTCTCCATGTGCATTCTATTATCTGAGGCAAAGTGTGTGCCACACTATGCTTCTGCCTCTACCTGACGTGAGTCGGAATGAAGCGGAGCAGCTTAAGTGGTATTAAATGTGTCTGTACGGGACTTGATACTGTGCCACACAACAAGTAGCAGAAGCAAATGGGAATAACTATTGCTAGACTATCGGGATACCCTTTAAATATGATTTGAATGCATCTCTTGTATATCAGAATGTGATCTCATAACTGCTTCTAGGCGATCTTTGTATTGATCTAAGACTGATCGGAGAGTAAGATCCACTTTCCCTAGAGGCAATCTTTGTCTTAGTCTCAACTTGGGAATCAGATATATATATTAAAGAGTGATCTTCCCCTAGCCGATCTTAGTATTATCTCAACTTGGAAATTAGATTTATATATCAAAGAGTGATCTTCCTCTAGAGGCAATCCTTGTCCTAGTCTCAACTGCAGAATTAGATTTATAGCTCCATGCACTTAGCGTGCGCCTTTGAATTACTTTGCTGTGACTAATTTATATGCCGCCAGTGTAGACAGTGTGACCATGACTGTCAAGACCTTTTAATTAAAAACTATTTTGCTTGCATTTTAGGGCCTGTGGCGTTGGGCGTGTCCCTTACCCACTCGCTCTTTCCATCTCTTTCTGTCATGGACGCTCCCTCTTTACCGCAGCTTGAGAGGAAAATTTTAGCATTTTAATTTAAATTTAATGTGGGCGTGGCTGCATGGCGTGCAACAGTTTCACATCTCCCTATCCCACACTATACCTACACATATATATATATATATATTCCTCTCACTCGTTGCATTAAGTCAAACGTAATCCGCACATGGCCCCGGCCACAAAAGGCAAAAGCACATAGAGAGACAAAGCAGTCCAAAATGTCCCCCTGAATCCCTTAGACTCTTTCTACTCTTTCTACTCTTTCTCACTATGTTTCCCCTTACTTTTTGACTTTATCGTCGGTTTGCTTGCTGTTGGTTTTCTGGTTAGGTCTAGTCTACTCGTGCTGGATTTGGTTTGGGGTTTGAGCTTGGGTCTAGATTTGGGTCTGGATGAGGCGATAGGGGGTCATTGGTTCGGTTTGCTTTGACTGGTTGCCCAGCAGCTGCCGCTGCCACTGCCACAGCCACTGCCGATACTACTGCTACTTCCTCTGCCAGTGGACGACTGGCAGTGCCACTGAGCCAACGTTTCATTAAGTTATACAATTTAACGCCCTTTCAGCTGGGCAACGTTGTCGGAGTTCTATTTACATTTGCTTTGGGTCAAATTACACAAAATTCTACGGGTGTTGCGGCGACAAAAGCCATTGACAGCCAGCCGGCGATGTCTGCCATCAGCTTTGACTCCAGCTCCAGCTCCAGCTCTAGCTGCAACTCCTACTCCAACTCAGCTGCAGCTTTAGCTTTGGATCTGGTTCTGGATCTGGCTCTGGCTCTGGCTCTGGCCCTAGTCTAGCCTTAGCTAAATAAATTTTATACAAAATGTTTACATGAGTCGCCAACGTCGTTGGTAATTTAAAACTTTGCGCTCTTTTGTTTTAACGCCTTTGCAAATATTATTGAACTCAGGCTCTTCTCTCTTTCTCTCTCTATGGTGTACTACGGGTATAAGTTGGAGCTGTAGTAGTATTACTAGACTTTGGGTTTTAGCCAGGCTTGCAGTTTTAAGACTTTAAAAGTTTAAAGTCTGCAACATTTCCGCTTTGGCAGTAAAGTTCTTGGGGCTTCCCATTTGGTGACCCAATTAGAATGCAACTGCAAAACTCTGACTCACCTGACTCACCTGTTCCGTTGGTGGCTTTTGTGTGACTTTCAAATATGTCGTAGGCCAAAGTTTTTGGCCAAAAGACTGTATGGAATTTCTCAGATGCTGCTGCTGCTGCTGCTGCTGCTGCTGCTGCTGCCTCCGTTTGCCATTATCAAATTGAATTTCGCATGCAAATTGTTTTTGGGGGGCTCTAAAAAGCTTTCAAGTTTTATGACACGGAAATTGGCCCATAGCAAGTTTTCATTGGTCAGGATGTCGTCTCCCTTCTATACCCTATACCAACAACATTTCTATAAAGGATTAATGCCAAAGGTATACAAAGCCAAATGAGTGTAAGACTTTTGCAAACTTTTAATAGTCATTCGACGGAAAATACTATAAACTATCGATAAAATCATCGAATAGCTAATAACAGTATTGGGCAGGGTATTCCTTTGGCTGTTGTAGTTGACTTTTACTCTCACGTTTTGGCAGTTTTAAGGATGTGCTACGCTTTTTTGGGGCCATGGCACTAATTTCGACGAATGGCTAATTATGATGTCTTTTACGTGCCAAGAAACGTTCAAGTGACTTCCCTAGGCCCACTTCAATATTTATTTTACTGTAAACTCAAGCTAAAAACCGACGTTGACTGCCACAGAAGCCCATTCAGAATTCAAGTGGGCGTGTTTTGATGACATGCTGCCAGCCTGGCTGACTGCCTGGATGGCTGCCTGATGCCGGCCTGCCTGCTTACCTTCAGCACGTAATGCGCTAGGGATTCGTCAGTATTAGCTACCCGGTAAAAACAATATTAATAACAGTGGCAGGCAGCAGGCAGCAGCTAGAAGGCTGTTCCCGCGCCAGAGCTGCAGGGCCATAATAATACATCAGCTGAGCCAATGCCCCCGCAAGGGTTTCGAGCACAGGACAGCACGAAGACACAGAGAGACAGACATAGAAACAGAGAGACAGACGTAGAGAGTCACACGGACGGCGAACAGAGACAGAAAAGACTGGATGACAGACATCCCCAGCAGGCAGCTAATAGTCAACGGCTTCGTTCGACTGACGAACGCTTCATTGAAAAGTTTCCACCGTAATGGCTTTTGTTTGGCGGCATCGTTGTCGGTCCTGGTTCTTGGGGATTTGTGGGTGGAAGGGGTGGCGGTTCAGGCCGTGTAGCTTCTATAGCATTAAGTAATTGATTACATCTCAAGGGACTTTTAAGCAAGCCAGCAACGGACAGGAAGGGCAACAACAAAATGAAATGGCACGCCACTATAAAGCTCATAAATTTCTATATAACTTGACTGCTCTGCAGCGGCTCGGCGCAATATAACGTAAATAAATTTCGCTAAATAGTACACAAAAGCGCAAAAAAACGTGGCAGACCAGAGTCTGTGTGAGTCGGGAAAAGTCCAAAATAACCCAACGAACAGTCGACCTTTGCCGTGTTTTACCATAAACAATAACCATAATTTAACCCCAACCAAATGTGTTCGTTAATGTGGTTAGGTGGTTCACAAACTTCTATGCTAAGTTTAGCATGAAGTTCTTTGAAAGAAATGGTTAGATCGGGGCTTGGGCTTGGGCTTGGGCCTGGGCCACCGTTTGTCTGTTTGGAAACTCAATTTATGGCCACAATATGCAGCCAAGTGATATTGTAAAAGTTGGACATGAAATTCGGCTTGAATGGAAGCCATACTATGATAAATGATAAATGGTTATGTCTGCCTTAATACCTCTTTCTAACTACACTTCTATCTATCAATTAACTGAGATACACTAAAACAAAGGGGAAGTACACTAATTCTATAAAACATATTAAATATTTCAAATGAAACTCTTGACAACTTGAGAAGAAGATTGCTGGAAACCTTTGCTTACTCTGGAGTTGCCTTAAATCTGTTCTTATACCGCATATAACTTTAAGGGAATACCCTTATCAGAAATGCATTAAAAGAAAAGTCTGTTCTCATATCTCATATAACTTTAAGGGAATACCCTTATCAGAAATGCATTAAAAGAAGAAATTGGTTTACCTCAAATCTGGCAGCCAATTTCGGGCTTAAAAGCATTCCTCCAGCTCCTTTTATGAGCAACGAAATGTCTCAACTATATCCGCTATATTTCCATCTTACAACATTAAGATTAACACCCCACTCAGACTCCCCTCTCCCTCCCACACACACATACACAGTTCTATGCCTGCCTCTGTCCCTTCCCCCCGCCCTCCGACCACAATTTTCACGCGCATAATTTTTTTCTTGCGTTTCACGTTTCGTTGTGGTTTTTAAATTAAAAATACTGCCGTGTGCGGGTTCTGGGTCTAAAAAAAAAATACAAAAATATACGAAAATATATATATAAAATACAAAAACAAAGGAAGACAAGAAGACAAACAAGAACTGTACCTCATGACGCTGAGGCCCCGACCCTAACCTCAAACCCAGCCCAAACCCAACTCCGGCTCCGACTCCGACTCTGACTCTGACTCTGAACCGTGGCCGTGGGCTGAGCCACGCCCATCTGGGGGCAAGCAACCATTTTTATGGCGCCTAATTGCGCAACGCTCTCCCCCCAGACCCGCAGAATACGAGCAACGGTCTCGACCGGGCCTCGGCTGTTATAATCATAAAATTGCTTTTGTGGCATACAAACCGGTTATATTGCTCCCGTGTGATAGTCCGCCAATGTTTCCAGTTGGTTGTCTCGTTGCCGGCTCCTGCTGCTACTGCTACTTCTTCATTTTGCACAAATGAAAAATGTTGCGGTTTATTTTCATTTGGAGTTTTTCCACTGTGTCGGTGGCGGCAGCAGCAGCAGCAGCAGCGGCAGCAGCGGCGGCGGTGGCAACGCTCTAAACATAATTTGTTGCATTAATGTTGGCCACATGCACATGAAAATAGAAAATAGACATACACACACACACACACACACTCGCACACATACTCACATATATAGTTTTTGTTTAATTTCAATGTAAATTACTTGAGCTGAGGGGCTAGGCCAGAGGCCACGACGTGGGAGTTGAGCTGAGGGGTTAGCTATAGCTTTCTGTGTGCTCTGTGCTAATTGCTTAGAGCCCTTGAGCTAGAAATTTTGCGCATAATTAGTGGCAAATTGCATATGGAAACGGGTCGAGAACTGTCCAGAACTAGCCATATTCTCTCTGTCTGTGTGTGTGTGTGTGTGGAGTGTCCATGTGGTTTGGTAGGTTAAAGGATGTTAAGCGAAAAATGGCAGCTAAATGAGTTATTTCTGAGGTTAGGGAACTGGCAGGAACTACAATTTAAATGAATACAAGATCCTATCTAAATTTAATGTATAATATTCATCAGAATTATTCATCGATTCATAATAATTCATTGGCTCTTACGTAATTTCATTTTAGTCTCTAATTTCAATGGAATTTCAGTCATTAACAGCATGAATCACCCTAGACTCTGTTTCCCTTCGACCCATCCGCTTTTCCGAGCCAATATCCAAGCAATTTGCCTGTCAGATCATAAACCTACATTCAGTAGAATGCTAAATGTCCCATAAATACTGGCCAAAAGGTAGTGGCCTGGCCGACAAGGTGGCGCCCGTTCAGAGACACATAAAAATTTGAAATAATAATGCCATTGACAAATATAAAGCCATAAATTATAAATGCGAAGTACTTACTTATACACGAAATCTACTTTTCCACAAAGTAAGCAAACGGCCGAGAGCCACAAAAAAAAAAAAATAATAAATAAATAAAAAAAAAATATATATATATAAAGCCTGACAAGCCACAAGTCGAAGGAATAGCAGAAACTGAAAACGTGGCACAAAACACAAACCGCAACTTGTTATAAAATTAGTAAAATTTTCTCAGCAAACATTTACATTAACTACAAGGCAAATCCCAAGCAGACCCGCCCTCCGCCTCCCCTCTCTCCTTCCATCAGGACTCAGGACCAGGGCCTAGCGCACTTCAAAAGACCCATAGAAGCGTAACCAAAAACAAAAAAAAAAACCAAAAAAGAAGAGAGGCAGGCAGGAAGGAAGAACAGAACAGAACTGAAAAAGAATATTATAATAATAATAATAATAATAATAATAAAAGAAACAAACAAGTTGAATACTCGTATTATAAAATGCGGAGCCGAAGCCGAAGCCGAAGCCGAAGCCTGTCCCAAAAGTATTAAGAGAGCAAAGCAATTAAAATATGAAAATGTACAACTTTCATCTTTTTGAGCTCATTGCATAAATCATTCCGAGTGCCTGGGCAGGCCCACATTCTGGCGAGGGTAGAATGCCGCATTCAAAATTTACTGTGACGCTTTTAACTAATCAGTATAAGTCCTTGACAGACACACACACACCCTGTGTGTGTATCGTTGTGTGTGTGTGTTGGCAGGGAGCAGAAAATGATTTATTTCGAATTCAACTTGTTACCTGTAGCTACTTTAATGCCACTCCGATTGTGAGCTGCCTGGTTCCGATGGGTGGTTCAGACGACTGATGTATATATAGTACATATATATATATATATATGTATATAGGTGTGTGGGCGGGGGGAGTAGTCCACTTACCAAACCCACCAAATGACAATATAAAACATAATTATAATCATTGCCGCCGTGGTCTCAATTGTAATTACAAGGCAAACTACGTGGCACAAATGGAAATGGAAATGAAACAGGGAAAGGGAAAAGGAATAGCAATAGCAATAGGAATAGGAATAGGAATAGGAATGGGAATAGGAAAGGGAGCGGATGCGGTGACAAGAAAAGGAGCGGTAAACAGGAGTGGGAGGGAGGGGGGTAACCATCATTTGGTAATGCCCGCGAGGCAGCTCAAAAGTGTGTTTAAATTTACATACAGCAACGCCCACTGAGACATACGAGGAGTGGCATATACCGTGTCAAACGAGAAGGGTGCGTGGAGGGGGAGTGAGGAGTGAGGGACTGTACGTATATAGCCATTTGCCGTGTCGTCTTCAATTGAAACTTTGTACAAATTTCCAGCGTGCTCCGGTTAATTGCCAGCTGAACAACTTTTTTAGGCTGCTTTGTGTCTCCAGTAGGCCAAGTGGAGGATCTCCTTTCCGAATACGATACAACATTTTCTTTCTTCTTGAGTGGTTTTCATAATTTTTAAATGTTTCTCTACCTCTTGCATAAATAATTTATTTATTTGGAGTCAACTAAGAGTAGAAGAATATATAAAAAAAGAAAAGATTTTCACAAATTAAAATAATAAAATATTATTCTCGAGTTTAAATAGAAATATAAAAAGGAACAAAAATTAAGAAATAAATAAAATAAAATTAAATAATATATAGTTTATATCTGGTGAGTATTCGTGTTGATAATTTATTGAAACTGGTCCAACATTTGTTGCACTCAATAAAAGGAATAGAGAAATATTTATAGAAAATAAATACATAAAATTAAGTGACACACAAGGGTTAAATAAGGGTTAAACAGCTGTCTGGTTGACCCAATTTAAAGGGTTTCCCGTTTGTGACTATGCATAATAAATATATATACAAATATATATAAATATTAAAATGATTTCTGTGTCAGTTAAGAACACGTTTAAATTGCAATCTGTGACACAGATCGAATATTTGCATATTTCGTTAGCAAACAGAGATTAGTTTGGCTTTGTGATTTTGTTGTAAATTGTTAACTTACAGCATGTCAGCAACTAAAACAATATATAGAAAAGCAAAATTGAACTGCAAGTTGATTCAACTATGCTTATGCCCAAAAAATGAATATATATATGGGATGAAAGGAACTAAATACAAAACAGAAAGGAGAAAAAGAAAAATGATGAGAAGTTTATACAAATAAATACGAATTGGGGTTGGAATACGAGCGAGTGAGTTGTGCGTATATAAACACAAGTATAACCAATCAAAAATCCAATTAAAATTGAGGAAAATTCGATTTGCATGTAAAATATGGCACAAAAAATACACTCACACACACACCGCACACCGCACACACACACACATTGAAAAGGAGAAAACGATATGAAGCCTCAATATCAGGCAAAGAGGAAAACATAAAAAATATTTGCTATATGTGAAATTGAAAAGCCTGAAAAAAGGGCAGCTTGACGAGCGAGAACTTAACATTGGATTGATATCTCAACACCCTTCCCCTTCCCCTTCCCCTCCCGCTACCCCACACCCCCAAAGTCTGTTGGCAGCGGGCGTTGAAAAACAAAAACAACACAGCGGCAAAAATAAAATAATAAAAAAGAAATGTATAAAAACAAGCTGAAAATAAATAATAAAGTAAAACAAATTTGGTTACCTATAAACGTGTGGCATTTACACACAGCAAATATTATTTTTTTAGCATGTGTGCGTGAGTGTACGTGTGTGTGTGTGAGTGAGTGAGTGTTTTTGGCATTGACTGTGTGGCAGCAACACGTTGCATAAACACAAATATTGCCAGTCGTGAGGGCAACAAGCTGCTGACAAAGCACACATCATCAATTTAAGCTGTTAATCCTGCCAGAGCAGCCCGAAAACTATGATTATAGATTAAAATCCACTTAAACTGTTCGATCTCAAACGAAACTAATTCATTTCCATCTCTTTTCTCTTCTATTTCTAGGTAAGTGAAGCTCCTATATATATGCTTTATATATATATATATGGTAAATACGACTAGAGAATTAAGTTCACAGTAAGTTTTGTTATGTATTTACTAACTTTGGGTTGACTCGGTAAATAATTGAAACAAAATTTAAGTAAAAACAAAAGAAACTAAAAATATATATATATCTCTCTCTATGTATATGTGAAAATGTTTAACCCAGGAACAAAAACTAGTTAAATTAACAAATTTTTGGGTTAGTTTCTGTTAAATATATTTTAGTAATTTCTTAAAAAAAAAAAATATATATATAAATTAATTTATTTTATATTGGAGAATAAAAAAGTGTTGGAAACTCTTACAGTTTATTTAAGATAATATCGAATTAGTAGTTTTATTTAATATATTTTTATGCCCGTTTCCTGTTTCCACTCTAAAACCCGTGTCAATTTGTTGTTCTCACGTTGTTTTTTTTTTAGAGAGAAAATAATCAATTTTAAATGTAAAATTATTAATGCACAATTACATTCAGAGACAGATAGTTCGAGGCTGTAAAGGCCAATACAAAAAAGCCTTTTGTAAATGTTTGTTGATTTAATTAGTTTATTATTTGATTACTGTGTCAATAACTGTATGTGTGTGCGTGTGCGTGTGTGTGTGTGGGTGTATGCAAATTATGATTGTTTATTTGTTAATAATAATTGCAGTCGCAATTTTTAACGCAGCTCTAAATTTAATTGTTTACTTTTCTGTTGCCACTGCCGTTCTATAAAGTTGCTGTGCGAGTGTGTGTGTGTGTGTGTGTGTGTGAGTGTGTACCGGAGAGTGTTAATTAATTTTGCGCCTGAAACGATGTCAGTTGCATGCAATTGACTGCAGGCTGGTGTTGTGCGCTGTCGCACACTTTTAATTAGACTTCAATTTCCAATTATATAAGCTTTTACATTAATTAAATTTCCATTTTTATATTCCGCAACTCCCCCCGCTCCCTTCCCCCTGTTCCCTTCACCATCCTCTTGGAACACTCCCCACTCTGCCAGGGGCCAAAGCATGTAATTTGTACTGAATTAATTAGAAATGCCGGCTTGGCAGTGCTGACTGCTTTCGCTGCCATATCAAATTAAATAAAGTCTGGCACGCAAAATCAAATCAGAAGACAAGAACTGGTCGAGCAGTAGTAGGGGTAGGGGTAAAGGGGGTGCGTTTCAAGAAGAAGCAAAAGAAGTAGAAATAACTCAAGGTAAATAAATAATTGAATTCATTAGGCAAATGAAAAATGCTGTCAATGCGCAGGCAAACGGAAAGGGCCAAAGCCAATGAGTTCTCTAGCTTGGCCGAAAACATATTGACCCAAATCTGTGCTAACAATGCCTGGCAGTCTGTCAATGTCTATGTATTTATATATGCGTGTATGCGTGCGTGTGTGTGTGTGACTGTGCGTGTGCGTGTGTCTGCGTGTGTATTAGAAAGGATAACAGCAGCCTGTCAAAGCTGTTAAAAACGTAAACACAAATAAAATACAATGTTTACCCTGGCACAGTCCTCATCCTCATCCTCGTCGTCGTCCTTGTCCATCCGAACGCCCACCTATCGTCACGCCCTTCTTGAGTTCTATGCTGTGCTTTTAGTGTTGCTCATTAGTGACCAAAATCGAAGAACAACAACAAAAGCTACAACAACAACGAAGCTTAATCAAAAACAGAGACGAAGAGACGCTGTCAAAAAACAGAAAAAAAAGGGAAAAAAAACTAACAATGGCGTCGACAAGCGGAAGGAGAAGCAAACAATGCGACAAAAATAATACTCGCATGTGTTCACCGAGGAGGAGCAGGAAGAACGAATAACAACAACAATAATAATAATGAAGCATACACACACACTCACACACACACACTCACTCACACACATTCATTGTGGTTACGTTAAAGGTGTGCTGCGGTTTTCATATATATTGTGTGTGTGTGTATGTGTGTGTGAATAGATTTTTGTTAGGTTTCTGTGGCGTCATGTTAACAAAAGCATAGAACCAGCCAGAATAGTGACAGGAGGAGGTGCAGCACTCTCCGGTGGGTGGACAAGTTCTGCCGGCACTTTAAGTGCGTTACGTGTCCCAAGTTTTGTTGAGTTACCAATAAAGTTTTGTCTGTAATGAGCTCGGAATTGTATTGGACAAGGCTACCCCAAGCGGCTGTAGGTAGCTATTCTCTGAGGGAGGAGGAGCTTGCGCCGACATCCTGTGATGATTGAGGTAAATGTCAGAGCAGCTGTCTCGCACAAATGTTCAGCTTTAGTGTGTAGCTTACGCTTGACCTCCAACTGACAACTGAATCCGAGCGTTATCACCAGTCACACAGTTGCATAACTTGACGAGATTCAGTGTGTCAGAGGAACCATTGAATGCATGAAATAGAAAGAAAGGGAATTGTTTCCACTCTAATGGGATAGATGATCAGATCGAAGCACTTGTTTATCCACATTCTAAGGCAGCTTTAATTGGATATAACAGATTTATGGATGTCTCTAAGAAGTGTTCCCAGTCGAATTTAATAGATATATGGATATGAGGACTGTTCTGAATTTGAAGGAATAGTAGGTCAGATTAGAATTGTTATTGACCCACATTCTGAGGCAGTTTTATTGAATATGATAGATATGGGGATGTCTGTGGAAAGTGTTCCCACTTTGATGGGATAGTAGATCAGATCGAAGCCACACTTTCAGGATGTCTGTGGAGACTGTTCCCACTCTGTTAAGATTGAAGATCAGTCCTGATCAATTGTTTATCCACACTTAGAGGCAACTTTCATGGGATATGGTAGATATATGTATGTCTTTGGAGACTGTTCCTACTCTGATGGGATTAAAGATTCACTTTGTAAGGCAGCTTCCATGAGATCAATGCTAACTTTCCGCTTTGTTTTATCAATTAAGATCCTTTTCTATATAGTCTTTCAGAGCACTGAGAATATATATATATAGATCCATATAATCGGGCCATAACAAGTCAAACACTTGCCAGTTGCCCAAGTATTTACAAGCTGCTTAGAAATTCTTCCAGCACAAAATTGCATTCCATAGTTTCGTGTGCAGCCTCGTTGCCCAAATTAACTAAACAACACTCGTTTGGGGTGGGGGGAGTAGGGGCTAAAAACGAAAGGAAAGGCAAGGAATGGGTATAAAAAACAAGTACCGTTGCGTTGCACAGATGACTACACGCTTAATTATGCAACAAATTAGGCCCAGGACGAAAGGCAAGTCGAGTTAAGGAGTCGTCTCTCAGGCTCTGCCATGATGAAACGAATTTATGCATTATGCATGAAAATATGCGAGGCTGAGGCTGAGGCTGAGACTGAGGCAGGGCTTAAGCTTTCAGCTTTCAACTCTTAGCTCTCAGCTGCCACAGCAGCATGCTCCATTACACGCCAAGAAAATGACGACAAACTTGCCTTAGCTGCACACACACACACACACACGTACACACCCATACACATAGCTTGGAAGCAGGCCCAAGTTTATTATGAAATCCCAAAACTTAAATGCATGTGCCCCCAAGTGCAGAGAGTGCATTCAGTGTCACACACACACGTTCACACGCATACACACACATGCACACACATATATATATATATATAGATAAATACATACATACACATATATATGTAGTGAGTTATTAACACGCTTTGCCACATTTGCTGCCGAGCTAATGTGGCTTTGGTTTAGTGGCTGCCATGTGGTAACGTCGAGAAGTGCACGTGGAACTGGGAACTGGATGTGGATGTGGAACTGGAGGCATGTGGCAGGTGTAAGGTGTAAGGAGAGCTGACAGGAGGTATGAAAGCGTTCGCTCGCTTCTGCTATGCCTGTCATTATGCTAAACTAAACGCAGTCAGTGCTAGAACTTGCACCCGAACTGGTAGTATGGCTCAGAGGCTCAGTCTATCTATCTTCCTCCATCGTTCTGTCTCTCTCTCTCTTTCTAACGCTTAGTGTTTCTATCTGTCTGTCTCCTTGCCCTGGCCGTGTCCTGGCTCTGCACGTGCTTTGCAGGTAACATTTCCGTTGCAGCTTCCGCTGCGAGCGCTTTATAATTATTTCGCCTGGCGGGCCTTCGTGCCTGGCATATGCTGCCTGTTGCCAGGATTGTCAGGACGTGTACGTGTTGCATGTGGGCGTAGGGAAGCGGGGCCTGAGCGGCACTTGCCACGAACCAACAGCGAGACAGAGAAAGCGAGAGAGAGAGAGGAAGAGGGAGAACGTACAGTGAGACGGCGAGAGTTATAAGCTTCATTAAGCATATGTACAGCACGTTGTAAGCCCTATATATGTATGTGTGTGTGTGTATGTTGGAGTGTGTGTGTGTGTGTGTTGCATTAAGCATATTTAGCATAAGGATTTGTCATTTACGCTAAAGCGCACACAGAGAGATAATTAAATGACGCTTGGCGAGTCAAGTGAGTTAATGAAATTTTTAAACGCTCCGGGGCCAAAAATATTTATCTGAGTTTGATAATGAGAAGAGTTTTCGGTTGAGTTTAAGCCAAGTTATGCAGTCAGTTTAAATTAGAGCGGGGTGTAGTTAACTTTGAAAGCGTTATTCACAAAAGGATTTATAATTAGAATATGCAAAACGCAAGATAAAACCTAAAGCATAAAAAAGTGTCGAAACGTAGTTAGAAAAAAAAACTGCAAACTTCCGACTAGAATCGCTTTAAGAAGAAATAAATTTAAATCTCAAAGTGAAACAGTGTGCATTTCCCTTGCTTGCTATCTCCTTCGCACAGAGCTTGCCTTTATCAATTTGCCGCTTAAGCTGCCTTCTGGTTTTAAAGCTGCGTACTTGCCTTTGCACCCAATTGTCTGACATTTCTATTAAAAGGCATCGCCCCACGATGGGCGCCTCAAATTGCTTTGACCTTTACTCAACAGCTGCGACTCTCCATTACACTCTCCCCACACAGTCACAGTCACATCCAACCCCCGCCCCCGCCCCCACTCCCCCTTCTGCACTGTACGCACCCGCACATAACTCTTATGGAGAAGCAAAAAGGAATGAAACGAGAAGAAAAAAAAACAAATTTTACACACGCACATTAAGTCACGTTTTCGCACCATTAACCCATAAAGAACGAGCAGCTATAGAGTGGGTGTGAAAGAGAGGGAGAGATGGGGTATAGCAAGGAAGCGAGAGAGCATGAGCAAAAGATTTACAAATATTGAACTTTTTGCTGGTTGCCAGCTTCTGGTTTTGCTCTTAGCTTTGAGCTTTCAAGTCGTAAAGCAGTCACGAGCATATTTTATAGATTTTAATATGCGCGCTACATAACAGGCCCCATAACCGCTCCTCCAACCTCTACGCACCCCCTCCCTCAACACACACCCCCCCAGCAGTTCTAGCAGCCTTTTTAAATTCACGCCGAAAAGTAGGCAATGCTTTTTGCCTCGGCTCACCCTTGTCAGAAGGTCTCTGCATTTCGTTTAGTGACTTTTTTGTAGCCCTGTGACAATGTGTCAACGTGTTTCACAGTGCGTATGTGTGTGTGTCTGTGTGTCTGTGTGTGTGAGACGGAGTACAAGAAGAGAAAAAACCCCACTTGATAAGGGTTTATCAATGCGACACAGTAACTTAGTGATTTACTCGTGTGTGCGTAGAATTTTTTTTTTAATTTTGAAAATTGAAAAAGTGACTTTTGCTTTCTTGACTCCATTTACAATGGCAGCAACGGCGTGTGACAAGCAGACAGCGCAGCGACTGGGGCAAGCACAGAGAGCAGAGGGGTATATGGGGATATGGGGAAGGCGGAGCTACTTGGCTCAGCCGTTTACAAAGGCCTCTCTCTCTGTGTGTGTGTCAAGTGCGTGGGCGTTTTTGAGGCCTTGACTCGTCTTTCAAATATATATTGAAATATTTATTAAAGCGAAATTGAGTTTCGTATAACATTGCAGAATGATGTGCTTAGTTCTAAGAAATCTCTGTAAACTCTGGGCACTCTGTGCTACGTGAGCTGGAAACTCAAGATTTACCATATCGTCATATCCCCAGTTATTTCCCCATGAAAAAGAATGAGGAATTTAAATTAAATTTTCAAGCTCATAGTAAAATAATATCCGAATATTGTACTATGCGTCTCTCAAGTCTACTTTGGCTTTTCCTCGAAACCCTTTTCACGCTTTCTATAGGAAAACTGATATTTTTCCGGCTTTCCCTTATGATCTGTGCACAGTTTAAGTTCTTTCCCTTTACCTTTACCTGCAGCTTCCTTTTAATATTTTTTGCAATTTGTCTTAATTTTCACTCAAATTTGTCTTTTATTGCACTCACAAAGTCACAATATATATTCCTATATGATATATATATATATATATATATATATATATATTTATATTTGTGGCTTACACGTGTTCCCCAGCTCACGATTTTCCTCTCGCTTTTACTGTGCCTCGTTTGCATTGCGCTCAGCTGTGTGCTACGAAAATGTTTACGAAAAATCGCTTTTCATCTTATGGAATCATTTTTTGGCTTTCAAGGATTTCTGAGCTGCTGCTGGGGCTGCTGCTGCCTGCTGCCTGCCACTACCTGTGCTCATCACAGGGTTACGAGTTACTGTTTAAAATAAATAACAACATTGCACATGTACACACACACACACACAGAGAGAGAGGGAGAGAGAGACACACACACAAATACAAACCAAATAAATTGGTTTCGTAACCGCAAAAGCCAAAAACGAGCAGTTGCAGAGGCAGAAACCGAAACAGAAACAGAGACAGAATCAAGCCTGATCCGGAGTCGGAATCGCCATCGGATCCGGAATCGGAGTCAGAGTCACAGCAGGCACTCACCATCAATTCAATTCAATCAGACATCAAGCATATATAAAATTTTCACTGCAACACACGAATTATACAATCAATGTATAGCAGCAGCTCCACACACACACACACCCACACACACCACAACGTACACCTCAACTTTCTTTAGCCCCTCCCTCCCATCATACAGCACCCTTTCTGCTTCCATTCAAAAAGGAAATAAAATGCGGCAGGCACGTTGCAACACTATTACTTATTTGGCATGGCATAGAGACAGACGCCGACGTCGACGTCGACGCTGACGCTGACGGCGGCGTCTGACTGAAATGAACTACGTTTGTTTGTGATTGTGTGCGGCTCAGGTGTGCAGCGAACACACACACACAAACGCAAGACGGAAAGAGACAGACGGATGGGGAGGCAAGAGCGAAAAAGGGCTTAACAGGCGGGTTCTAAAATGCAATAATCTTTCGGCGCCGACGTCGTCAGCGTTTAAACGTGACTTTTAAGCATGATGTTGTAATATTTTAACCTGACTAAGAATAGCTGCACAGAGAGCGTTCGTTCGAGCCAAAAGAAGAAAAGGGGAAGTTCAAGCTGGCAGAACTGGCAGAACTGTTTCCCATTGTTGTGTGTGTCTGAAAATTGTTACAAATGCCCCCAGCGTGCATTTTATGGCCAGTGCGATAAATAAAATGTTGCAACACAGCCCGCACACACACACACACACACACACGTGCACAAACACAAAAAATATAATACATGTATATATATATATATATATGTGCAAATAATATGGAAGTCCTTTGCTTGGAAAAGGTAGTTCTAGTCCGGCTACGGCTACTGGCTTCCACACCAACTGCCAGACAAACAATAACATAAATTTTGTTAGCTATTGTGTGTGTGGCTCTGTGTGTGCGTGTGTGTGTGTGTGCCAAGTAATTGTGCAATATGTTTTAGAGGCCAGGCAGCATTCACAACTACTTAGGTCATACTTGAGAGTGGGGCGAAACCTTGACCACAATGTCGAAGATGTTGCCAGCTTTGTTAGGGGCTGAAGGCGGCTTTAGTGGCACTTAAGAGCATGTTTTAGCCCGAAGTCGAACATTGTTGCTTAAAATATCATTCACATCATTCACTGCTTGTCTTCTAGCCCAGATAGGATCGCACTCTTTAACTTCGTTTATTGCTCTACATCATTTTGATACTATGTAGAGCCTTAACTCTCCTACATTGATTACTATCCAAGTTTGTTCTTTAGATTTTTTAACCAAGTTTCTTTTGCATATTGTAATCTTGGTCTTTGAGTCTATTTCCGGACTGAAAGCATACTTCTGTGGCATTGTACTGTTGCTTAAATGTCCGTTTTATTGCTAAATACTTTGCCTACTTTGTCCTCCATTACAATTACTGTTTATACGATTCTTCTTTCAGCACTTGTTCCTCTACTGTGTTATTTCCGTTAGCTCTCTCCCTCTCTCTTCCCCGCTCTCTACTCTTTTATGCGTAATTGTAATTGCAAAAACCCTGCAGTCTCTTAGTTTTAGCAACCCGGCTAAAACTAGCCCGGCCCTAGCTTAGACAAGTTTGCTGCTAAGCCAACATAAGACCTGCAAGCGTTTCTCATACAGAAACAGAGCAAAAGTAGAGCCAAAACGAAAGGCAACAAACTACACAACTTGTTAGTGTACTTCTCGATTGTTGTTGTTGTTTCCATTTTTGTTGTTTTTGTTTCCACTGCTGCTGCTGCTGCTGCTTCTACTGCTTCTACTGCTGCTTTTGCTTGTGTTACTCAGTTGTTATCGTTGTGGTGTTTGTCTTAGTTAAATTCCGAAAAGCGTAACGGGTAAACGAGCAGAGCGACGTCAACTGTGGCTGCATTGAGTGCGGCTTAAGTGTTCATCGACTCAACCGCACCAATACACAAAGAGTCGTCCTCCTCCCTCTTCTCCCCCTTCTCCTTATCATTCTATAGAGCTTCAACCCATCATTCTTACACACCCCGAAGGCTGTCAATAGTCTGCAACTGAGGCTGAGACTGTTGCAGACTCGAGTCTAAGGCATGTGCTGCAAGTTCAATTAATTGCGCGCAACGAGCAAACAAAATAAACAACAACAGCAGCAGCAGCAGCTACAACAGCAACAGCAACAGCAGCAACAGCAACAACAGCAACACCAACAGCCGCAACCACAAAAATTAAATTAAAGTAGAGCATTGGCTTCTCTTTTAACCCACACAGAAGTGCGCCAATGACACTAGCTGAAAGCTGGCAAAATAAAAGAGTAAAACAACATAAAAATCAGAATTAGAAATTAGATTTGAAATCTTTGAATATTATTTAAGAAAGCTCATTGAAAGCTTTAATGTGCTTTTCAGTTTGATCTTCATTTATATCAATTAATCGTAGACTGAAATCTGTTTTTCTTAGATTAATCTGGCAAATTCTGGCAAACTTTTTCAGCTAGTGTCATGTGGTCTACAGCAATTTCTATTCCTTCGTCTCTTGCTCTTATTCATTACTCTACCCTTTCTCTCCGTGTGTGTGCGAGTGTGTGTGTGTGTGTGTGTAAATGAGTGATGTGCATTGAGAACGCTAAAACACTTTTGTTTACTCCTCCATATGGAAGTATGTGCGTGTGTGTGCTTGGGGGCTAGACGAAGACGTATGGTTATTGTGATGACTCTTGTTTTTGCCACCCTACCCGAGAAAATTGATAAATATTGCAGAGCACACACACGCACACACACATAGTAACACTCACACATGCTGCAAGTACATATAAAATATAATTTAATTAAAATATTTTATGTAAGACATGTTTATTGAAGCATTTTCTCGACTTACTTCGCAATTTGATTGACGTCTGACTTGAGGTTGTTTTAGTTTGTTGTTTATCGGTTCATTTGTTTGTTTGTGGCATTTGCTGTCAAGGTGTTGAGGTGTTTTCCACTTATGCTTCAAACTCGTAACGAAGTTTAACATTGATTTCTGAACAGTTTGAGTTATTTGCTTAGCCAGGCAATAGATTTTCAATTAGTTATGCGGCCGGGAGGGGAGGGGGCGGGGCGGAAGGTCTTTGTATAAAGCGGTGCAACAGACTTGAAACAGAGTCGAAATTTCTATAGATTAAATCTGAGGAAATGAGAGAGTAGTCTGAGTAAATGGAAATCAAACTTTCAAATGCAATAAATTTCGATCATCTAATGTTGTGTTTATCGTTATCCTTATACATAGTCTACAAATTAGTTAGTTTATGTACTTAAATTACATCTGAAATATGTTAATCGCTTTCATATTATATTTCTATACTTTTTTTTTATGTGACTTGATTGTTCGTATGTTTCTATAATTCTTTATAAATCTCTATATCGTGCGTAATAGATTTCTATATATATATATCTCTATTAGTTATTTAACTTTGATTCTTCTCATTAATTGTTCAAATCCTTTTTTTTATCAACTATATATATATTATATATAGTTTATATTAACCTCAGAAATATATATAATTTGTTTTTCGTTTTGTGTCTTAAAAATATAATAAAATTTTTATATCTCAGTGTTGTTGTTTCCTTGATGTTGTGCGTAAACGAAATATAATAATAATAAAAAAAAACCAAAATAAAAATATATATGAAAAATCAGATAAATGTATAGAATGTTTTTTTTTCTTTTTTATATCAAGAATCGCAAATTTATGCTCAATGTTGTGTCATCTATTTACCCCAATTAAAAAATTAAATTAAAACAAAATAATTAAATGGAATTTGTTATTGTTATGAAATATTTAGCTGTGCGTAACTTGCATTGTAGTGCAATAAAAAAAAAAAAAATTAAATAAGTGTTGAGAAAATAAATACTCGCAGTAAATTAAAAATAAGCAACAACATTTGCACCCCCTACCCCCCATTTCCACTAAAGAAAAGCAACAACGGAGATCATAAGAATTTTATTTATTCCTTCTTTTTCTCTTTCTTTTTTCTCTCTTTTTACGCTAAAATCAAAATCAAAATCAATATCAAACTCAAAAATAAAAACAAACTACAAAAAACAAAAAAAAAAACAATAAAAACCAAAAATAAATAAAATATATATATAACATAAACTTTGAAATGAAAACCGAAAACCATAACAAATATTTTAGCACTCAGCATGGCCAATGACAGCGAAATGGCGGCATTAAACTAAAGACAGCAGCTGAGAGTCAGAAATGGAAGCTTTCGTCAACAAAATGCTTGGAATGTGTAATCAAATCGAAACTTAAGAAAAATCAAAACAAAATCCAAAAACACACACACATAATAATCATAATCAAAAACCAAATACAATTAGCTATAAAGAGATATATATGTGTATAGAAATATATATCTGAATTATTTGTTAAAGTCACATGAAGTGATAGCAGCCGTTCAGTAATCGTCCATAAGAAAGTAGTGGATTGCCAGGATACCACAGAAGGTCCTTATTCTCACTCACTTTCAAGAGCCAACAAGCTTACCGAGGTGACATACATTCAGCAAGATTGTGGCTTAGATTTAGCAGACAATTAGAAAAATTAAAATAAAAAACTTAATTGGTGATTGTTACACATACGCCGCGTAGTGCAAAGTTTCATTAAGTCGTGATCAAATTAAACGCTTAACATATAATCCTTAACCAGTTCCAGTGTCGTAATTTACAACTATTCTCTGTCTAGTGTTAATTAAAACCTATTTAAGACAACAGTTACATCAAGTTTACCAACCAGCAGTTCGTTAAATAACTTATAATCTTATTCAGTGCGATTCCGATTACAACCTAAACCCCCAAACACACATTCCACAAACCAAAAACAACCTACGAAAATCAAGCAAAACGCAGAACATTCCAAGTATTAAGCTGCTTATGAGCAAACAAACGGCAGAAGAAAAGTTTCTAAACGTAAGCATATACAAATTTCCCGAATAAAATTGTTATATGTGTGTGTTTGTATTGAATGCTTGAATCGAATAATTAGCTAAATCGAATCAAAAGAGCTTGAAATCTGCTTTTAAATGTATCTTTTGTTCTCTGTGTTTCATCTTCTAGATATACTTAAAAAAACAAAAACAAAAACAAAACAAAATATTATATGTAGTTAAATTATACAAAAAATTTTATGTTTCTGTAATTTCAGTAAAGAACTTTTACTCTCTTTTCCCTCTTTGCATCTCGGGAAACAACATTGTTTATTTTTTTTCTTGTGTATTATTTTCTTTTCTTTTTTTTTTTTTAACTGAAATGCATATTTTTAAGTATAGAACTTTTTGGCTTGTCAAGTTAAGCGCATACTCATAACAGTTGTGTGGCCATTTTCATTGCTAAAAATTTATGTGCTCGTCTATTGCCTATTTGAAGCAATCTTCAGTATCATCCCAAGCCCATTTGATGGCCGCCAGCCGACAGCCTTCAGCCGACAGCCAAGGGCTGGGTCAAAGCGCACATAACATTCGAGTCGAGTTATAAAAAAATGCTGGTCATATAATTATAAAGCATACGGCAGAGGAGCAGGAGCTAGTCCTTCTGTCTAGCTCATAAACTTTAAATTCCACTTTATCGTGAGAGATACGCGTTCCCCTTATTATATGTATATGGACAAATATATGTATATATTTATATGGAAAAAAGGAAAATCTGCGCACATAAAGCGCCAGCGACAAAGAGCCAACCCAAATGCGGTGCGACGATGGGTTGACATTTCTTTTGCACTGCTTTCCACCTCTCGTATTCCCTCTCCCTCTCCCTCTCCATCTCCTTCTATTCGTTTTTTTTTTTTTTGTTCCTTTTTGAAACATTTCCCGTGGACAGACATTGGACACTTTTATGCGTTTGAAATGAAAATGCTATGTGCCATTAACATTATCCCTGACGCGTCACTACTTAAAATAAAAATTTCTATATTTTTTATAGAACGTCGGAATGGGGCGGGGCTCTAGGTGGGCCAAGACTTTGCTCTGAGGGAGAAAGAGAGAGAGAGAGAGAGAGGCAGCGATACGAGCACCTTTTGGTCGTCGCTCTTTGCTTTTATAGCCAATTTCTGGTTACCCACAGTGCAGCCAATTTCATGTCAAGCTGCAGCGCAAAATGATAATCCCGGGGTCATAAAAAAAATTTTACTTTATATTGACTTTTAGTGTGATAGTCAACGCCGGCTGTGGCTGCAACGTCTCCGTCGTCGTCGTCGTCTCCGTCGCCATCGGCTGGCAGAAGACAACGCCAAGGTGCACATGAAATGTTAATGGCATGTCAAGATTGCCTGCTCCAACGTCCATCCATCCGCCCATCCTCCCATCCGCAAGCAGCTGCATATTTATTGCCGGCTCGTGTCCAAAAAATGCAAAAAGCAAACGAGTCCTAGCAGTATTTTCTTGACTCTGACTCTGACAGGATATGAATGCGCTCTTCTGATGTAATTATGAATTTTGAGTATTATTTTTGCAGATTAAATAAATATTTGATCAACTACAATATATATATATAAAATATATCTTTAAGATAATTTGTTCCTTGGTAGTTGAACAATATAAGTTGAGCTTCTGTGAGATTTCTTATAGCGTTAACCCCTTTCTTTGCATTTGGAGTCTCCATGGATTCCTTTTCAATTTTCATTTGCTTGGCGCACACAAAGCTAAAGCCAAAGCCAAAGCCAAAGTCACACAAAAGTTGATCCTTTTCAATATTAATTAACACTTCAATACCACAGAGAAGAGTCTAAAGACAAACTTTCTGGCGCGTCTTTCTGGGGTCTCTGCCGCTGACTTTTGTACAATTTCCGTTGTGCTGGCAAACAAAAACTTTGGCTTTCCATGCAAAATGCCTAAAAATGCGCCCATTGAAATGTTCTGTGGCCCAGTCGCTCGTCTCTCTGTCTGGTCGGTCCAACAGTCTCTCTCTCTCCCTCCCTCTCTCTCTCTCTCTGTCTGTCTACTCTACCACGCTGTAAATACTAATTCACGCTGACACTAATTAACAATTAGGCGCATTTTAGCGCCGCTTTCGGCATGCCGATGCCGATGCCAAAACCAAAAGATGCTACCAACTCTACAAGAGTTGCCTCAAAAACTCTGTGGAACTTTTGAACTACTTACAACGCTAATAACTAATTTACTTCTGAGTTCAACTGTGGATGATGGGCCATCTACTGCTCGTAGTTCACAGAATTTGAGTTCTCTTCAAGCCCATTCCTTGTGGGGGGAGGGGGGAGGAGGTCTCTGTCTTTAGCATTTTGCCCTCTACATGTCATTTGCACGCCATCGTTGTCGTTCCCGTTGTCATTGTGTCCCCAGCCTATACTCAACTTTGCGCTTATTACTGTAAATTTCAAACTGACAAATAAACTGTGCGCTTTAAGGTTGCAAAGACACCCAAAGGATTCCATGGCATCATAACAACAAAGCGCAAAATGAGACACGAAACATCCACAGAGTACAACCCAATCCCAATCCCAATCCCAAACCGGGTTTGCCGAGGACGACCCCACTTGCACTTGGTGTCAACGTCTTGGGCGACGCTGACTTATCACTAGTCATATATAAACGTCAGCACAACTTGAGGCAGAGTCGGTGGCAACTCCTCTGGCTTGGCAGACTTTTGACAATTGCCACACAATTGTCTGGCGACGTTGCCGGCATTCATCCACCAACTGTTTGCCCGTTGTGGGAGTCATAAAGGAAAAATTTAGCTTATTTGCTGTATAAATACTGACACCTCGACGGCTCTGCAGTCGCTCTGGATGCTACTAGGATTGTCAGGATGCCAGGATGCCAGGATGCCAGTCAGACTCACTATATTGCCTGCCATAAAAATGGTCTCTGAGTGGATTCGCCTGCAGCGACTAAACAATTGTCGTTGCCATTGTCCCAGCTTTTCAACGTGGCACTAGAATATTGATAGGGAGCTATTATAATTGTGGATTTGACTCAAATTTCAGCATAAACATAAGTTAGATATCATGCCACAAATGCTGCACAATTGATTTCTGCAATCGCATATAAAAAACACTTCTAATATCCGGCATATAATCCTGCTTATTGCCATTTCCAAGTGATTTTTCGATTTAAACTCCGCTCTTTACATCAATCTCCCCCACTCCTGGTTAAGTGTTATGAATGAGCTCCATTGGCTGTCAAATGAATGTCAATGTGTTGCAGGAACTTGTCACTAATTACATATTAATTAGTGCGCTTTTAGTAGTAGTCAATGCCATTTAATCATCAATCACTCAGACCGCACAAAAAATAGAATGGGTATACAAAAATGATACTTGAGCGTTTTCATATGGCTCATGCTTCTAATTAAATTTGCATTAGGATCCAACGCAGCGAGTAGGAAAGGCTCTTCAATAATATTATTATTATTATGCAAGTTTCAGCCATTTCACCCATTTCGCCCATTTCCTGCCTAAGTAATTATGATTTCAATAATTTATATGAAAATAAACATAGACGCAAACGAATACGAAATGCAGATAGAAGATACTTCCAGTAAATTTATATATATAGTACGAGTATGTTGGAAACATACAAATTTATAATCAAAGCTTGTTGTATTTCAATAAATTTTTGCTAAACAAATGTTATTCAAGACACAGACAGACAGAGAGAGAGAGAGAGAAATGAAGATGATGGAGCCTAGTCTCAATTTGTAATTACAAGTAGAAGGCAGCAGCTTCTTGGCATTGAAAATACCAACAAAATAATTAATAACTTAAATATATTTACATAGCCATTTCGGCAGACGAACGGACTTGCTTTCCGTCAGAGCAGAGGCATAATCTGATTAAGAGAGTTTTCAAATATGAATTGGTCGCATTAGAAGGCGATTTCTTGAGGCAGATCCCCAGATTACTTGCAACCAACTCGGCAGCAGGCAGCATGCGGCATGTGGCAGGCATCGTCGTCCTTGTTTTGGTCTTGTGCTAAGCTGTGAAAATTAATTGAGTATTTATTTGTTTACTTAATGATTTATTGGCTGCAATTTCGTATTAAGTTGTTTGCCCAACTTAAAGGCGTTCGAATGAACAGAGAATCTCTCCCAATTGCTGTCAAAAGTACAAGAATAAAAGATATAGATGGAATATTATGGCTCGTCTAATAAGATTTTCAGCGGACTTGAACCCCAAGCTGGCCAAATTAGAAGCTTCATCCGAGCTCTCTCAATTCCCCGTGCTCTTTAGCACCTATGCAAATAGCAGCAGTGTCTTCCCATCGTGAGCTCATCGTGTGCACCACCACGTTGTCTCTGTCTCTGTCTCTGTCTCTGTCTCTGCCTCTGTCTGAAAGGAACTAATCCTCAGACGCTCATTAGCAACCATTAAATGTCAATTTACATGTCAATTGGCAAAAGTGCCCAGCCAAAAGGCAGCTGTAAAAATAAAACGAAACGAGAGAAAAAAACATACAAAAAAAAAAAGAATGAAGATATATACATACGAGTATATATAAAGGAGGAGCAGCCTCGCAGCTGAAGGAACACGGGCACACATGAGTTTTGAGCGTTGTCAGCGACTTTGTTTTGGTATTTCTACAACTTCATTTTTTTTTTTCGTTTTTTGTAGCTTTTGTAGCCGTTTCTTGTATAATTTATAGACGCGACATTGCTGGCTGGCTTTTTCACCTTTGGCTAACATTTAAAATACAATTACTTGTCTAGGGCAGATTTCGAGCTGACTGCGCTCGAGGGCAGCCCAAAGATAAGCAAAAACATAACATGCAACAATTAGTGGTGCCACCACGTAGTTCTGCCTCCACTCGCTGCCTCTGCCTCTGCCCTGAGCTGTCTTCTCTTTACTATTGCGCCTGGCAGACAAAAGTTGCCATGTGGTTAACTAATTTAATTTGGTTTTCTTTCGTTTTTTTTTATTTTGTTTTTGGTTTCGGTTGCTGCCACTGCCGCCGCTGGCGCCACTGCCACTGCCACTGCCACTGCCACCCATTGTGCTGCTCGAGCATGAGCATCAAAGACAACGACACGTTAATGACTTCTTTTGCCTTGACAACAGCCGAGGCATAAAATAAAATCTAAAAACTGCCAACACACACACACGTGGCGCACATGACGACCAGAGCACAAGAGCAACTGGGACCAGGACCAGGACCAGGACCAGGACACGGGCGACACTAAAAAGAGCCACTTAACTTGTCTATATGAGCCTAATGGCCTTTAATATTATTTTCACTGCTTTTGCTTTGGCTTTGGTGAGGCCAAAAAGGAATCACTGAAAATTGTGTGCATTTTATGCCGTCGTCCTGCCTCGTCGTCCTGTGGCCGCCGCCATCGCCGCCGCCGCCACCTGTGCCCTTGGTAATTGTAGAAAATTGCTGCAACGGCGACTAAACATTGTGCAAATCCTTTTTTGCTTGTTCTGCTCTGCTCTGCTCTCTGCTCTGTGCTCTGCTCTGCTTTGGCCTGCCGAGCAAAAGGTTTTCTTTTGGTATTTTCATTTTGTATTTTATTCTTTTTTCATTTCTCCTGTTTTGTCCTTTTCCTCTACATTGTCTGCTCTTTGGCGCCGCAACTGTTAACAGCCAGTTGAACTATGCCATTTCATATGTACAACGGCAAGCGCCGCAAAGCATGTTGCACTATTTTTACTTCACCTTTAGTCCATGTTACCTTTCGGGTATGCTGCTCCACGTGCTTTACATTTTTATTAAGCTCGCCCCTTTGGCTGTGTGGGCAACCCTTTTGGCCTCCTCATATCGTATCGTTTGCCTCTTAGTAGGACCACCCTCCCCCTCTTATCCCCCCCATCCGCCCCCTATTTGTATGCCTTGTTGTTTAGCATGCCAGTGGCGTTGTTTGGCTTATTGCACGTGCTTAGCCTCAGTTGAGTAGGTGAGCTGAGTTGGGCACAAATGCCATTAGGCTTACACCCGGGCAAGACAATTGCCTGCAGGCCAGTTGAGTCTGCACGGCCGGCTAACGTGTCGTATTAGTTATTTTCTACTTCGATTGCTTTTGCCACTTTAACGCGACAACAGCAGCAACAGCAGCAACTGTGCCAGCTGCCTTTTCCTTTTACCCAAACCATATTTGATTTTCGCAGTGTGTGCCAAGTGTTTTGGCAATAATTGAACGCTCAATTTTCGATATGAGACCCTGTTGGGGACGGGATTGCAAATATGCGATGGGTTTTTGCTCTCGATTGCCTTTGCACCAACATTGCAGACTTCTAACTTAGGGTAAGCCAAGTATGGTGTTGCCCATAAATATGTTTATTACTTTGCCTCAAATCTATTTCAATTGCCGCTGGTCAACTGCTTTTGGCCTAAGATCGTATAATAAAACACTTTATGAGTAAGCCGAAGCCTGGCATGAACTTAACACTTGGATAATTAATTCGTAGAGGATTTATTGTATTTAAACATTGATTAAAAGTTTTAATATGATTTCGAAGCTTTCTTAGACTATAAGTTAAGCTCTCGCTAGCTGGATGTCAGTGTATACTTAAAGGTTGGTTCTTCCCTCCCCCGCAGATCTAAGCTCCCCCCTCTTAGCTGCTAATATTTTTGATTTTGAAGCTATGATTATAATAATATAAAATGTATCTCCAAGTAGTTGCTAAACTGTTATTAACCCATTTATGTCTATATAAATGTGTAGCTGTCTGTTGTGTGTGATCAGTATGTGTGTGTACGTGTGTGTGCGTGTGTGTGTGTATACGTATTGTGTGTTATATATATATACCTTATACAAATATAAACCTAGCTAATTGTTATATACATATATTGCCTTAGGACATATTCCATTTTGTAAGTCGTAAGTTACATAAAAAATAATAATAATAATAAAATTAATAAAAAAAACAAAAACAATTAAAAATTGTGCGACAATTTTACTAAATATCACCCATTTTTATCTTCTTTTCTTTCCTTTTTATGTAACACTTGTTCATGCTCTATATAATATATATATATATATATATGTATATAAATAAATTTATATATATACATATATATCTATAAATAATTGAAATCAATGGAAAAAAAACAAACAAACAAAAATTTATCAAAATTGGCCAAATTGGAATACTGACAATAATTTTCTTAAACCAAACCTAATTTTTTTTTGCTTTTCAATATTTGAAACCGACAATTTCAAATGCAACCCTCGCAACACGTAATCAAAAACAATATACAAATATGTATTAAATTCCCTCTGGCATATGGCAAATTGTTGCCATATCCGAAATTCCGAATATCCGAAATTCCAATAATACTCCTAATGTTCCCCACATAAATAAATTGCTGTTGTAATCGTATTTGCCTCCTCTTTGGTGTGAATATCCAAACCAACACCAATACCAACAAAAATATATATATCAACCTTTTTTTTTCTTAATATAAATGTTGTTGCTTTTTTTTGTGTTCGTTTTTTATTTATTCCTTTCTTTTGATCCTTTTTAATATATATATTGTTGGTATTTTTACGCTCGTTAAAATCTTACAACAAAAAACCAATTATCAAATTATTAAATAAAATTCAAATTTAACCAAATCTTAATCAATCAATGTGCCTGCTGCGTTCGTTCTCGTTCGTTCGTTCGTTACGTTACGTTACGTTACTCGTTGCAAACAAAAAAAACAAACTGTAACCTCTGTTGCATTTACATCTTTATATATGCCACATATATACTCTAACGCTCATATGGCCTGATTTTCGGTATTATTTCATTACGTTCCGTTGACTGGCGTTATGCGGTTGAATCAAATATAACAAAAAATATATTCACTTGTTTGCCATTATTTCGCATTGTTCGATCGAATGTTTTTCAAATAAAATAAATGCTATGGCTTTAAACACAATTTAATTTTCACACTTGCCACTCTTCCATTTTGCTGCCTATTTTGATACAAAAAACAACTGAAAACAAAAAATACAAAAAATTAAATACATAAATCTGAATTCGATATACGAAACGAATATGCTAAATTCACAAACATATAGCAGAGCATTTAGATCGCAAGCTGTTCGTTGGCATGCTCAGCAAACAACAAACCGATGATGTTAGACAAATTTTTCATCCTTTCGGCACTATAGGAGTGCACCATATTGCGAGGCCCGGACGGTGCTAGTAAAGGTGAGTACACGATCACATCCCAACAAACAACCTGTATGTATAATATATATATCCACATATAATAATACAATATACATATATGATATGATATGACTATGAATATGTATCTCAATATTAAGTATACGTAACATTGAGCTCGTTATTTGTTGTTTACCAGTTTTCATTGTGTTGACGTTTTAATAGTTTTCATAATGTAGTCTCGTTCTCGTACATACAATAAAATATACTCGTATATGGCTATACTATGCTAAAGGCTGCGACAATATGCTAAAGTAAGTCTATACCTAAATATGTTTTAATTAAGATTAAGATACAGAATGGGAACTTTTTAGAGTGCATACAGAATATAAATTGAATCTTTTGAGGCAGATAAGATGCATTTAGATACTATCAAATACAATTTCTAAGGTAAGAAAACCTTTTTGAAGATCACCTTAACTAGTTAGCAGAGTTATACATATACATAGATATATCTAGGGGATATAGTAGCCTTTAGTTCAGAAGACAGTAAAACTCTGAGGAGCTGTAAAGCTTTTGTGCGAGTTGCACATTAAGGATCATTAGCGCTGTGTGTACTTAGGACTTACTGATACGTATAAGCACTGTTTGAGTGACCATGTATATGCACTACACAGACACACTGCCACATGCCACATGCCCCCCACTTGGTGGATGTGGAGTAATTTGTTTTTGTGGCCTGCTGCTGGCTGTCAAATGCGCTTGTTTATGCAGGCAACTTGATAAAGCCAGCAGAAAATGTGTGCCCTGCTCTGCCCCTGCCACTGGCCTCTTCGTTCGACAACAACAAGGCTTTAGCAGCTGTGCAACGAGCCAAATAATCATCACAAACATAACCATAACAATTACACAGCGTGGCAAGCAGCATGGCAAGCAGCGTGCCACACAGCGTTTCCAGAATTCGTGGCATATAAAATAAAAATCGGGTAAACAGTTCAATTAAAGTTGTTTGCTTTTGCACAGCGCTGTTTGCTTCACACGCTGCCCATTTGCATTTATGTGAATGTTTCTCTGTATTTGTGTGCATATTTTTACACACACACACACACCAACAGCAGAATAAACAACGAAGAAAGTAAAAACACAAAAAAAAAATTAGAAAAAAGTTGCGTTTGTTTTAATATGCAAGTAACTTTTTTAACAATAACATTTCATTTTATTATGTCAAAAGTTTTGGTTTTGCGTTGTTCACACACACACACACACACACACACACACACATATACACAGTGTATATATGTATTTATTTTGCATACATTTGCAACATTTGACTGCCGCCGTCGACGTCGCCTATTGTTGTATGTTAATGTTTGTTATTGTTGTTCTTTTGTTGCCGTTTATTGTTGCCATTTTGATATGCATGAAAAGGCGCCAGTGTCGCCTGTCTGTGAGCTAGCAGCTGGGCACGAGTAGTAGGCGTGGCACATTGATATGAATACCACCGTTAGTTTGCCTCTCCTTCGAATATACATGTATATACATTTTGGCTTTCGCTTAAGATTGGAATAACAGAAAAAAAGTTGCCCAAGAGCCGACAGATGCGACTATTTCCACTTTGAGAGTCTCGAGAGTGCATAATGAATCGGTATTCCAATTGACTTAGCACACGCTTAATTCAATCTTCGAATATGCCAAGTAAATTATCATGTAGCACACTTTTAGGCGCTCATTTATTTTCACATTAATCCAATCATCAGGCAACAGCTAAATCAAATTTCTGTCAAATTTCCAAAGATGAGCCAATAAATTTATGCAAAATCGAATTTCTTTCTTGCCGTCAGCCTACAAGCACTTCCAGCAAAATTATGACAAAACAGCTATAGCTATAGCTATATATATATATTTACAAATTTGAAGTCGATTTCGATGCCATTTTTTGTCATCGTCTCTGTTGTTGTCGTTGTTGCTGTGTCGTTGTTGTCAGGAAGACCAGAGAAAAGTTGTCGATGTCGCCCTTCGACAGGCGAAAGTTCAAAGCCGCGAAAACTGTCAGTTGATGTGGTCTTGTGGCCCGTGTGCTTGTGGCTGTTGTGGTCTGATGTGGCCTGATGGCAATGCTGACGGTGATGGTACTCCTGCTGCTGCTGCTGCTGCTGCTGGTGTTGGTTTTAGTGATGGTGATGGCAATGCCAACATATCATTCTTCATTAAAATGCGCTTCAAAGTCAGTCAGGCAGTCAGGCAGGCAACCAAGTTTTTGGCGTACTGACAGGACAGGGCAGAGCAGGGCGCTAGTCTTCTGTGTAAGTGCCAAAATCCATCAACGTCAATTTTTTCTCGCTGCTGCAAATTATATTCAAAGAAAATCGAGTCTGGGTACGCGGTTAGAAAGAGAGAGTGAGAGCTAGAGAGAGGGAGAGGGGGAGCGATCTGTGTGGGCAGCGGTTGGTGGCAAATCAAATGTGTAAACGGCGCAAGCCAGTAATGAAGGCAAAGGACAAGGAAGAGTTGACTGACTACTCAATGACTGAGTGACTGGCTGACTGAATGACTGAATGACGAACTGAACGAGTGACTGACTGACTGAACGAGTGACTAAATGACTGGCAAACTGAAAATGTATGCAAATGATGATGCATGTGGCGGCAAATGTGTAGATGAGGTGTACATCGGTGGCAGGAGGCAGGTGCAGAATGGGAACAACAATAACAGCTGGATGGAGCATACTGAGTATACAGGATGAGGGCTGAAGGTCTGTACGTCTGTACGTCTGTCTGTCTGTCTGTCTGACAGGCAACAGGAATAAGCGCAACCATCATGTTAAATTATGCAAATTCGATTTCAGTGAGTGAATGAAACGAAACGAATGAAGCGGGTCGAGGACTGACTTTGAAACTTTGCCCAGCCCAACAAAACACAAAGCATGTGGTGACTGACTGACTTGTCTCTAACGGTATGATAAAAGGGAGTATGCAAACCGAAGTAGTTGGAGGAGGACTACATGTGGTGTGTGTGCAAAAATTTTACAGCTTGACAATGGTTAAGGCTCAGAGAGAACGACGAGCTGCCGGAGCTGCTGGAGCAGCCGTCACAGGCAATGCCACTGACTATGGCAGACTGGCACAGGCCGTGTGGTGACACACTGTCAGACGAACTGGCAGTCTGGCAGTTTGGCAGCCTAGCAGCCTGGCACCCTGGCAGCCTCGCAGCTTTGCTGCCCGCCTGTGTTGGCTCATTTGATTAGAATATTCATGCATGCACTTCATTGTCATCAAGGCGAGGAGCTGTCGTCCTGCCTGTTTCTGCTGCTGCTGCTGCTCCGTCTTGTCATCTGCGCAATCAACACAATTGTGTAGCCCATCAAGAGAGTCAACCAGACCAACCCCAACCCAATTCAATCCCTACTCCAAACCAAAACCCCATCTCATTCCACAGTTGTCTGTTGCACTCTTTAGGTGCCTGCAATGATGGCGGTAATCAAACTTTCTATACATGAGCAACAAACGGCCGTCAAGTGGCAAGTGGCAAGTGGCAGCCGTGCTGCTTGGCATTTGCATAAGTAGCAGGCGCACTAGCTATAGCTATAGCTGTAGCTATGCAACAAGAGTCCTGCTCCAGGTCCTGTTGCTGGCAGACAGATGGCATAAGTTGACGTCGAAACGGCATTCAGTACCGTTGCCTGTTGCCTGCTGCCTGCTGCCTGCTGCCTACTGGCAACTGCCTACTGCATGCTACATGCCGCCTGCAACGAACAACACTGCTGGATGCCCCGTTGCTTTGTTGCAATCGGCATTGAGGCATTGCGGCGGCTATTCAAGCATTAAGCCTAACCACTTGACAGCCCTACGGACTACAGACGACGGACGACGGACTACCGACTACGGACTGTCTGCCCCGCCATGGGCCTGTCATTAAGTAATTGCATCACACGCACTTACACGGATAGGCGTCAAGTGGTAAAGTGACGGCCAGGAATGATTGGGTGGAGGCTACGTTAATTACGGGTTATATACCATGCATTGCAACCATTTTCATTACGTTAGTCTGGACAGAGCACACACATCTACGGCAATTCATCGGAATCATAGGCTATTCTTGATAGGAATTTAAAAATAATACACTTAAAATGTATCGATATATCTATCAGAAAGTTGTAGTACAAAACGAACATAAGAATTAAGATTCTTATAGGCAAAAAGGTAGCCTTAGAACGCGGTTTTCAATTCGATTAGTTATCGATACATATCGACATACAAACCCTAAAGGAAAGTCAAAATTAAGTTAGAATTGAAGAAACAGTCATCGACCGAATACTCGTAAATGAGGAGCTCATTTAATAGTTTCAACAAACGCTTATCGAATTTCAAGCTACCGATAAATAAATATCAGGCATTTCATGCAGCTTGGCGATGAATATCGATATATATAGCTTGACGTGTAGTCGAATATTAGAAAGAAAATGTTGGTTAAAGTTATTGATCTGACACTTAAAACGGAGCAGCCTAACATGGAATTTAGGGTTATCGATAAGCGTATAAAATGTATATAATTCATATTTATATCAATTAATGTACTATGCCGATATATATCGATAAATGAAGCGAATATTTGAGAAAATATATATATGTCAATCTTGTCGATCTGACACTCAAGAGAGAGAAGTTTTTTACAAACGGTTATCGAACCTAATGTTATCGATAAATGCATAGAATGTACATCATTCACATTCAAATCAAGTAATATAAAATAGATAATATAAATATAGCTACCAGAGAATATTAGAGAAGAAATGTAGGTCATAGTTGCCGATCTCAACACTCAAAAGAGAGAAGTACCATCCAAACAGTTATCGATAACTGCATAGTATATATAACAGTCCTTTTCATATTAATTAAGGCACAATGTCGTCTTTCAATAAGTCACAAGGACGTAGATCTTCAATAAATTGGTGGCAAATTGCCGCAGCTCAGAAAAATGTGCGATGCAACGCACAAAACACACACCGAGAACACACAAACACACACACACAAACAGAGAGGGCAATGCAATGTGGTATATGTGGTACGTGGCACCGATGGCAAGCTACATATGTAAATTGAATTAAAAGACTGTTTATATCAAAATTAATTTGACATGTCCCGCTTTGTCAAATTAACTTTTAATTGGCACAAAATGCAAACTGAAGAGAGAAAGGGTGGGAGGGAGGTAGAGAGGTAGAGAGAGAGGGAGAGGGAGGTGGAGGCTCGGAGGCATCTTGTGCAACTGACACACAAAAACAAGTTTCAATTAATACCCAACGTGGAGCTGCCATGGAAGCACTCACAGAAACAAACACACACACACACACGGACTCATACAATTGCCATCACACACAGGCGGCAATTGAAATGACAACAAGCACAAGGACGACAACAACAACAAACCAGCGCCATAAAGTAGACTTCAATTTCTCGTGCATTGTCGTCGTCGTCCTTTGGCCCCGCCGTCTATTATATCAAAAGCGCCGAAAACCCCATAAATGCCAATAATTAATGTGACATTTTCGGCGTAATTGAAGCAGCAATGCGGCACACACATTGTGTATGTGTGTGTGTGTGCGGTTGTGTGTGTTTGTGATTTCTCAAAGCATTCCACAAACTGCACGGCATGCCAAGTGGCAACTGCTTGAATGCGCTGCAGCTACGCATGAGGCCAGCTAATTGAATTTTGCACATTGCCAGCGAGTCGAAACACGTGGCAGCAGGCAGCTAGCTACTAGTCAGCTAGTCAGCTAGCCCAAAACTATGCAACTACCTAGGTAACAAGTACAGGTGCACACGGACAGGTAAAGTCCGGACACGGCACACAAATTTATTGCTTGCGAAAATACGAGTAAGTAGGAAGCGTAATTGCTGTGAGAGCTGTGGAAGAGCACAGGGAAACTTTTTTAATACCTCCCTGCAGCAAACGCTTTTTGCCAACTTTGCAATGACAGTTTAAGTTGTTTGCAGCAGCGCTCCCAAACTGCCTCCCCCCTGTCCCTTCCTCCACCTGCACCTCAGTCAGCATCACCTGCCGCCCTGCCCCTTGCGGATGTCCCTTTTGTTATTCACTTGTTGTTTGGCCAACAATTTTTTACAGGCACTGCGCTTGTATTCTAGCACGAGTATTTGATAGGCACACCAACAATACACACTCACACACACACACACACACTCACGCACACACACATAGATTAAGCGTGAACTTCCGCCGTTGTCAACTCTGTCTCTTACATATCATCATTTCATTTCAATTTCAATTTATATGAGCAAAGTTTTATGAAGTGCATGTCATACCGCCTCATGCCGTCTCTCTCCCCTTATGCTGCCATCCCTTTCGCTCGCTTTTTGCATTTATTAAATTTCATTTCATTTTCATCCTGAAAATGCTCGGCTCATGTTTATTTTACGGCACTCGACTGCACTAAAAGTTCTAACAAGTGCTGATTGAGTGCTGAAAAACTGTCAAACAAACGCGCACAACACAACACACACAACACAACACAACACACACAACAAAATGAAATGCAACAACATGTGAATATGTTGTAAAAATCAAATTGAATTTAACGCTTATGACATGATATTAAGCTCACACTCATACGAGTATTCACCCGAACACTCATATTCATGTATAAACACTGAGATGAGATTTTCCATTTAATTTATTGTATTTCAAATAATGCTGATTGATTGCCGCTCGGATACGAGCAACAGCGCAGTTGATGAATGTTTAATCATAAAAAACCTAATATTAATAGCCTTTTTTTTTAATTGAATACATTCAATTTTATTGGCCCAGTTACATAGATTTTATTGAACTGCAAATCGAGCTTTAGTTTCTATTGAAAATGGGATCAGGTTTAATCAGGAATCATCTCTGTATAACACTTAAATGTTTGGTAGATCGAAGAAGCAGAAAGGATCTTGAATTAGTATGAGTATCTATAACTAAGATATAGTATCTATAACTAGATACTATAAAGAAAGTAGCTGTCAGCTTTCTCCGTCTTAGAACATACTCTTAAGCTACTGCCTAAAGTGAAAAGAATTGAAATTTCCCATTAGAATTGATGCATATATACATATATAGATCGCAAAAGCACAAATGGTATTCAAATAGACACAAGTTAAGGCAGAAAATACTAAGAGTATCTATAACTAAGATATAGTATATATAACTAGATGCTATAAAGAAAGTATGCATAAACTTAGCCTTCAGCTTTCGCAGTCTTAGAACATACTCCTAAGACTCAGTATAAAGTGAAAAGAATTGAAATTTGCCATTCATTCAGAATTCATGCATATATGTTGCATACATATATGCAAGCATAGTTATATCCTTTCGAATCTGGTATTCTAAACGAGTTGCATATTTGTCGTCCTTAGCCTCTGGGCGGCACTTTCCAATTTCTGGACATATAAAGAGCACCCGCAGGCATAATAAAACAAGCCGCTTAATGGGCCTTAATTAAAATGGAACTCTCAACGAGCTTTCACAGCAATTGGGGACTGCAGTCAATACACAGCCACAAGAACTGCACATAACTATTTATTGTATAAGAGGGAGATAGATAGATAGAGAGGGAGAGAAGGGCGATAGAGAGAGAGGCGAACAAAAATATTAAGAAAAATCTTGGTAATAATAATAATGTAAGTTGTGGCATAAGCTCATAAGTGCCATTTAAGCCAGTCAGTTGGCTCTAGTTGCTGCTGGAGCTGCTGGAGCTGTTGGAGCTGTTGGTGCTGCCAAAAGTCCTGTCCTGACTGCAAAATGGCTCACAAGCTGGAATTAAAATACATATCAAAAGGCGCAGCGCGAACTTTTCCTATAGACCAGAAAACCGAACCAGAAAACCCAAAAACTTTGTCGTCACAACTTCTTTGTGCCTGTTCTTTCATCTGTTCTACTCTCTCCATGTGTATGTGTGTGTGTGTGTGTGTGTGTTAGTTTGTATTTTGCTCAGCTGTTTAATGCAGCTTAAATTTAATTGCAATATAGCAAAACTTTCATATACGAGAGTATAACATATACACATATAGCAAATAGCAGCACAACCACCCAGAGCAGTGGCTAATAAATTTTTATCACACTCTAGCACAAGTGGCAGGTGGCAGTTGCAAGGTGGCAGGTGGCAGGTGGCAGGTAGCCTTGACAAAGGGAACGCCTTCTACTTAATGCTAATTAACATGCAACACGCCTCGACTTATGCAACACATTTCAAGCAAAGGTCAAAGCAATTAAACGTACACACACCAACACACCAACACACACACACACACACACCAGAAACATGAGACGACTCGCAGCGACAAAGTCATAAAAGCCACAACATTTTGAACTTATGCTCTCCAATAGTGGCCACAATATTCAGAGCAAATCTCTGGCATCGCCGCAAAACTCGCACTTTGAATACACTTTCATAACTTTATATTTAGAGAGATTAACTAAGGCATAACTATTTAGATCTGCCATCTAATCTAATCAGAGCAACTAAGAAAGATTTTAAGAACCTGAATAAACTGCTTTCCATATAGTTTTTCGATTGATTTGATCGATATAGAAGTAGTTGGAAAGCGATTTCCTATGCCTGATCCTCAGTGAAAGATATAAAAATAGATTTCCACTAGCTTAGATCCACTTCGGAACAGCTGGAAACTATTTCGCTATTCCTGAATCTTAGTTGAAGATATAAAGATAGATCTCTGATTGATTTGATCGTTTCCTATATAGCTGGAAACTGTTTTCCTTTGGCTGAATCTATGTAAAGGATATAAAGATAGTCTTCCAATAGCTATGATCTATTTCAAATCCTACTAAAAGATAAAAAGTTAGTTTTCCAATTTCCTTAAGTCCGAATCCTATTAAAATATACAAAGATAGTTCTCCAATTAATTAGATAGATTCCGAAACAGCTGGAGACTGTTTTCCTTTGGCTGAATCTAAGTAAAAGATATATAGATAGTTCTCCGATTGCTTAGATTGATTTGCAGACAGCTTGACCTTTGCCTAAATCTATCTATAAAAGATATAAAAATACTTTTCCAATACGTTTGGTCAATTTCAGAACAGCTGGAAACTATTTCGTTTAGCCTGAATCTTAGCAAAAGATGTAAAGATAGTTCTCAGATTAATTTAATCGATTCCAAGATAGCTAGAAACTTTTTTCCTATGGCTGAATCTAAGTAAAAGATATAAAGATAGTTTGCCAAAGGCTTTGATCCATTTCAAATCTTAGTAAAAGATATGAAGATAGTTTTCGAATAGGTTTGCTCCATTTGGGAACAGCTGGAAACTATTTGCTTCAGCCTGAATCTTAGTACTTTAAAGATATATAATATATATTGTAAGCCGGAACACGTAGTTGCCTCAATTTCGTTTCATTATGTGGCCAAGTGGCGGCAAGTGTGCTTTATTAACACATTTCCAGCATACATATGTATGTGCACACACATAGATGTGTGTATATGTGTGTGTTTATGTGTGTGTATATAACTTTTTTAATACCAGTCAGTTGTGGTTGGGTGACTGGGCAATGCTTTCGGCTTTGCTTGTAATAGTTTAATAAAGTAGTAAAGCTGCGGAAATTAGATTTGACCGCACACACCGGCACAGGAGACCTCAGACCTCAGAGCCCAGAACTCAGACCCCAGCCCCGGACCTCAGCAGCCGACTAGCAACTCCGGCGTAAAACAGAAGTCTGCTGTGGGCCCGGCTTATTTCCGCCGCAGACAAACTTTCCACAGCCAAAGAACAAGAAAACAGGAAAAAAAAATATAATAAAAGTGAACAAAAATACCAAAAAAAAAAAAAAAAAAGAACCGGAAAATTATATGAGTACAACAAGGCCAACATTTTTGGGGGAAACCCTTGTTTTGAGGTTTTTCATGCGTTGTCAATAAAAATGTCGAAAAACTTTTGTGGCCTAAGCATTAAGCAAAGCAAGGCATCCAGCGAGGGGGAGTTGAAAAGGGTTGCCTAAGGGGTTACCTAAGCAACAACTATACAAGAGTATATAACTTCTGATATTCCGTATATATATATACAGAATATCCCCCCCTTCCTCCCATCTATATACTTGTATATGTATCTTTATTAAAGTGGATGCCTTGACTCGACCGACTGGGGCTTGTCCTACTATTTGGCTAAATTTAATTAACTCACTTGAGCGCATTTGCGCTCCTTCTGTATTAATAAAAGATTACTGCGTGTCTTATCAGCCATGAAGTATGCCACTTTAGATATTTGTTTCACTTTGGGAGGATTATTGAAAAATTAATGCAATAAGCGTCCTGGCAAACTTATATCCCATCCGGCGACGCAGGACTCTCAACGTAGTCCGTTGTAGCTTGTATGTGGGCGCTGAATTGAGCGCAATTAAGCGAAAGTGAAATTGACAGCGTTGCTGGGCTATAATGGATATTGATGTGCACACACACACACACACGCATACGTACATACACACACACACACAACCAAGTTTATAAACAGCTGGCGAAGGTAGAAAGTAGGCTTTAATTTTTTCTTATTTTTAATAAACGCCACGCGCAAGAGAAGGTCGCACTGCGCCTTATTAGATGTCAGGATACGGAAGCCTTGCCACCTGCCACCTGCCACATGCCACCTGCCAACTGCCACCTGTCAGCAGCACATATTTTGTTATTATCAGTTTAGGCAGCCCAAGTGTATGCCACATACATATTCTGCAGCTCATTTTCTAGCTCATTGCCAGCATGGGCCAGACCGTTGCAGGGTTGGGCCTTCTCTAGGAGGAGGGGGAGTGGGGTGAGTGGGGGGGAGACATGCGCTAAATTAATTTATTCCACTTTTGTTGTTAGACAATATCCTTTTGACTTGCGCGTAACGGGATACGAGCCCAAGCAACAACCAAGAGGCAGCAGCCAGAAGCAACCATCGCGCAGGCATTTAATGAAAATGAAAATGTCTAAAGGCATCAGCAGCCGCCTCTGTATGTGTGTGTGTGTGTGTGTGTGTGTGTGTGTGTATGCTGCTGCTGTTATCCTTTTTCAAAGCCAAGCGGAAAATGGAATAAAATAATATAAAACCAACTGGCGGAGGGCCCTGAGCTCTAAGCTCTGCGTCAAGTGTCGACAGGAAACTTACTTGCCTCCGCGACTTGGCAGTCAGGATTTAGCCATAAAGCAAGGATATATACTCTTGTATATGCGCTAATAAGTAAAGCAAATCTTTCAGTTTGAGGTTTGAGCTTGAGGTCGGAGGTCTGAGGTCTGAGTTCGGAGGCAGAAACCCCTAAGAAACATGTTAACGCCTTAGCAAATGTGTTTTAGCCTCTTCCTTTCGGTACAGTTAACGCTTTGATCTTATAAATGAATATAAATGACAGCAGAGATAAAGGTGTACATAGAGACAGTATATAAATCCAGGCACAACGATTACAATAACGAGCACACACCACACACACACATACACTTATACTTGAATATTCATCCAAAAATAAAACTATTCTCTATTAAATATTTATTTTTGTTTCTATTTCTAGGTAAGTGCACAAGGCTCCATCCTTACGACAAGACACGTGCCCCACGTGCCGGTAAGCACCTGTCTTACAATAATATTCCAATTCAAATATGCTGAAACAGATAAACATATATATATAAATATTTAAATAATAAGTTCATATAAGTATAAGTTTATTTTAAATTGTTTGATATGAAATTTTGAAGTTAAAGATCTATTGATATGTCTTTGTTATTTAACTTTTCAATAGAAGAGGCAGCTTTAAGTCTTGTCTGAGTTTTCAAGTGTCAGTTTCTTGTTTAATATTAAATAATTCCCAGGGATATAAATAAATTGGAATGCCAGAGTTGCCAGACTGATATATATGTAAAATGTAGAAAGCTTGTCAAGAACTTGTTGATAACAAAACTTAGTCTCGGTCCTCAGGGGCATTTTTGTATAGAATATCATATTCAGCCATGTCTGGTTCAGTTCATATTTTATTAATATAAATTCAAATGTCTAAATATAAATATAAATATAAATATAAATGAAATTGTGAAAGTGTTTAGCAGGAACAGCACTCATAGTCCCATAGACCTTCATCAAATCATAAGCCACTCGAATCCCAAAGCGATTGCAATGCGAAGCCGCAAAAACCATATTGACAGCCAACAATGCATAATAATATGAACGGCCGGGACCACTTTTTCAATGATAGCCTCACACACACACACACACGTGCAGCGTGGTGTGCGTAGGCAATCCTCTTTTAGCTATGGGCCTATAATGACAGGAGTTGAGTCAATGAGTTCGGCCCGTTGACCACAGGACATGCAATTTCAATAAATAATATGCCACTTGCCAGGACCAGGACCAGGACCCAAAAAAGGAAAAGCAAAAAAATAATGTAAGCTTTGAAAAGCTTCAGACATGACGTCAACGTCAGCGACAACGAAAGCCGACAAAATGCAATTTTCAAAAGAAATTTTCCAAAAAGTTTCGAAAGAAAATTGGCACAGGCTAAGGAAAGGCACAGTAGCTACAGCAGTTTTCTCTCTTAGGTGGGGGTGTGGGGGAGCACTCAATCAAAAATCATACATCCGTGTTGATCGGCATCAAAAAAGTGCGTTGCATGCAACGCCAGGCAGGCGTTGGGGCAGCCAGCCAGTCGCATGTGAAGTAAATGTAATTAAAATTCGATATACTTGTTTTCTCAAAATGCCTACAGAGACTCGAGATGACAGAGAGACGCTTGGTGAGAAGGCCACAGCCAGAGCCAAAGGCGGTGAAGGGGTTATACAAACATCCAAACAGCATCCACAGACAGGCACACACACACACACACACAGACACACACATAGATTAGCATACATCATCATCCAGGGGCAACAATATTTGCCAGAATTTAAACTTCAATTTAAATTTTTGGTCAGATTTGCACGTACTCAGCTCTCCGTGTGTTTTTGTAATTACATGCGCATACGCAGGACACCCACACACCCACACACCCACACACATGCACATTTCATGCAAATTGATGTTGCCGTTAGCACACACACTCACACACTCACACGCACGCACACACACACATTCAGCCGTAGGGGGACCTGGTCATATGGCTCAGAAAAATAGCTGCTGTTGCCGCATTTTGGCTGTTGTCTGTGCTACTTTACAGCTGGCCAACAATGAAGATTTATAAATGCATCGCACACCACGCCCCCTCGCAATGCACCCACCCCCACGCCCACCCCCAACTCCAACTCCAATCCCTAACCACTTGACCAAGCACCATGTGTCTGCCTGTGCCACTGTCAAGTACTCTGTATGCCATAATACCATAAATTAGGGTAGAGCAACGATTTGGCAACAACAATAGAGAAGGGCCCAGTTATATATGTATATATGTATATATATATATATATATGGGGAATGGGAGTGGTCGTTGATGATGATTGGAATCAGCCCATTCAAAGGCAACTAGGCAACAGCCAGGAGGAGCAGGAGTTGAATATGTCGAGGTCGTTCAGCCATTAAAGCTTAAGTTTCAAATGTAAAAATGAATTATTGATTCGAGATAACAATTGAAATACCTTAATTAATGTGAATCACTGTAAAAAGTGTTAACTGTTGGCAAAACAAATATGCTAAATGAATATTTTAAATGCCTGTTGCCATGGCTAACAAATCCCAAAGCACTTTTAATCCTTGCTGGCGAAAAAAGAGAAGACACAAAAAGTAAATAAAAAGTGAATATATATTTAGAGTTTAGTTGGCAACAACTTGTGTTCAAAATATACAGATTTACGTTCTCATAATAGTGTTATATTTATATAACTTACATACATATATAAAGCAGAATATAGAGCAATCGCATAACGAATTTTTAGCTTTTGCTCGAATTCGAATTAAGTAAGCGCCGCAGAGCAGAAGCGGCAACTATAAAATCGCACACTCGAGCGCAAAGCGTAACAAAATTCAATATCGCTTTTAATTGCATGTTGCCCAGGCAACACCAACAATACTACTAAAAACACACCAGCAACAACAACAACACCAACTCTAACAACAACAACAACAACAACTGGTAGAAATGACAGACATTGTAAGCCCTGATGCAAGCTGAGCTGCTGAGTTGAGGCTGGGATTTGGAGAGCGAGTGAGGCGCCTCCTGGTTCACTGGTTGACTGGTTGGCTGGTTAGCTGGTTGTCTGGTTGGCAGGCCACTTATATAAGCCAGAGAGGGAGAGAGGGAGAGGGCCAACCTGTAATTTAGCAAAATGTTATGTAAACTTTAAATCGAGTTATGCATTTTAATTGGTTGTTGTACAATTTGCAAGCGGCACGTTTTGTTTGCCATATCCCACATCCACATCCACATCCACGTCTAGAGTTCTACACTCGTATTATGCATATATAACTATGAATTGGATTCTCTGGATGGATTCTATACACATGTATAGACGAGTACACGTTTCAACACAACAACAACAACAATCATAATGTAATAACAATAATAACAATGAAATTGCAATGCTTTACGTTCTTGCGTTATGCAATTGAAGTCCTGTTGAGATATATATATTTATATATATATATATATATAGTATATATATTAATGTATTATGTAAAAGCTGCGACTTGGGCTCTTATGAATTGCTTATTGAATTAAAATACCTTCGAGCGAAATTAGTTTTTGAATCCTCTTCTCTCCTGCCACTTGTCTGAAATTTACCTGCGAGAAACAGCAGCAACAATAATTGAGGCTAAAGTGCTAAGGAAATCTTCATAGGAATTTTCATTGGTAGCTCAGCTTTGCATACAAATTTTTGTCTTCTAATTGGTTAAATCATTTATTAAGTTCATTTTCTTTCATTTGTTTTTCGGTTATATGAAAATTCCTTAGGTTTTCCTTTCCTTTTCCTTTTTGTTTTCTTTGTGTACACTTTGGGCACTTGCCTCAATATAGAAGCAATGCGCATTTGTTTGTTGGGGGCACGTCAAGCACAGGTGTGGCAGATAGAGGTAGGAAGGCGGGGGAGGCGTCAGGATGTGGCAGGAACCACAAGCTGGAGCGCATCGCATAGCATCGCACCGCAGCTTAAACTTAATCTACCTCTTGGCTTAATTGCTGCCACTGACTGCAAATTGCACCCAAAAGGCCACCAGGCGGCAACCAGACACCGATGTCGAGACGCCTGCAAAGACGAACACAAAGACGAACTCAAAGACGAAGACGAAAGACGAAGGTGAAGACTTAGAGGAGGAAGACAGAGAGACGGGAGTCCTTAGACTCTACCGTGCCCACAGCGCTAACTCATTTTAATGATGCTTCCTCGTCTACTGCCTGCTGCTACATCGTCTTAAGTGCAGCGATGTCGTCCTGCTGGACGTCCTGCCTCCCACCTGGTCTCCCTCCACCCATCCACCCGCCGACGCTCTATCCCTATCTGCAGCAGTCCCTGGCAATTATGGCCAAGTAGCTGTGCTTACATGTGGCCAAATTGTTGTGGTCGCCTCACGGGCGCATTAAAAATGAATAATGTGCGCGACTTGGGCGCACAATTTATGCACTGGCTTCAAGCGGTTTCCCAGTCAGCTAGCCAGCCGGCAGGCAGCTGCTCCTTTGCTCCTTTGCTCCTTCTAGCTTCTGGCGGCTTTCCCTCTTAGCTTTTCCTTTTGGGGCTACTGCTGCTCTGGCGCTGCCCTTTTCAATCATACAAATCCATGCAATCAAATTCCGTTGCGCAATACAATTAGCTTCTTTACCTGGGCTCAAATAAAACAAAACAAGCTAAAGACACACACACACACACAAAATGTCTGCGCGACACTGTCCATGTGTGTGTGTGTGTGCAACATACTTTTGGGCGCACACTTTATTAGGCTTAAAGCGTATCCTGCTTACCTGTTCTGCTCTGTCTCGTCCTCTCTCCATGCCAATGTCCTGCTGCCCTTGCTGTACCTTGCCCCCTCCAACCCTGCCCCAACCCCGCCCCTAACCTGCCGCACGCCTCGCCCTTACGCTTTGATGTTCAACTTAAGCCCGGCTAAATTGATTTTCTTACCAGGGTCCGGCTCTGTTCTCTTATTCCCTGGCCACACGCAGCAATAAACTTCAAATGAAGCGAGCCGCTATTAAGTTATGCGGCTTTATTTGCGGAGCTTTTGTGTTTTGCGCTAAATAAGTGCACAAATAAATCGACAAAGGATACAGTATCCAGTCGACCATTACGCCAAAGTAAAAACAACAAGGACACTCACCAGACACACAGGACACTCGTACTAAATGCTCCGTTGATACTTAAAACCAGCAAATTCTGTCGAATATATCAACCACAGCGCAGCACTTTATCCAATTCAAATCAGTTACAGAACAGGTTTCTATATAGAGAATTGTTGAATACTAAACTATATATCAGAAAGTAAATTGAATGTATATGATATATATGAATATATACATATATACCAGCCTATATATCATCCCAACTTCCAATTGCTAATTTCTTAAAGATTTTTCAGACACAGAAAATATCTGTGGGACTTCACACTGAGAACAGTTTGGGATCAGTTCTAAAGATCCACCTATATCTTCATGGATGTATGTATATAGTCTACAGCTAGAAGTGCACTTAAATTTCCAACTATAAAGTAGGCTTACCTCTAAGCTAAAGCAGCCTTATTGTCTCTTTCTGCTGCCGATGGCCCAACTCCAACTCCGAGTGCAACTGCATTTCAACTCTAAACCATTTCCATTTTCTCTAAGTCGCTTTAATAACACGCGTCGCTTTACAACTAAACCCTGAACTGCATACTCTGACCTGCCCCTCCCTCAGCACCAGCCCCGCCCCTTGCCGTGGCAGACCTCTGTGCGCCTCCAAACTGTGCTCTGCGGCTTTAGTTGCATTTGACTTTGCGGTTTGACGTTGTTGCGCTGCTTGTTTTGTTGTTGTTGTTTTTGTTGTTGTCGTTTTTATGTACGTATTTTTTTTCTATTTTTTTTTTTTTTTGTCGGTTGCAACACACGCAACAGCTTTTTGTTCACACTTTCGCCTGGCAAAACAATTTTCCTGCTGGCCGGGGCCCCAAATCAGAAAACCTGCAGCCCGAGCTAGTTCCGAGGGGGGAGTTGCTGTGGGGCTGTTGCTGTTGCTGTTACTGTTGCTGTTGTGCTGTTGCTGCCCCGCATGCATTGCGGTTTCTGTTGCATAATTATTATGTTGCGGTTGCATCCCCACCGACCGACCCTGAGTTGATTTTGTTGTTGATGTTGTTGGAAAAGCATTTACCTTGTTTGTGGTGCGTTGAGCGCTGGCAAAAACTGTTGCCTAGGCTCAAAGCTGAAATTACTTTGGTTTGAGCGGCTTTTAAATCTTTGCTGTGTGAGTTTATTTAGGCGGTTGATTTTCGCTTTATTCTCTTTTGCCACCCTCCTCCCCTCCCCCTTTCTACCCCCATAGTTCGCATCGAAATTGGTAAGCCTTAAAGCGCATTTAAAAGCGGTTTACCCTTAAAGAAAACAGTTTGAAAATGTGTTTTCCTAACGTATTTCGTCTACTGATTCTCTTGCTCAATTAAAGTTAAATGAAAAGCGACTCAGAAAATTTCAATTTTTATATTAATTTACAGATACTTTTCATGCTTTAAAGTTAAAAATTGAATCCAAGCTTAGATATCTTTGCCTCCTTATTTATCTAAAGGTGATCTAATGCCTCGGCAGGACATAAAAGGGTTAGAAATACGTAGAGCTTTAGCTTGAAATTAAGCCCAAAACAGAAGTCAACCCAAAAGCATCCTTCGTCCTCCATCCTCCATCCAATGGCCAAACAAAAAGGACACTTTTACGTATAAGTCAACGAAATAGTAAATAACAACAAAACAAAACAAAACAAAACAAAGCAAAACAACAGAAGGCAACTGGCAACTGGCAACTGGCAACCAAACAAGAGCAACAAATTTTTGGGGCAACGCTTAACAAATGTTACACAAAGCGAGCGTCGCATTGAGATTGACGCAAGGACACATCGGACTGAGCCTGACTGAGTCCTGACTATTTGGCCAACTGGCTTCGGTTCGGGCTGGCTGTGTATCCTTCTTCGAGTCCTACTTCTTCTTCTGTTGGTGTCATTTGTTAAAGAGGCTTGTCAACATGCCTTATAACAAGCCGTCTACGGCTACGGCTTCGACTCGAAACTGTCCTCTCTCTCTGCTCTTCGCCTCTAAAGTGGCCGCTTGCCCGATGACTGCTGACTGGTAGCTGGCTGCCAGTTGCCACTTGCCACTTGCCACTAGCCAGCAGTAGCCAGTAGCCAGTAGCCAGATGCTAGTAGCCAAGTAGCATGAGATAAGATGGGGCAATGACTTTCGAGATGAAGCCAAAAACCCAAAAGCAATAATATTTTAGCTTTTGTTACAGGTTTTTCAAGCTGGCAACAGCAGAAGTAACGCCAGATCGTAGTCATACAGCCAACGCCTGTTTGTTTGTTTGTTTGTCTGTATTTTATTTTGTTGTAGCATACTTTTGTGCATTATTTGCACAGCACTTGCAGGAAAACGTCCTGAGAGACTTGGCTTTTCAATTTGCCAGCCAGGGAGACATTTGTTTGTCTGTATACACAAAATATTATATTCTTAATTGGTGTTTATTGTGTGTCACACACACACACTCACACACATATAATATATACTTGGGCTGTAGAGGGGCCATCAGATACTTTTAGGCTGTGTGTTACGCACTCGAGAGTGCCATAAAAATGTCAACGCTGCGTTCTGGCCAAGCATTAAATTGTTTGAGCCACAACAAAAGCCATAGACAACTTGCCTCTGCTGCCTTGTTGAAATGTAATTTGCAGCTTTCCTTTCTCCAGAACACCCTGCGGCCGGCAAATGCAATGACAAAACTCTCCATATACTCAAATGTCCAGTTGTTCTTTTTTCCTGTTTTCCTACGTTTTTTTTCTCTTTTTGCAGCTTGTGTCCTGCTCTTTTCAGTGACTCGCAGGCAAATTTGAGTCAAACAAAAAGTTGTGTGTCCCTCTTCTCGTATGTGCTTGTAGTGTCTAGAGTGTTGTGTGTGTGTGTGTGTGTGTGTGTGTGTGTGTGTGTGTGTGTGTGTGTGGCTGTAAATTGCTTATGAAATTGCAATTTGAGCTCACTCTGTATATCCTGGGCACTGATTTTTATTTAATTTCGCCTGCGGATGCCACAATTTATGCATGCAACAGCACACACACAACTATGTGTGTCTCTGTGTGTGTGTGGGTGTGCAAAATGTATCACATTACATGAGACAAACGGCATAAATTTCAACTATTTTGCATATTCAGTTCAAGTGGACAGCAGTCAGTCAGCTTGTCAGCTTGTCAGTCACTCAGTCAGTCTCTCAGTCAGTCAGTTAGTTTGTCAGTTAGCCAGTTCGTTAAGCAATAAAATGTATTATGAAGTGAATCTGTATGGACAGCATGAGACTTACTCAAAGCTCAACTTTCTTTCTATTTTTTTCCCCCCCAAATGTTATTAACTCTAGTTGCAAATCCTGCCCAAATCCATTGGCTCTGCTCTGGTCCTCCGTAGGCTTTCAGCAAAGTTTTTACCTATTGTTTATATGCTGGCCAAAGTTTTGCTCTTTTGTTCAATTCTTTTCTTTAGTTCTTTTTTTTTTGGCTTTTTTGTTGGCTCAAATCAAGAATAATGGTCCCATTGCAGATTCCCAGATACGTCGTACGTGTGTTTGTGTTTCCATGAGAAAGATTCCCATATATTCGTGTGTGTTGTCTTTTTGATTTGTATGCAAAGTGTTAAGGTTCAATTTTCAGGTCTCAGACTCAGACTCAGAGTCAGAGTCAGAGTCAGTCGAAAAATTGGTTTGTTTGTGTTGCGAGTTGGGAGTCTATTTGCAATTCTAGTTGACCATATTGATAAGTTTCCGCCTTTTGGCAGGCAACTTCATTAGAGAGACATGCGGCCAAAGTTTGTGGCCCAAACTTCAAATTGAGGTCCATCCATTGGGCTTAAACTGATTTGTGGTAACTATTATTTATCAGTTCGTCTGAGATACAAATATGAACGTTATTTATATTCTAAAATGCGTTTTATACTTCGATTTAAACTGATTTGAGCTTAGGGCCAACAATGTTGTTTATCATTAGGAACAGTTGAAATAACTAATAGGCTGCTGTCAATCTCATTACGTGTGTGCGTTTTCGGTTGAGTTTATTTGATTCTGGTTGCATGCAACGAAAAATGTTGCACATTTATGGCAAAATGCATTCAACTGTAGAGTGTGATGAGGCAAATGCAATTTGCTCTGCTGCAATTGCAATAGCCCCAAACAACAACAACAACTTGTGACATCCTTCTCATATGGCCTTACCTTGTTTATGCACATGTAGTTGATATGGTTGACTGTGTGTGTGTGTGTGTGTGTGTGCGTGTGGCAGGTCTCATCACTGAAGCAGTGCCACATGCATCAAACAAATTCGATAGCGTTGCTTTCTGGCTACTGGCCAAGGCTGCTGCCGCATAATAAGCGTAAACGTTGGCTAACAAGATTCATGCAACGCTTTTGTGCCCCCGAGGCAAACATGCAATGGCCATCAACGTGTGTCCTGTCCACCAACGATGCCTGTCCAGCTTCTGTGCCACACACACACACGCACACACGCACACACACACATACTGTGCACTGACAACGCGACCCAATGGCAAATGGCGAATTGCGAACGGAGCGCGCTTAATGCAACTTTGTTGCTCGCCTCTTGCCACTTGCTTCTCTGACTCTGACTCTGACTGTGACTCTACCCCAGATTTTGCCTCTGACCCTGACTTCACCCCCGCTGCTGCCGCTGCCGCTGCCGCTGCTCCTGTTGTTTCCAGCTTTAGTGGGGAAAACGGGCAGCGATTGAAAAATCCCACTAGGGCGTTTTTAATTGGATTTTAAAATACTTGTCCCATGCAGGCAGCAGCCAGGCAGGCAGTCAGAGGCCAACATCAGCCGGCAATAACCATGGCCATAACACGAGCATCAGCATCAGCCTCAACTACACGCTCTACACCCCCTGGCCCCTCGATCCCCACTATCCCTTGTATCCTTCAGCTGTGCACAAATGACCAAGCAACCCAACAACATATCGACCAGCAGACGATGGTCAGCAGTCAGGGGCTCAACACGCTCGTTATCCTTGTTTCCTGATGCTGCTGCTGCTGCTGCTGCTCCTGCTCCTGCTGTTGCTGCCACCGCTGCCGCCGCCGCCGCCGCTGCTGTTGCCGCTGCTGCTGTTGTTGCCATTGTTGGTATTGTTGGTGCTGCTGTTGCTGCTGTGCACAATTTGGTTACGTGTTTGACCTGCGGCGATTTTTCATTGCATGGCCGGTTTATTTTTTCGGGTGAAGGGTGTGAGAGTGTGTGAGGAGGAGGGGAGGGGATCGGACCACCCATACATTAATGGCATTTCGAAATTTGTATTGCAAATGTCACTAAGGATCTGCCCGCTGAATCCCAGCCATAAATATAATCACGTGTGTTTGTTGACCAAATCTTAACAGGGCTTCATCGGATTCCAATTCCAAGAAAATTATTGTCATTTGAAAGTGGTTTTTGGGCTTACAATCGAGAAGGATACTGATTGCCTTTTGAGTCCTGATACTCTCGATGGGATCGAAGTGAGGCGAATTTACTTCAGAGCTCACTCAAGTCCTTATTAAAGCCGCTTGTTGCACAGACGAGTGTAATTTTAATGAGAGAGCCTGCAACTTTTGCATTATCATTAGCATATTTGATTAAAAGTGTCATTAGGCTCCCTTCCCCTGCGACCTGCTTCCCTCGCCCTGCTCCCTGTTCCCTGACAGTTGGCTGCATCATTTTACGCTTCAACGGAAGTTGCCCAAGAAAAACCTGGCGCTAAAAACTTGTCGGCACTGCACACACATTTTAATTTCAACTAATTGCCAAGCCAGAACCAGAACCAGAACCGGTGCCAGAACCAGAACCAGAACCAGTTCCCCATCTTTTTGCAGCTTTTCAGCTTTTCTAGCTGCAACTTGTCGACGCTTAAGTAATTAAAGCGTGCACTTCGTTAGCTTTAAGGACTACTCCGGCAGTTGCAGTTGTCCTGTGATTTGCTTCCTACTTTTCCTTCCCTTCTGCCAGGGTTGCCGCCTAATTGTAACAAGTGTCCGGCGCAGTGCTTGATTTGTATGTAAATTAAATTCAATGTCTTTACATCAAAGCAAAAGTTCACTCTTGACTCTGGATTCTTGATTCTTGCGAGTTGCGCTTTACCTCTTTCCCCTGCCTAATTTACTTTTAATTATTATAATGACTCGAACTTCGACAAATTAGCCTTAATGTGAGTAAGTGCGTCAGCGAAGACAAATGACGTTCCTCTGCCGCCGCCTCTGTCGCTGCCTCTGCCTCTGCCTCTGCCAAGGTAAATAATCAGAGAATGTCTATGGAAAATTCAACTAAATGAGTTCATGTCCTGCTTTCCTATCCCTCAGCCTTTCTGCATACAAATTAGTTGAAAAGCCAATGACTTTAGTTTGTCTTAAGTGTAATGAATGTTTAAGTACTTTAGTTAATGGCTAATCGATAGCCCGTTCTGAGAGACAATCGCTCAATGACTCTATTCCCAGTAAGTGGCTTTCAACTAGGACTATTTTTATACATATGAATAGTTGATGGGTCTCAGAATACCTTTTATATTTATGCGAACGCAAAGAGAAACTCTATCAGGACGATCACAATTAACCAAGGTGCAACTCACAGATGTATCTTTCGCCTTTTGCGAGTTATGCCAAGGAAAATATATTTGCCATAAACAAAAGCGAGCTGAAAATAGAAACAAAAAGAAACAAAGAGAAGTGAAAAGAAAAGAAAGAAAGAAGAAAGCGGCAGCCAACGCAAATTACAAACAAAAGGACACAAAAAATAAAGCACACAAAATCAACTTTGATTTAAGTTTACAAAAATGCTTAGCAATTGCTTTGCTTTTTTAGCTTTTGTTTCGAGTCCTGCCGCCCGCCTCTCCTCCTGCCTGGGATTCAGTTCACTCTGTTGATCTCTTTCTCTGCGTTGCTCTGTTCTGGATTAACAGGCAGCAAAATATTTTATTTTTTTATTGTTTAGCAACGCTGATTTGCACCCCTCCCCACCCCTCCACCCACTGGGTGCCCCAGCTTGTCAGCTGCCTGCGCCTGTGCGACTGTCCAACTGTTGTCTGTGCGGCGCAGGATTTTGTTGTCACTTCAACACACACACAAAAAAGAGGAAAAACAATGGGAAAACCTTAAAAACAACGACAACAACAACAAGAATACCAAAAGCTGTTTTGGCAGCAAAACAAAAATCCACTTGAATTTTTTACACTTTATTTTTTGTACATTTGCAACACGTAGAAAAAAAGAGAATAAATACCAAAAAAGAAAAACATAAAACAAAAAGAAGATAAATAAGAATAAAAATCCTGTTCCTGTTTGCACGCGAAATTTGCGCTTGTCTGCCTTACGGCTTGTCAGCTCGCATGTTGCATGGTTTTAGGCGGGATTTGTTGCGCGCTCTCTCACTGCATGCCACATGCCACATGCCTCGTGGCCCCATGCCCCCCAATATCCTTTCTACAGCAGCAGCGCAACAGCGGCAACTACAAAGGAGGCAGCAACAGTCGGAGCCGCAATTTAGACACCGCCGCCTGTTTGTGGGCCAAAGGGACGCAGGATACGGGACGCAGGACGAAGGACGAGGGACAAGGGACAAGGGACTCGCAATTGTTTCGGGGCAGGGGCAATAGAAGGAATTGCCTTTCTGTTTGTTTTATGTTTTTTCTCTTTTTTTTTGGTTTTTTTCCTGTGTTCTGTGTGTTTTTTCTGGTTTTGTTTCCTGCGCTTGAGGGTCTTAATTTTCAACATTGTTGTTATTGTTGTTGTTGCTGTTGTTGTTGTTGCGTTTTTATACCCCAAAGAACAACAATCTAGTGAAGGTTAAGCAAAAGCTTGTTGCCACTGACGGGGTCAACTTGCCTCGCCGAAGACCTTAATTAATTTCCAAGGTTTGGCCACATTTTTTGAGCATAAACATATTTCCAACTGAATGTGAAGGCTATGCATAAAGTTTTAATTGAAAAATTCCATAAATAATGTAACGAGTGCGCAAATAATTAAATAAACTTATAGATAAGACACAATATTTAATTAATTATTTATTGTCAAAAGTTCCAATTCCACAATGAGGCAAAAATCTCTTTATTAAAAATATTTTCCTCCTGCTTTTCTCTTTTTTGTCCCTTTCGTTGAAGCCCTTCGCAGTTTATTAGCGTTTCGTAGTGTCAATGGCAGTAGGGGTATTCCTGAGCTACAGAATTTTAAGAAAAATCATAGACCATTTTTATTAGAAACTAGAGTATAAACAAATCTTAGAGAAACTTAATTAAAAGTTGAAATTAAAACTGAAACTGCTTAAAAAATATTTCTTGATTTTCCACCGAATTATGGATAATTTCTCTGAGAGTTTCAGACACAATTTTCAAGCAAATTATGGATAATTTCTTTTAGAGAGTCCGCCCAGAATTTAAAGATCTCATCATGCAATACACAAATTCAAATCCAAATTTCCATTTACCGCCCATTTGCCGCCCACTTTTCTGGAGGTTTTTCGTATTGTTCATTTTTTCGGTATTTTTTTATACATTTTTTCTTTGCATTTTTGTGGTTATTGCCTGTATATTAAATTAGCATAAATGATTTTTAATAATTATGCTCGTGAAGCGTCATTGAGGCGCCGCCACACTGCCGGCATAACCACGCCCATTTGGCCACACGCCCCCCAACAGCTGGCGCACAAATTACAAAATAATGAGCGCCAAGTGCAATGTATTTTTTGGTTTGAATTTTACATTCACCGTCCGGCCGACTATTATTTTTATATAATGGTCCCTGATGGGCGCTGATGTTGATGTGCCCCCCAGTCCCCTGCCTGCCACCTACCCCCTATCCCCCACCGCCTCACAGCCTGCTGCTGCTGGATGTGGCAATGCTCCATGTTGGTTTTCATGGTAGAGAGCACCGAGCGATTCTTGTGCGATGGCGAAAATGTTTTTTAATTGCACTTAAAATTTTATTTAAATGCTGCGCACATATGTCGAGATGTGGCAGGAGCAGGCAGGAGCTGGAGCAGGACCAGGCAGGAGCAGGATTCTGAAACAATTTCACAGTGGCTCTCATCATTCTGTGAACGATTCTTTTAAATGATTTTATAAAGTGCTTCTTATCCACTTCAATTACTTTAAAAAGGCTGAAATATGAGCAAACTACCAGCTCACTTTCATTCCCTTCAATTCAATTTTAAAAACACAAAAACAAAAACAATTCCATTAATTTTATTTCTTTTATATTATTTCAGGCTGCGCTTTCGTCAAATTCGGTTCCCAACAGGAGGCTCAGTCGGCAATAACCAATTTACACGGAAGTCAAACTATGCCGGTAAGTGTCATTAAACGTAGTTACAATTGAATCAGAATACAATGAAAATTCTTATTGAAATTCATTTGTTTATTCGATATGAGATCTGCTTAAAGGAGAGCTTTCAATTCGAGTCTCTCTACACAATAGTCTACTTAGCACTGAAGTTTGAAACATAATTCCCAAATAATTCCAATTAAACTGACGTGTTGGCAATTGAAGCGAATTCACATTCAAATTGAAATTGAAATTGAAATAGAAATTGAAATTGAAATAGGAACAGGTTCAGCTGTTTGAGTTTCAGCTTAAGTTGAAATTAAAGTTGAAGTCCCATTCTTTATATTTCTATTCGTTATTTTTATTCAAGTTTTATAATTCTTCTTATCATTCGCCAAGGACACAGTCACTTCTCTGTGTGTGTGTCTGTGTGTGTGTGTGTGTGTGTGTGTGTGTGTGTATAATGTGAAACTAATGAAATTTTGAACCTGAAGTACTTAAGGTTTTGCTGCCAGCTGCCGTTGTTGTTCTCTCAAAAGTACTTAACAAACTTCATTTAAGCTACAAGTGGCAAGACCCCAGCTCCATCTCCAGCTCCAATCCCTGTCCCAATCCCATTTCCCAATCTCAAAAGAAAAACGGAAGTGGAAGTGGAAGTGGAACAAGAACTTTCTTCTGCCTGCATGTTTTATAAATAAATAGAATTAAATTAAATTAAATAGCGAACAGAAAATTATTATTATATTTCTCTTGTGCGCCACTTCAATGGGAAATCAAGAGAGCACTTGGCTCTAATTTTCTAAAAAATAAAAATAAATATAAGAAAATAAAGGAAAAACCCAAAAATAAATAAATATATATATATATATATACAAATCGCAGCTCCAAATTGTTTGACAAGCAAGAAGCTTGCGTCAAGCTTTTCATTGTGCAACGATTTTGTCCCGACGAGTGACTTCATTATGCGAAAATTTGTAAGAAAACGCCATATAACTACATATAAATTTAAACATATATATGTGTGTATGCATATGTATGTGTGTGTGTGTGTGTGTGTGCTCTATGACAACGTTGCTTCTCTCTGGCCTCGTCGCGGTGCGGGAATTATTTTTTCTTGTGCGAAAATAAATGAAATTTGCATGACACTTGAGTTATTTTGCACGTAAATTGCTTCTTTTGACAAACAACACAAGCAAATACACAAAACCAACCAACGAGCGGATAGCGGGTAGTACTGGGAAACTGGGAAATGTGGGAAAAGTGGGAAAACTGGGTGGGAAACTGAACTGAAATGGTTGCCATTGTTGTATTTTCGGTGTTTACATCAGTGCAGCGAACGGTTCGTTTCCAAGTCAACTCTCTACAAGAGTTAGAGTCCTGCGAGAACTGCGAGTATCCTGCCGCTGCTTGCCGCTGCCTGCCGCCTGCCTGCTTCTTCTTTATCATTCTGCCGCTGCTGCTGCTGCTTTATTTACCACTCAGATTGCTGCTGGCTTTACGACAGGCGAAACGAAACGAATTTTACATTTTCGGTTTGTGTTTGCGGGCTTTTGCCATAGCTATCGCCGTCGTCGTCGCCTCTCTATGCGCTTCTCAGTCAGTCGCGTTGCCCAACTCGTTGTCGCATTTAAATTCAAATTCAAATTCAAATATTGTTGATGAAATTTGTTGCTTAATTTGCAATTTAGATGCGTTTTTAAACAAACGCCCGCCGTTAACCGCCACCAACCTCAACCTCAACCTCCACCTCCTCCCACCCTCCTATTCATCTTTCCATCTATCCATCTGCCCAAGCCAAATCATGTGTTTACTTAGGCGGAAGTTCTTGATGATGATGATGATGATGATGATGGCGATGATGATGTTGCTGATTCACTACCGTCGTGTAATTACAGCTGCCTGTCGCCATCATATGGCTCTCTGGCTCTGACTCTGACTCTGGCCTGGCTCTGACTGTGGCTCTGCATGATTGAAGGAATAGCAAAATCAATGCAACATGCCGCAGGGTAAACACATTTTTTACAATAACACAAGGTTTCCAAGTGTGGGGGGTAAACTTAAGGGCCATATGGACAGGCAGAGAGAGCCAGCCCCTTCGCAAATAAATATATATACTTGTATGGGCAAAACACTTCAAAAACATCGCCGCGAGTGAGGCGCAACTACAAGCCAAAACAAATACGAAATACTCGAACAAACCCGAAATATAAATCCAATCCAAATCAGGCAAACAGTTCGGCATCGGCTTAGGTCAATTTCAATTTTTCTGCTTACCCAAAACACGTAGATCGTCACATTTTACAGCTGATTGCAGCCAATACACTCACACACACACACACACACACAAAATCAAAGCCAAAGCATAGCCCAAGGCATCGACTGTGTGTGCGAGTGTGTGATGATATGTTCGCATCTCTTTCCAACCTAATGTGTTATTCTAAAATTATGCCATGAATGACAGCCCAGAGCATTCCTTATTGTCCCTACCACTAGCCATAATCCTATTGGAATTCATCTGTCTCAGCTTCCTTTGAGCCATTGCTGTTTAAAGTATGCAACGCTTTGGGCCAACTCGACTGGTCACAGAGCCATGCACTGCTGCAGGCCTACAACTAACTGCATTTAAGTGTGTGTGTGTGTGTGGGGGGGGGGAGGTGGGTGGTTGAGTGGCATTACATGGCTGGCATGTCTGACCGACCCGGCACGCCCACGGGCTAAGGGCTACGGGCTACGGGCTGGCACACCCTAACGTCAGAACTAACAACGACAGGTGCAATTTTTCACCTGGCCAATTTTTAAGATGAGCAGCTTCAGGAGGAGCAGCAAAACGCCCCCAAAACGACGACTATGGCAAATTGCGAGCTAGCGTGAAATAAGCGCATAGAGTGTGTATACGTGTGTGTGTGTGTGTGTGTAGGTTGAGAAGAAAATGAGTAGAGCAATTTCTGCTTATTTTTCATGCAATTTTTGTTGTTGTTTCTTTTTCTCCTTTTTTTTGCTTTTCTTTTTTCTTCCTTTTTTTTTAATTTTAAGAGCGCGTAATTTTTTTCGTCTTCGTTTTTTTCTACCTGCCTGCCTGCTGCCTGCTGCCTGCTGCCTGCGCATTAAGCATTTTAATGTCAGTTAGAGGGAGGGCGAAGCTTGTTAAGGGTGCTGGATGGGTGGGGGTGGGTGGTGGTGCGGCTGGCAAGTTGGCAGTTGTAATTGCAATTTGGCATTACGACTCTGGTCCTGGTAGCCAGGTAATTAGCGCAAAACGAGGCGGCAGCTGTTGTATAAAATTTTTAGTAGCTTGCACAAAAGTATGCTACACTTTTGCTCCTGCATATATTAATTATACGCCGGGCCAGAGCTAAATTGCTCACTGCAACAACAGCAACAGCAACAACAACAACAACCAGAGAGCAACAACTACAGCAAACGAACAAAAAATTGATTGCCTACCTGCAGGCGTCAAAGTTGCCACAGCAGCAGCAGCAGCAGCAGCGGCAGCAGCAGCGGTGGCAGCGACAGCGGCAGCGGCAGACAAACCGCAAGTTAATTTCAAGCTTAACAAACTTTTTTTGGGGGCAGCTCTTTCTTCGCCTCTCCCTCCCCACCTCCCTTTCCACTTCCTGTGTCACCCATCACATCTCTTGCCGCTTCGGACACGCCGGACAAGCTTGGCTTTCATGTTGATGTACCACAAAAAGCTTTTAAAAAATTTTTGATTACGCCAAACCTTAAGCAGCTTACGGACGCCACGCCCCCCGGCCGAACATGGGAAACCAGCACTCATTAAAAAGGAATTTACAGTCAGTGTCAGGGCGTCAGTATGAGTATCCATCTCCCATCCGAAAGAGCAACCAGATCTGTCCAGAGCTGCCCGGCCTGGACACTTTCTATTCTGCTGCCCATCCATGCGATGCGTTTGCTGTTAATCCTCTGGCACTCAACATGTTATAAGTCGCTTTTAGTGCGGTTTGCAAACGTTTTCTAAATAGAAACCCCACAAAAAAGTATATACGCAAAACAATCGCAAATATAACGCCGAACTGTAAATACCCTAACATGCAGCTAAGTGAAATATAGTTCCTAGATTCGTTTTCAATTGAAGTCTGAGCACATTTTCTTGAATCGGACTAAAGTAAAGGCTTTTAATTTGAACCTAAAAACAATTAAAGGAATCTTTTTATAATTTTTACTATTTCTAGAGTTGTCTTTGAAAAGTTTTAGAATTTATTTGAGGACTTTCAAAAACTATTTTGAGCTGGGAATTTATTTTGAATTTCAGCTTTTATTTTGGCCAAAATTGCAACATTTTTATTGTTTGCAGCAACTGATTTCCCTCAAGCGTCGCTTAGGCTTACAGAATCCTAGTATCTGTTTGTCAGGCTGTTTGAGTAACGCAAGTAGCCTTTGTTTTAGTGTAGGGTATATAAAAGTTTACAGTTGTAAACAATAATTTAGTATTCACTCAACACAACATTCGCTTTTTTCCACACATTTGCATAAGCCGCTGACGCGATTTTTTTTTATTTCTCGCTCCCTAGGTGTATATGTGCTTTAGTGCTCTGTGTGTGTTGTGTGTAAATGCGGCTTAGAAGACCGGGTACTTTCGCTGGGAGTGCGGCTGCCTGTTAATGAAAGCGCGCGCATGCATTAAAGCTGCTCTCTAAATGCTTTTGATTGGCGAAGCGCAAAAGCGCCCAGAGAAACCAAAAATGGCCAGCAGCAGCGACAGCTGCAAAGCAAAGCAAACAAGTGTTGGCACCAGGGGAAGAGAGGGGCGGTGGGGGGTGGCAGTGGCAAATACATAAATAAATATTTTAAATTACAGCCAAAGTGACACAAAAACATAGAGCGAAAAGCCCGCACATCGGCGCTGAGGCAACACCAACGCAGAATAAATTAGGCAATTAGCATTTTTTTTATGTTTTGTTTTCATCTTTTTTGTTTTCACGGAGTATTCGCCGTGAAATTGTTTATGTTGCAAAGTAATTGGGTGGCTCCAGAAATGGGTTGACTTCTGCTTAGAAAATTTGCATAGGCCAGCTGGTTGAAAGTCAACAAACTAACTGTTTGCTTTGAAGGAGAGCAGAAAAAAGCAGAAGCCAAAAAGCAGAAATGACACACTTAACATTCACTCGCAGTTGGTCAGAGAAGTGTGAGGAGAACTGCAGAAGTACGCTTCAAAGGACATCAAAAGCAATGCACAAACTTTGCCAAGTTTATGCAGAGTTAATAGGTTCAATTATGGCATCTTAATTATCCTGCGAGCTGACTTTAAGCTTGGGATATTCAAGCAAATTTTCCAGTATCTGGAAAAGCTCTTTAAGAGAAAAATGTTATCGCCACTTTAATGCGGTAACTTGTTTTGACTGAAGCGATTTAAAAATTGCTTAAACGCGCACATAAGTATGCTTTAGAGAGCGCCAGAAGGAAAAGAATACACACAATACACACACCCACACACAGAACTAACAACAACAATAATATGAACGATAACAAGAACGACAGAGCCAAAACACAATCAGGCAGGCAACACCCAAGATGCGAGTTTTCTCCTGTTTTTCCATTGTTCGCAGCTGCTGCACATTAGAAATTCAACTTCGTCTACTTTTAGGCGCTGAGCAGCAACCAACAACAACAACAACCGACAACAACCGACAACAACAAACAACAACCAAACAATGGCGTGTGAATTAAAATAGAAAAGCTGAGTCCGGGCGTCTTCTGGTCGTCATCTCGGCTTCCCAAGGTGCGAGCTCTTGGCGAGATGTGTGCGCCGCTCAAGCGTAAAGGCATTCAAGCAGGCAGTCAGCAGGCAGCAGGCAATACAATCCAGTACCTCCAGCTTCCAGCTTCCAGCTCGACCCACTTGCGCCATATTGGACGCCATTTTTGTCAAGTCACATTAAGCGATGCGTCGTTTCGCTCGTCTGAGCGTCTCCCTGACGAAAATTGAACGCTTTGCGAGACGGCGGCAGCAGCGACAAAATTGTTGTATAAATAAAAGCATAATTGATGCGATGCGATGCGAGAGCTGCTGAGCAAAACAAAGCAGCGCAGGCAAAAACTGTAGCACAACATTCGGCGCCTCGCATATGTTGCGCCAATTCAGCCATGAGCCGCAACAAAAACAATGAGACACAATGTGTGTGTGTGTGTGTGTGTGTGTGTGTGTGTACGCTACACCCAAGTGGTCTACTCTCAGATACCCTGCACTTAGCTACAACAAGTTTGGGTGTACTATCAATTTGCCATAGATTTTCCATCGAATCAGCTCAAACTTTTCTTTTTCTTTTTCGAATGAAACTAATATGCCTCGTTTCATACCCTACACTCTGGCTGTAGTCAAGATGGACGCAGCTGGGCAGATGTGACTATATTAACTCAGCTGTTGATGCTATTATGGGGTAGTAGTAGCCTTCTCCCTCTGCCTTCATTACACCCTTTATCCACACCTACCACTGGGTATAAAAAAACAAGAAAGAAGCAAAAAAAAAAGAAAGAAAGAAAACCAAATGCGCGCACAAAAATTTGTTTCTTTGCATATTTTACGTAGCTGCCGCTGCCGCCGCTGCCACTGCCACTGCCACTGCCACAGCTCGTTTCAGACGCCGCTGTGAAAACAGGTCGAGAGGCGAGTCGCATATCATTTTTGGACTGATGCGGCGGACTCTTCACGCCGTATTTACGTAGCGCCAGGCGTTTGCATTGGCATTTTTCACATCTTTTTCCCGGCTGGCGCTTTTATTGCCCTGCATACGATGTCTCAGTCTGGGACTCAGACTCCAACTCCAACTCCATCATCATCTCTATAGCTGACTGTGTGTGTGTGTGTGTGTGTGCGTGTTGTCAGCTTGCAGATTTGTTTTTTTACACATGACGATGGGAAATTAATTTGAAATTTAAATGCGCGTTTTGGCAGCTGGGGAATGTCTTTGATGATGGCTGAAGCAGCATTTCGTTTGCCTTTTGCGGCATGTGTTACCTATACTTATGTTTATACTTATATTTGTGTTTGTGTTTGTGTTTGTTTGTGTATATATATATATATACATTTATGTGTGAAGCATATTATTGCATAATGACCCTGGCATGAAAATATTTTCGACTGCATTCTTTCAAGGTGTTGCCTGTTATTTAATACAAATTCTTTTCCTCTCTTTATTTTCATTCTTTTGTATGCAATTGCTTGCAAATTTATCGATTCGGTTGAAATTCTTTAGTCAATGGGCCCAAATTCTTTTATACGCATTTTATTTTCTCCTCTACGAAAAATGTGCAAAATAAAAGGCAAATTTAAAGCAAAATATTAAGCATTATTCTGTTCCACCTGCTGGCTTATAGAAATTCGATTGAACAGAGGAATTCGCAAAAAATGTATTCCAAAGGAAAACAAAAGACTTCAATTTCCACATTCCATTCTCTGTTTTTCCGGTTATCGGTTATCGTTTCGCCTTGTAATTGGTTTAATTTATTGAGCTTTTGTTGCAAACTATTGACTAATTTAGTGTTATGGATGAAGCACTTGCATTTTCACAACTCATTTGTTGCTACTTAACAGATCCTCAAGCATCTCCTGGTGGCCTGGGCATATGTTGCCTTGCCGCACAGCGTCGACACCGAACATAAATCTTTTGGCATTGCGCCCGGGGCACAAATAGAGCGAGAGAGAGCGAGTGATAGAGAGCAACCACCGGAATCACCATTACCACCACCGAATCAGTGATGTTTAGCATATTAGACAGATGCACAGGGGCCAATCTACTCGCACCCAACCCCCTCCCCTCCCATCCTTCACTGTATGCCAACCCCCTCTCAATATTGATTTGGCAGCGTTGAGATTCTCGCTCAGCCTGCCATCAATTTCAATTTTGCTACAGCGGCACAAATCCAAACACTGCCTGCCACATACAATTTGCTGGCACTGCCTGCAGACAAGACGCCTCTGCCTCTGCCTCGGGTACACCCCCTTCTCCCCTTGCCGCCCCACCGCCCCGCCGCACCGTCGCCCCTTCGCCTGGTTTTTACCTTTAGTACACTCCCATGCCCAAAGCCGCTTTTTCGGTAAACTAATTTTCTTGCTTCAATATCTTGACAGTGAAATTGGCACGACGCTGGCAAAACGCAATCAAACCAACACACGCACACACACACACAGTGCACACACACACACGTATGTGTATTGGTATATAAATAAGCACAGTATACTCTTAGGTGGCGATACCTTTGGATGCTGCTGCTGCTGCTGCTACCTTTGCCCAACTGTTTGCTATTGACATCACGTTTCGTTTAAGCCAAAAACTGAACCACTGGCGCGCCCAGCTCTTGTGGTGCTAACTGAACATAAATTTCAGGTTTAGTCACCGAAAATTTAAGCCAAGTCGCCAAGTTGCCAAGTTGCTTATTAAAAACTTGCGGGTACCTTAAAAAAATTGAAGTATAACTGTCCCTGCGCGAAGTAAAAATCTCACATTTCCTAGGCACATAAAAGGCATCGTAATGGCTCCTGCTCCGGCTCCGGCTTCGGCTCCGGCTGCTGCTCTCGTCCTGGACGCGGCTCATAAAAAAAACTCTGACTCTGGGCAGCTAAAAGCACAAAACTTCCGGCTTTTTTTGTGTAGGAAACGCGCTGGCTGCGTGTATCATTAAAAATGACATGATCCTGTCGCGTGTGCCACAACCGAAAAAAAAAGAGGAGGGAAGAAGTATGCAACATAAAAATGGTTGCAGCTGCAGTGTAATTTGTTGCCACCTCGACTTGTCTTGCCAAGTTGCCAGCCAAACGGCACGTTATAAACAATTTTAATAGACTTGCTTAAGGCCAAACATTGGCACAGCCAATCCAAGCGCAGCTACCTATGGACAACTGGGAGGGTCTCCTTCTCCTTCTGGTTCTCCTTCCACTGCTGTCGAGGTTCCTTTCCTCCTTTGACAACATTGTCGACTGCTCGTCGACTGCTGCACCAGCTGCTGCTTCGTCCATTGTCTTTGATATTTTTGTTGTTAGTGTTTTACTTTTTTTCTGTTCGCTGTGTTTTTTGGCTCTCTGCAAGCAGCTCGTCATGGTCGCTGTCTACGTGCTTGAAGCTGCAAACTGCAAGTGGCGTCCAATGCGGCGGCTACTTAATTTAATGCACGTCTGTTTGCATAAACCCAAACCTTATTGAATCGAGCTCGAGCGGCGCGCACTGCAAATGACGGGCGCATCATCAATGTATGGGCACGTTTCACTGCCTCCAGCAACTGCACCAGGACGAGCACCAGGACGAGCAACAGCACCAGGAGCAGAGCAAATGATGAGCAAACTTCAATTCGGATGCGAATGCAGACAACGTCTGGGCATAAACTTTAATGAGGCACACGAACTGGCCAAAAATTGAATACTGACGTGATTTGCAGCCCATTCCCAAAAGAGAAAACTTTCTGGCAAACGCGCAACGTAAGTCTGGGAAACTTTAGCGAAATAGCCACCTATAAATCGAGGTGGAGATTAGGATTAGAAGGAAAAGCCTTTTCATTTCAACAAATTATTGCTTACATTGATCGAAAGAGAATCCCTTTCATTTCTAATCCTGATTTGAGCAACTCTTCTTACACGAATAGACTTCAATCTGAGGAAATCTTTAGAAATTCCTTGGAAATGGAAATAACTCTCAGTGGGAACGATATCATTTTATTTATGAACCATCGAAATTGTCTCCTTTTAGTCCTCATTTTACTTTTTGAAAACGATTTAAATTGCAACAAATTATTGCTCACATTGATCTCTGATCAAAAATCTAAAGAGAATCCTGTTCAAAGCAAATTATTCTACCTTTACGGAAAGATTTCAATCTTGAAAATTCTTTGGAAATAGAAACAACTCTCAGTGGGAACGATATCATTTTCCGGTTCAGGCATAAACATTTTATTTATAGTTGAAATTGTCTCCTTTTAGTCCTGATTTTACTTTTTGTTGTCAGGCTACCAAAAAAATGTTGTCAATCTGTTGTTTTATTTTGTTTTATTTTCTTTTTCTTTTATTTTTTTCTGTGGTTTCGTATTATATTTTTTTTTATTTTTGTGTAGTTGGGACAAAAGTTTTGCGGCGTTGTCTCTGCGCTGCTTGTCAAGTTTGTTTAGTTGTTTGTTCTGGTGCCGCCGCTGCCATTTGTGCTGCTTTTGCCACATCGGCTGCTGTTGCATACCTTGAGGCGTTCTGTCTGTCAGTCGTGCCTGGCTTTTGTGGCATTGCTTTTAAGTTAATAGTGGTGCATATTTTGTGGCAACTACTCCCGCAGGTATTTCACATGCTTTTAAAGCTCCCGAACTATGCTGAAAACCCTTTTCTTTGCGTTCTTTTCGCTTTTGTTCCTAGCTTTAGTTGCTTATTGTTGTTATTTGGGTGGTGGTGCGCCTCGAAGGTTGCTTTAGATTTTTATCGTACACGAAAACACTTCAACTTTAAGGGCCAGCCTTTTTCCGGTCGCCTGCTTCCTCAGCCGTCGACTCTCTCTCTCACTCTCTCACTCGCTCTCTCTCCCACCCACTCCTCAACTCCCTTCTCCGGCTACGTTTACGTGCCAATGATGACAATTGCTTTTCTTTTCTGGCCGCGGCTTCGATTTTGGCTTGAGAGCTTGAGAGAGTTTGGGGCTTTGGCCCGTTTCTTTTTTTCGGTTTTTGTTTTGCACGTCGTCGTCGACGGTTTTTCGCCGCTTGTCTACAATTTCAATAAAATTTTATTAACGAATTCCGGCGACGGTCGGCGGCGATGACAAGGCAGCATTCGGCAGCAGGACTTCCATGTCCATGCCCACTTTTATACCTCCAGTCAGAATGCCGAATCGATATTATTATTACAATAACACCAAACACACACACCAACAACAACAACAACAACAACAACAACAACAACTGTAGCAATTGCCTGTCAGCATTGTACTTGTCGATTTTGCAGCTTACTTTGCTGGCATTGCATACTTTTAAGGCGCTTTGACAATTCTTTTTATCTGCGCCAGGACGACGACGAGGACGAGGACGAGGACGAAGAGGTGGCCAGAGTTGAGGAACGAGAACGCGGACGTCGCTTGTTTGTTTGTCATTTACGCCCCACACCTAACCCCAAACCCCAAACCCAAGCCCCAAACCCAATCTCCCTCCCCTGTGGGCCAAGTTGAAAGCCCGCAGTTCAATTCTCAATGGCGCAGCAGTTTTCTTTCTTTCTAATGGCGGCATTTCCGTTTCGTAGTCGTCGCCAACGTTGCCGGCGTCTTCAAGTTTTGGGTTATTTTCATTTTTTCTCTCACTCTACTATCTTTCGCTCTCTCTCTCTCTCTCTCTCTTTCTCTATCTCTCCTTGAGCTCACCGAAAGTTGACATCAATTTTTGTTCAATTTTATTATTTTCATCTTTATTTTCACAGCGCCCGCGCTCAAATCTATAATTGTATTTATGTCAACTTTTTAAATAGATGATGTGCTTAGTGCCTCTCTCTGTATATTTCTCTACTTTTTCTCTCTGTCTTTCTCCGGAGAATACTTGGCATTATAATAATGACTTTGCTTTTGTGATAACGACTTACGGAAATGTTTGGGCATGTCATTAGCATTGGCCCACAGAAGAAATTTGTCCCAAAATGATATTATTAATAGAGAGAAAACATTGAGCGAATTTATTGGGCGCCAGCGCGAACAAGTATGCAAAATAGCCGTGAAATTTATGTGCAAAGTTCTAAGTGCAATATAAATTAGAAGTGTGTGTGTGTGTGTGTGTGTGTGTGTGTGTGGAGAGAGCATAAAGACAAAGCAGAAGACACCCTGTCGTATGAGTAATGCACAGACAGAATTGAAACTAAATAAATGAAGTTAACTGAGCAACTGTTGAAAGCGCAGTCAAAGACACAAATTGAAACCCAATCTAATCAATCATCATTCATAAAGTCAGCAGATTTATATATATATATATACATATATACAGGAGATAGTAGAGAGATCCTACACATATTGAAAAGTGCCAGCCACAGCCGCAATTTGCCATTCTCAGATGCAATTAAAGTCTATGCCCGAAACTCTGTGCTATCTCTGTAACTTTGTGTCCAAACTATACATATATATATATATATAGATACTCGTATATGTCTGAAAACATTTTTGACTTTCAACTTAAACTAAAAAGAAATAAAACAACAAGAGCAAAGCCCAAAAACTATCAACTGTAATCAAGTTGCCTAGCCTAAAGCCACCCTAAAGCATACTAAAAGCAAAAGCTGCTAAAAAGCATTAAGGCGCTGTTGCTGCTTCGGGCAACACCAACAACACCAGCAACAACAACAATACTAAAAAACTATAGACGGAAGTCGGCAGACATTAGTGCCAAAAGTGCGTCACAAACAATATTTCCGTATCAGCAACAACAACAGCAACAAGGACAACAACAATAGCAAAAGGATGCGCTGGGCATAGCCTAGACACTTTTTAAGAGATTAAATTTTGGGGGCTCAGTGTCTACGCCAAAAACTGTACAGAAACATTTACCGTAAGCACATACTACACACACACACACACACAAACACACACACATGAGCCGCTTGCAAAGTTTTGCCAAACAACGGGATGGAGGGAGAGAGCGGAGGAGAGGGGCAGGGGGAAAGGGGTATATGGGGACATGGGGACATGGGGAGACTGCAACTAAAATAGCCAGCAGCATTTTTGCGTTTGCGTTGTTTAAACATGCGCAAAGTTCAGGGTTTGAACTTTTATCAAACATACGCCATGCCAAACCAGGCACAGCATACTTTTAGGGTTACAGCACACACCAACTACAACAACTACAACAACAACAATAACAAGTACAGTAAATACAATAAGAGCAACAACAAGAGTAAGTGGAACAACACAAGCAGAGCTTTGGGAACATCCAATGTAAAGCAACTATCAGCGCCTGGGGCTCAGCTTGTTATTTCAGCTTGGCTCACTTCCTTGTTATGCCAGTGCGACGCATAGATACCAGAAAGGACATTAAGGAAATTACCAAAAATTAGTAATACCAGAGTATAAATTACCAGAAACAGACTGGGGCGTAGCAAAGACACAAAGCAGGACACAACACAAACACACACACACACACACACACACACAGATAGAGACACACTCAACATTCGAGCTGGAAGAAATGTTTTATGCAATAAAAGTATTTACATCTACAGAGCTTTTCCCTAAATGCCTCGCAACCTCATGTTCAAATGTTTCTGCTTAAATTATATTCCAACAAAACAATCTCGAAAATCTTCAACTGCAGATTAGAAACCCAAAAACAACAGTTGTTTCTGCTCTTTAAAAAAATGTTTAACTGAAAACTGAGAAAATAGTAAAGAAAATATGGAAACCTCATTATAAAAATATTGTTGCAATCGGTGCAGTCTTTTCAGGGAGGGAGCAAAGGGAAGAGAGAGAGTGTGTCAAAGAACTCTTGAATGTATTTTGAGTGATTTCTATATTCAGATCTAAAATTGAAGTGAAAAACATTTGGAAAATTATGCAGGGAAGGAGCTTGGATAGAAATGAAACTTATGTATTTTGCGAGCCATAAATATTTCAGGAGACGGCAGCCACAATAACTGACAGCTGTCAAAACGCGACTGTTTCAAAATGTGTATAAAATTTAACATATATTTTCCCTTAAAAGGGGGTGGGTGATGGATGACGAGGGAGGAGAGGGAGTATGATACAAGGGAGCTCGCTTTCAATTTTCATTTGCCAAGTACAGCGCGTAAAGCTTGACGACTGTCAAAGTTGTTGTTGTCATTCCCATTCTCATTCTGAATTTCATTCTTGTTGCTTTCTTGAGCACTGTGAGTGACTGTGACTGTGTCCCAGGCGATTAGAGGCGGCGCCGCAAAGTATGCAACAAATAACAAAAATTTTAACACAAAATCTTTTAATCCCAATGAACTGTAGCTGTCCATTCGAGTGCCTCGACTCGACACCATCGTGGGTTTTGCTTCATGTCCAAAACAAACGTCGCAGGCATTCACTTAATCGACAAGGGATTAGGCTACACCAGCAGGAGTTAGCTACAGATAGAGACAGAGAGAGTGAGAGAGTGCGAGAGAGGGAGAGAGTCAGCCAAAAGAAGCGTTTGTAATGTTTTCATTTGTGTGTTGGTCACTTTAAATTGAGAATTATTGCCGCAAACAACTTTCTGGGCACAGGGATAGGAATAGGGCTAGGAACATGCATAGATGGACCCAGGCCAGGACACATGCATAGACCGAGAGGCCGAACTGAGTCGAAGTCGGACTCGGAGTCGGAGTCGGAGTCGGAGTCGGAGTACCGTGCCTTGATAAGGATATATTGTGTCTCACGCAGTTGGACAGCTTTAATCTCAGGCTACGATGCCCCGGATCCACAGCGTACGTGCTTAATTTTGTTTGCACTTTTAAGCCAGCCTCGTTTGACCCCTCTCCGTACCGTCCCCCGCTCTGCCTCTGCCTCTGCTGCCGCCACGCCTGCAGTTAGGCTACAAAAATCACACAGCAGGCGACTGTGGCAGGACGAAGGATGCGATGCCAGCGGCCGCATGCGCTTGCCAAGGATTAGCGCTGATTGAAATTGCAAATGAAAATTTATTTTTACTGCGTACCCTCCCCCTCCTCCTCCTCCTCCTTCTCCCTTCCCCTCCAATAGTATCTACTATCTGCCATATAGCATCTACCATCCAGCACATTCCACTGACAGCGAGGACCAATGTTAGTTTAGCTCAGCTCTTGGACAATTGGCGGGGGGCTGGGGCTCCTGGGGGGCAACACCCATGGGTCAAAGCGCATTGTATTAAAATTTAATTGAGTAACTGACATTTTATTTTTGTATAATTAAATTAAGCCCCAGCTTAGCGTTTGATTTTAATTTGTGCGACATTTGTCTGCTGCATGGCCCAGCTCTCTGTCACAACAATTGACCGTGCCACGCCCCCCGCCCACTTCCCCGTGCTGCCTGCATATGGATTGGACTGGGTTGAGCTGGGCTGGGCTGGGCTGGGCTGGGCTGCAGCTCCATTATTTTGACATTAAATTTGCTTATATAAATATTAATGTGGCGCTCCGGCTGTCGCGGGATTAGTTGCAAAAATTATGTTAAGTTCTTTTTAAAGCCTAGGCGCAGGCGTTGGCACATAATTTATTGGGCCCAGCGTTTTGGGCTCAATTGCGCAGCTGTGTCCTCTGTGTCCTAGACATTATTGGCCATCAAGGGCTTAACAAATTGATTGCCCACGCAGAGGACAGGTCCAACAGAGACACAGAGACAGGAAGAGGGAGCCTGGGATGAGAGAGTCGTTGAATAATATGGAAATGAATTCAGACAGAGCCTAATCGAAAAGCGAAACCAAATGTCAGTGTCTTGGTTAACTTTTGGCTAGCTCTGAATTGGCTTAAACTAGACAACCAAATGATGTTAAGCTGTGTATGTATATATATTCACATATATATATATATTGCTTCTATAGTTGTTAATTAATTATTTTGCAATGCTCCTGCAGCTCCTTTGAGGCAAAGTCCAGCCCAGAGCCAGAGCTAGGGCCAGGGCTGCTGATTAAGAAACTAATTTAAAAGCAGCACACACTCATTAACTTATTCGACTGTTTGCTTTATGGATAACATTACAAAGTAATGCTAAGCATTTGTTGGGCCCTTTTGCTAAACAAATATTAACAATGTTCTCGCTGAGCGCTGAGCGCTGAGCTCTGAGCAGAGCGTTGCCCACTTTTTTAATAATAAAAATTTCATTATTTTAACAAACAGAGCGCGCAAAAATTATTAGCACACGCGACCGTTGTAGCCACCAGCCAGTAATATGGTAAGAGCGTAACGTTAATAGGGTAACGGGAAAGAGGGGGGAAGGGGGTGCACGGGTGACGCCAAGTGGCGGACGGTTACGGAAAAGGCAGCGACTTACAATGTTTTTAATTAAAAAATCCTTTGGTCAAGCAATTACGGGCTACATTAAAACAAACACGATGTGCACCCCAAAAACTGAACTCTGATGGGAGGCAGGGGGTGTGGCAAGAGCGCAGGGGGGGGGGGGGTTCACATTATTAACAGCAATATGTAAGAGTATTACAAGCAAAGCTTTCATCTCGCCGGTTTGCCGGTCCCGGCGCTCGGCTGCTGACCTAAGTAAATATTAATAAAACATATTAATAAAACGGAACTGGGACGCTGAACCCGCCGGCGGCTATTTGCATGTAATTCCTGTAATGCATAAACCTTTGCATACTTTTCAGCGCAGGAAATCGACATGCGGACTTAAGACTATTTGAAATATTTGCATAGCTTTAAATGCTACTTAAGCTGGAGCCAAGAGAGGGAGGAGGAGGAGGAGGATATAAGACACAGCTCATGTGGCCATTATATAAGTGCCCAGCCACACCTTTAAATGACTTTAGCAATAATTTATTGCATACTTTTAGGCGCGCTGTCATTACAATTAAGCCAAAGCACATAGGAGAAAAGACAGAGACAGGAGACAGGAGCCAGAGAGAAAAGGAGAAGGAGAGAACGTCCATTTGCGAGGCTTACTTAAAAATTACATAAATTTTGCTTTATTGTGCACAGAAGGAGGTCCTAAGCCTAAGCCCCAGATCAGATCTATGCCAGAAAAACCCATACATAAAGTATGCAATTAAATTTTCACTTAAACGATTATCACATAAATCCAGAGGCCAAGCCAAACGTGTTTGCATTTAAATTAAAAGAGCCATTTTTCTTCGGCACGGCAGCAGCCGATGAGAGCCTCTATGAGTGTAGATTGTTGTGTGTATATATATGTGTGTGTGTGTGTGTGTGTGTGTGTGTGTAAGAGGTGGAGTTACCACAAAGAACCCGCCCACCTTATGATAACGCCATTATAGAAGCAAGACCACGTATGCTTCATGTGGTTGGCAGTTATCTGCCTTGAACCGCAAACGCCTAGCACGTGCACATATACACACAAACGGATATACACACACACACACACACTCACACACACAGGCAGACACACAGTCACAAACATTTACTGTGTAAGGCGAACCCGTTGTATATATTTGCTTATGTTAATTGCCGTTGAATCCATTTCCATTAAGATGCAAGTCCTGCCACTGACGATAATTCCACACCCACTCACAGACACACACACACACACACATACGCACATCCGGTATGGCAGCAGTATAATTGCCAACAGGCTGTAAGGGTGTAGCCCGCCAGAAAGTATGCCTTGACCACGCCAACGTTAAGCTGCGTCCAAAGCCTTCGTCCCGCTGTTGCTTTTCAATATGCACAGCAATATCCTTTGGTAAACACACACAGAGCCCAGGACGAAAGAGACCTAGGCCAGGCCAGGCCAGGCCAGGACCAAGACCACGACCACGACCAGCTCCCAGGACCATTATATTATACAATAACAAAAAACCATAGCATACCAAGTGGCGCGCTAATGCCGACCGTGCGTCTTGCCCCTGTTCCTCGTCCTCGTCCTCATCCTCGTCCTTCATCCTCTTCCTGTTCCTGTTCCTGTTCCTGGTCCTTCAGCCAGCTCGTGCGACTGGTACGTGCTCTTACATATTAGTAAACTTCATAATTTTTAATTGATACATTAAATTTCGTGCAAATATTAGCAGAGTAGCCGAGTGACAGAGGCTGTAGCCGGTCTGGGGGCATGGTTAGTGCTAGTATTGCATACTTTGGTTTGGTCCTGGGATTGGTTCTGGGTTGGGATCTGGCTGGGGCGTCTTGAGTGACAGCTTAACGATGTAAAGCTCAGTTTATTATGCATGGCAGGGTGCTTTGGGCTTTGCCTTGGGATTATCAATGGGAGCCTCTTAAGTTTCCTTCTCTTTTCTCTCGCCTCTTTTTTTCCCATTTGGCAACGCTGAAAAGTAGGCGTAGCGTCTTGTTTGATCTGCTGTCATAATTTGGGCGAATCCTTTGCTTAGAAAGTTGTTGCCAACAGCCTCCTTTTAGCCGTGGCAATCAATCTGAGCCGCCCATGTTTGTCTTGGCCGCCAACGATAAAGACTTAGATTCTACAGTTTACAGTTTATATTATGTTAATGTGCGGCGCCGCGGCAAAAGACGCTTTTAACTTTTAGTTGAGTCGTCAACGAAACATTTGCCAACATCTTGCTGTAGGTCTTAATATCTCTTCGGTTCTTGTATACTCTATAAAGGTAGACTAACACTCGAAAGCTGTTGCATGTCCTGATGGCCAGGACCTGCCCGCTACCCCAGCAGCAGCAGCAGGAGAGGAGTAGGCAACACTTTAGGAAATTTTTGACTGTTTGCTTACATTTAGCCTCGTCTAGAGGCAGCACTCAGAAGCAATTTTTGGCATTGACTTGCCGCTTGGTGGAAGGACTTTGGTTTTTGCTCATTTTTATCGCTTTCTCGTTTATATTCTCTTCCTCCTTTTTATTCGGCACTCAAACAGCATCACAACGCTTGGCACTCAACCGCAAATGCATTTCAACGTAAAGTTTTTAAACAAATATTTGCACAACTTGCAGCCTGGCAGGCGGTCCGCCCGTGCGGCACAAGGGGCACCCAACTACACGGTTCATTCTTTTTATTTATACCTTCTTCTTTTTTTTGTGTTTTTTGTTTTTTTTTGTTTTCTGCACCGGCATTCAAACAATGCGCAGCCAGGCGAACTGTGCAAGGCAGCAGCAGAGTCCAGGAACTTGGTAGCCAGCCATAAAATGAGCAACGGTGCGCCGCGCGGTATGCAACAGTTCTTTTTTCTGTTGTTTCTGTATCTTTTCTGTATGTGTGTGTGTGTGAGGTATGAGTGCGCGCCTTTCATATTTGCGCCCAGAAGCAGAAGTAGAAGCAGGAGCAGCAGCAGCAGCAGCAGCGGCAGCTGCGAGGCAAACAAATGGCACAAAAATTGTATTTGCAACTGAACGTAGTGGAGTTGCCACTCGTTCTGTGCTCGTACCTGCCACCTGCCCCATGCCCGCTGCTGCTTCTTCTCCTGTTTGGTGGCAACTTTATAAATGAATGTCCCTTTGATTTTGTTCAACGAGCCTAGCGAGTGACTCAATTCAGCGGCGCAGTTCCGGTTCCAGTTTGCCTTTGTTTTGGCCATGCAGTCAGTATGTGGCACGCCCACAAAAAGACGTCTTCTGCCTTTTGCTGTGGCGCCTTTTGTGTATGCAGCGTGTATTTCCTGGCCCTGGGTCGCATGTGTGCGCGTCTTGCAACTGATTGTTGTTGTTGTTGTTGTTGTTGTTGTTCCTTCTACTTGTTGTTCCGGGCGTAGGAATGTTTTAATTTGTTTTCCTATCCGCTTCGCTCGCTTCTTTATTGCTTTGCCACAGGCTTCGTTTGATTGTTTGTTGCCTGCTACTTGTTATATTTATTTTCATTTTGGTTTTTTGCATTCATGACACGACGACACACACACACACACACACGCCCTCAAGTATGTCTACAAGCTTCCGCTTGCCATTTGATATTTGTCGCTTGCCTCACATAAAATATGAGCGAATCTTTTTATTGTTTGCCCTGATGATTAATTGAAGTGTCATAATGTTCCTTCTGCCAAGAATTTTCATTGCTTTCGAAAGAATTTAATTAAAACATTTCCAACTGTAACTATTATTTCTCACACTAAACTCTGTCTCTCTCTCTTTCTTTCTTTCTCTGTTTACTTACAGGTAAGTGAAGTCTCCGTGTGAAAAGGTGTAAACAGTGAGTCCTTTTGCCTAATGAACAAATCTACTTCAGCTAAGCCACACTTTACCTCTGTGGTACAGTCTTGTATTTAATTACAAAGCAACTATCTTTCAATTATTTACACCTGCAACAAAAACCAACAGCAGACACGTGCTCCAGCTGCTGCTCCTTCGTCTGTCTATCTGTGTGCGTGTCTGTGTGTGTGTGTGTGTGTGTCTGTCCTGTCTGGAAGTGGGTCTGCCTTCAATTGCGCTGCACTTCTTGGGCAGCCAAAACAAAATATATATCCGCTCTTTACATTGATTGCCCCCGAAACTCGCGTGCCCCGCCCACCTCCCACCTCGCACACCCACCTCCCACACCCACCGCTCAGATCCACAGCCGAAACGTAGATAGTCAATCCCCGGAGGCAGTCACTTACTTTCGCCCACTTGACGACCGTGCCCACTTTCGATAATTAATTGCAGACATCAGTTGCAGTTGCCAGTTTTTGGACTGGGCTCTGGAGTTTTTTGAGACACCAGCAGTGGCAATGAAGCATGCCATCAATTTGTCTCACTGTATAGCATACTTTTAGGTGCGCTGGCAATTGTTTTGCAGACAGCCAGACTATACTATACTATAGCGAACCCAGGGCAAACAGAGAACTCAAACTGAACTCAACTCAACTGAACTGAACTCGAGTGAACTGAACTGGAGTGAAGTGAAGTGAAGTAAAGTGCAATTACAAATGCAACTCAAGTGGCAGCCACACAACAAAACAAGCCAAAAAACAATCGAGCGTTGATTTACCTGCGTTGCCAGCGCGAAATCTGGACTAAAGAAACGCCATTAGTTCTCTGAGGTGACACAGGCAAATGCTGCAACTGACGCAAATGTCCTTGCCACAACAACAATTGATGGAATACATCGAACGATTGCCTCAGTCTAGCAATAGCCATAAAATGTAACTAAACAAAGGCAAACCAAACAATGACAGTTACTCCTGCTTCTAAGTAAATACTCCAAAAAGAAAAGGACGTAATTCCATGCAGAGGTCCTTAAAGTGAAAGATGATTCAGTTGCAACTTGCAACTTGTGTATAAGATTATATCAAGACCTATTAGTCTATCAGTTTGGTTAAGGACTCTTAAGGAAGTTGATGCTGCCTACTTAACGAAACCTTTGATAGATACAATTACCAGTTACTTTTGATAATACTTATTTGCAGCAAGAGGCTTTGAGTGCGGCTCTTGGCCAAAAAATCAACCGCCGAAAAGTATGCAACAAAAAAGTTGCAATTAATAAATGCTTGAGTTGCACTTGAGCGTAAGGTTAAAGTACCCGAACACACACACGCACACACACACACTTTCACTCTCAGCGGCAAGACAAAGTTGCCAAGTAACTGCACTCTCCACCCGCTTGCCCCTCCCCTCTCCCCCCGTCGTGCAACTGGCATTTAGCGCGGTTTTTAAAAGCTTAAACGTGTTGGGGGTGCATACAGTAGCCCACATGCTCTTTAGCGTTCTTATTCCCGTTTTTCGCTCTACACCTTGAAATTAAGTTGGAATTTTAAATTACCCACACACACACACACACAGTCGCACACACAGCCAGACACAGTAGTAGTATATTTTTGTGCGCTCGCGGAATTTAATTAAAAGAATTGTAAATGTTTTTTGCTTTTATTGTTGTTCTTCTTTTTCTCGACTAGCTTCCATATAATTATAGTCAGTTGGCTGAGGGAGAGTAAATGAATGCAACTAGCTCATAATATGCACTGTCTAATTGGCTTTTATGAATATTGGATTTGACATGCGAGAGAGACGTGGCCAAAAGAGATAAATGGCCAAACTGCTATACAGCTGTCCGATTCTTGTCTCATCTCGACCCTTCACCCTTGACCCCTTCCAACATAATCAAATAACTTAGCGTCCAAGTGGCCAGTGCATTAAATTGATTAAATATATATATATATATATATATAGAAATATGTGTGTGCGGATGCGGATGCGTGTGTAGCAAGTTGAGAAACCCTTTTCCAATAAATGCCAAATTAATTAAAAAATACAGCGCAAAGGCAAACGCCGGGCCAAAAGTAAAGAAAGCCAACTCGAAGCAACCCAAAAAACTTGAGACACACAATGAGCACTTTTTTTTCCCCAGCTCTTTTCGTTTCGTTTCTTTTCTTTTTCTTTTCTTTTCATTATATCGTATCTATGTGTTGTCGTTGTTTTTCCTTTTTTCTCTTTTTCCTCTGCTGAGCGCAGAACCAACTTAAAAGTGTTAATTAAAAATTGTTTCACAGTTTAGCTGCGAAAATGAAAATTGAAAAAGGGCTAGCCAACCAGCCAAGCAACTAAGGCTTCATATTTTTTTACACACACACACACACACACATCTATATATATATATATTATTTTCTTTTTTTTCTTGTGTCCATTCTTGGTTTATTTTTTTTCATTAGCTGCTTCAATTTCAGCTGAGAGCCCAAGTGTATTTATCTTAGCCCCCAAACTTGTAGCTGTAATTGTAACTGCACTGTGCGGAGCCCGGAAACTTGGCTATATCACGGCATTGGCTCCTTCCTCTTCTTCTTCTTCTTAAAGTGCCCCAACGGTTTTCGAAGCTAACTCGGCTTAATCTTGGCCCTGCTCCAAAACTGCAACTGCAACGGTCCTTTAGTCCTTTTCCTTGTTAACGAAAGTAGCCGTTGATTGTTGAGCTCTATACAGAGCTCTCTCAGTGTGGGATCTCCGTAGTTCTTCGCAGTTCTCCGTATCTGCATCTCCGTAGTAATTGCACACACTTAAACCGCTTCGCTAGTCGTTTGATGGCCAGGCCAAGCAATTGTTAGACAATTAGGTTGATTTTCTTCTCTTTTTTCTTCCCTTTTTTCTTATGGAAGGTGCGCGGTAAGTGGCAAGACTTTGGTCTGGGATAATTGAGAATTTTGGCAGGAGACAAACTAGGATTTAAGATATTATGAATGTAAATTAGTAGCTTAAAGTGGGTTCAGGCATTCTTATTAACTTGGCTATAACATATTTGCGATCATCAAGTAAAAGCTTCCTCTTTATATGCGAATAAAAGGATTGAAATCTTTTGTTTTTCCTATTTGAAATATGATTTTCATTATAACGTATTTGCCTTAAACCAAGCGAGCTGCGTTTATGACTCAAAGTGATGGTGGAGTGATTGAAGTCTTTTGTTTTTTCTACTGTAAATATGATCATACTAGGAAACCTAAAGGATCCTTAACATCCTCGCAGTCCTTTGTCCAGGCACCGCTCTGCAGCGCAGTTGCTATTTGAGTTTCTCATTAAAGGCTCGAGTCCAAAAAAACATATATACAAGCATATATATAAAGTTGAGGCTTCTGCCAGGGATAGAGCTATATGGAGTAGAGTGCCGGAGCAAGCGGCTCCGACGCAAATGGGGCTCCACTTCATCCGGGGCGGATTGTTTGCTTTGCTTTGCTGCGTGTTTTTAATTTTGCGCGTTTCGCTTGTTCTAATTGAAAGCCGCGTGTTGTGTGTTGTGTGTGTTGTGTGTACTTTGGCAGCGTGTGTGTGTGTGTGTGTGTGTGTGTGTTGAGGCTGTCTGTCTTGTGTTTATCTTAACATTTATACAACAAGCTGCAGTAGTACCCCTGCCTGGTAGAGAGCACTTCCAATTTCCTCTGCCGCTGCTATACATACTTCTAGATAAATAATTTACTTTTTGCGCACAACAAAGAGGGCGGCGAGCGGGGCGGCGAGCGGGGCGGCGAGCGGGGCGGCGAGCGGGGCGGCGAGCGGGGACAGCAACTAAAAGCGACGATGTCGGCATATCTCACACAACAGCACAGCAAATATTTATAAGTATGTGCACACACACACACACACACACATACATGTGTTTGTTTATAATGTAATACACACACATATATTGCAAACAGCGAAAACAAAAACAACAAAAACATTTTCGTTTGTTTTTTTTTGTTGTTTTTGTTTTGTTTTTTGTGTTGTTTGTTGATTTTGCGCCAAACCAAACTTTGTACATGAACCCTTTTTGTGGACCTACCGCCCACCCCACCCACTGTTACTGTTATCCCTGCAGAAGGGTTCGAGGACTAAATTTGGGCCCTTGCCCCTGGGGACTTGGTACGCAGTTTTCTTTGCTTTTACTTTTCCGTTAGGCGTTGCTCAAAAATTAAAAATCAAGTTTGCTCTTGCTCGGAAAATGAAAATGATGTGCGCCTCTGGGCGGGCTGCCCTTGAGCAATGACCTTGTGGGCGTGGCCATGTTATTGCCCAGTAAACTATGCGAGTACAAACTATGCAAATATTGCACGACACACACACACACACACACACACACACACACACACACACACACACACACACACACTATAAACAGGGCATGAAAGCAGAAAAAATGTCCACAGCATAATTTATGGCGCTTGTGCATAGTTTTTTGTCAGCACTCTGACAATTTGCCCCGTTGTAAAAGCGTGTGATTTGTCTTTGGTTGCAACTTTAGCGAGCACACAAAAACGTAGACAGCAACAGTGGATCGAGAGGGGGCCGGGAGGGGAAAGAGGGATAGAGGGGGAATGGAGTCCCTGCGGTGGTTTTGGCTGGCAAATGTCAACAACAGACGACGTCCAGGCTCAGGCTCCAAAAACGCCTGTCTCACTTTTGACGAAATAGACAAATTTGCGTTTTGTTGCAACAAAATGCCCCGAAACGGCAGCGGCAGTGGCAGCGACAGGGGCAGAGGCAGAGGCAACCCCAGTGGCAGCACCAGCGGCGGCAGGACCAAGTGTCCTGGCCCGGCACATGAATTTGCATGCAATAAATCATATGCAGAGAGACAGCAACAATAACAACGGCACAACAACAACGTTTACTGTACAAATAGCAACACACTCTCATACACACACTCACACACTCACACACACGCACACACACAGGCAAAAACAATGTTGCGGCGAAAAAAGAAAAAAGAAAACTTTACTGTTGTTTTGGCTGCTCACTTTTCCTTTACCATTTTTCTGCTTTTCTTATTCATTTTTTTTCCTATTTGTTTTTTCATTTTCCTTTTTCTTTTATTTTCTTTTTTGTCACATGCCTGACAAATACATAAATTTGCCAAAAATGTCGCCGCCTTTCAAAAAATTTTAGCTGGCAATTGGAATTCAACGCTTTTCCCACCTTCACTCACAAAACTCGCATTTTCACTGTAACGGAGCAAAAAGTAGGAAAACCCTTGACGATACGCTCTGCTCATAAATCATATGAAAGAGGCGTTAAATTTTTGTTGCTCCATCGCCCACGTTCACCTGACCAAAGCTCATCAATTCCTAAGCGCTCAATCTGAATGGAACATTTGCGTAATTCTCCTCTAAGTGAAAGTTTATGAAATAAATGGGAATTTCTTCTATTTGGGAACTTTACTTGAATCTCAGTTATGCCAAACTAATAGATGATCGCATTCATTGAGCTTTATTCCATATATTTATTATGTAGTTTATCCAGCAACTGCTGCTGATCAATCGATGAGGTTGTGCAACGATCTCATGATGTAAAGATGTAACTGAAAAGTCTCATCTCTCTTTGACTTTTGTATCCAAATATTGCTGTTAGTTTCTAGGCATCATCTAGTCATCATTAGGTCTCACCTAAGCTTCATCTTTTTATAACCTTTATCTAAGCCTAAGTTAAGCATCATCTTAGCATAATCTAAGCATCATAATCGTATAACCTTTATCTAGCCATTATCTAGGCATCATCTAGGCAACATCTAGACATCATCTTACCAACGTATAACCATGGTATAACATTCATCTAAGCATCATTCAATCATCACCTTAGCATCTTCATCGTATGATCTTTAGCTAAGCCCGATTTAAACATCATTTAAGCATCATCTTAGCATCATCATCGTATGATCTTCACCTAGCTATCATCAAAGAATCATCTAAGCATCATCCATGCATCATTCTAGGCAACATCATATATACATAACCTAAGCATCACCTTAGCATCATCCAAACATCATCTATCTAGACATCATCCTAGGCATCATCTAGGCCTCATCATCATATGATCTTTATCTAAGTCTGATTCAAATATCATCTAAACATCATCTAAACAGCATTTAAGCATTATCTTAGCATCGCCTAAGCATAATTTAAGTATCATCTATCTAGACATCATCCTAGGCATCATCCTAGGCATCATCTAGGCATCATCTTTACATCATCTTAGCACTATCTAGGCATCATCATCGTATAACCTATAGCAAAGCCTAAGTTAAGCATCATCTAGACATCATTGCCTTTATGTAAACATCAACTATACATTTTTTTAGCATAATCTATCTATCATCTGATCATGATCTTAGCATCATCTAGGCATCATCTAAGCATTGCCATCGTATAACCTGGATCTAAGCATTATATAATCATCAACTAAACATCATCTTAGCATCATCTAAAGATCACTTAGCAGCACCTTGGAAACAATATCGTTTAACCTTTATCTCAGCCTGGTTTAAGTATCATCTAATCATCACCGAAACATCATCTGAGCATCATCTCAGCATCATTTGATTTAAATTTCAATCTATTCTTGTAGAAAGTCATAAAAGTTGCTTTGAAGTGCTTTTCTGAATGTTGGAATGAACCTGAAGCCAGTGTGTTTGTTGGCAGTGTGTGTGCCAGCTGAATGGTTGGTGGTGTGGCAGTGGAGAGGATTTTCATTTTTCACTTACAACATGTTGCCAAGTGTTTCAGTTCATTTGATAATACTCTGTTATGGTGTTTATCAAGGAGCAGCAGGACGATAAGTAGTCAGGCAACGAATGTTGCAGCATTGTCTGATTCTGTGGGATTTTGCTGTAACCATTTCTTTTACTAGCTGCACAATTTTTCATGCTTGCGTTAAATTAAGCAAAAAATAATAATTTTTTGTGTCGCTTCTTCAGCAACAACAACAACAACAGCAACAACAACAACAACTGCAAGAAAAGCAACAAAAAAATGCTGATACATAATTCACATGCCAAAACAGCACGAAATGTTTTGCATAGCAGCCCAGCCCAGCCCAGCCCTTGGCTGCGTGTGGTGGGCGTGGCAGGATCGTTGTAGTCGTCAGCAGACGACAACAAAGTGGAAGCCATTAAATTTCATGCAAGCAACTAGTAAAAAAGCAACATATCTGCCACGCCCACGCGCTCTTGCACCAACAAAATGAGTTTGCACTTTGTTATGCTAAAAACGCAGCGCGCGACTGCCAGAGATGGTGGATGGTTCGAGATGGGGCATAGCTTCACCTGCAATGTTGCACCTTAAGGAATGTCTGGCAATGGGGAAAAAAAGAAAACAGAAAGGAGAAATAAAAAAGGAAAATGAAAATAAGTAGGGAGGCATAAGAAAATGCTGCTGAGACAGCAGCAGAAGCAGACACAAACTTTGCATGTTTTTCATATTTATCCTGGCAGAATAGTCGGCGCATTCCAGACATAAACAGAGCGACAGCGACGCAATCCTGTCCTGTCCTGTTCTGTTCTGTCCTTCCCCTCCCCCTCCCCCCTGTTACATTCCTATCTTATGCCATGCTATCCTCTGCTATCCCGTATCGTATCCAGTCCTGTCCCCATTTCAGCTGCTCTCGGGCCAGCAAAGGGTTAACGGATGCGTGTGTGCAAATTATTTAGAGCCCAGAGTGTCAGAATGCCAGTTACCTGACTCTACAGTCGCGTCTTGAAATATTTGTGCTGCCTTATTTATGGCGCGCACACACACACACACACACCTCACACACTGTCTACTATGTGTATATGTATGTGTGTGTCAGGTGTCCGTGGCGGAAGTTATGAAAATACTTTGTAAACATTTCCTATTTCTATTAGCGCCACCCTTGCGTACTGCGTACTCAACTCCCTTCTCCCTTTCTGTACCTTTCTACCCCTTCCCCCTCCCTCTTTACACCCCCACGACAGTGCAATGTGGCCTTCAAAAACTATGCAACAATGTTTGTTAGACAGCAAACGAAAAACTTTTTGGCCATAAGTGTTTTGCACACAACCTTAAAAAGTATCTTACGAATGTATGTGAACGTTTCTCTCTGTGTGTGTGTGTGTGTGTGTGTGTGTGTTTGTGTGTGTGGCAGGCCCTAAAAGTATCTTTTACCTTATCGACGCTGCGCGTTGAACCCGCGGCTATGGGGGCCATAAATTATATTTTTTGAAGTTAAGTTTCAAGGAGCAAAAACAAAAAACTTTGTGGCAGTTATTACCAAGTGTTTTGTCGTCGCAGTCTCCGGAGTCTCTGAAGTCTCAACTGTTCTCTGCACAGTGCACAACATATCAGTAAACATTTTTGCGACTTTACAACGACTTTGAAGCGCACCTGAAACAAAGTTTCCAAACCAGCTACACCCCTACACCTACACACACACACCTACACCTACACCCATATTCACACCCAACCAAACATTGAAGGAAGCAAAACCAAGCGAAGTTTAGCTGCGCTTTTTCAATGCAAGTTTTTTGTATTCCCACAAAAACAGAAAGAGGAAGAGAGAGAGAGATATAAAGATAGAGTGAGAGGTAGAGAGAGACCTTTAATTATTTTGTGATAAATGATGACATTTGAGTGGGCAAAAAAGTTGTAGAGCTTTTAGGGATTTCGCTAGACTACTTACATTGCTATTGTCTCCACACTTCATTAGCACCTGGCAGTGAGTGGGTCTTGGGTCTTGGGTCCTGGGACTTGGGACTTGGGCGGCTTACAACTTGAGCTGCTGCTGAGCAAAGAGAAGCTGTTCCACCCATACCTAAGAAGGACCAAACAATCCTTAAGCTTGACAAGCCGAACATGAAAATATTAGTACATGTCCCCAGCAAACAACAGCTGACAATGACAAGGCACCAGAAACAAACAACACAACACAACAAAAACAATAGCCCAAGTTTTCTTCTATATATATATATTGTCAGTGTGTGTGTGTGTCATCCACCTACCCTAACTAACTACTTAAAAGCGCTTTAAACTGGTAACAGGCTCAACGAGCGTCTTGGCCAAACAAAGGCGTCGCTCGACTCTCTCGACTGCCGACTGCCGACTGTCGCCTGTGCCTGGACGCTTGTCGTCCTTCGCGTCGATGATTGATGATGGCATGTGACACTAATGGTGATTGTTGCTATTTTATCACACACACACACACACATACTGACAAAGCCTGGATCCTGGATCCATAGAGCAGCTTGAGTCTGGACTCAGGGCAAGTGCACCTGAGCAGGCGCAATTTAGCTGCCAAGTCGAACAAATTTTTAATAAATATTGTTAGCTCGTTGCGCCTTTTTGTTTCGCTCTGGTTTAATTTTACATTTTAATAGGGTTTTATGTGCGCGCCTAAAACTATGCAACATGATTTATGATCTGCCACGACATAACCCCGAACAATTACTCAAATTTCATATTCTTCGCTCTTTATTTAGCAAGTGGCCAAATCAACAGAGCAGCCACTAGAAAAGGGAGTTCCTGATGGAGATTGAGTTCGAGATGGAGATGGAGATGGAGTAGGGGTAGGGGGAGGAGAAGGCTTTGAATGTTTTCAGCTAGATTAAATATTTGCTAGGTGCGTCCCATAGGCATTTGATTAATGTGCGAAATGTGGCCAAAATGGATTCAAGTTGTGCACTCAAGTAAAGTAGAATTATTGCATGCTTAAAGAAGCGTATAAAGATGAGCATATGGCCAGAGATCAGCTATAAGATAAATCGAGTCAGATATTGCTTAAAGCTGCCTTCAGATTTAAAGCCAAATTGAAATTGAGTCCATAACTAAACACACATTAAATAGTCATAGACAATTGTTAATGAACTTATGGACAGAATATATATTTCTTTGTTGAGAACTGTTGCCAACTGTTTGTTGTCTGATCATTAAAATTCCAATAAGTATATGTATATATATATAAGAGAGAGTGAGAGAGTGAGAGAGAGGGGGAGTCACACAAGCGGAAATTATAGTTAAGCATTAGCAAGTGAATGCAGCAAGTGTATTTAATGTAATTTCGGTATTTATTTATGCATTTTCATTAAAACAAATAAACAAGAAATTATAATAATAATAATGAGCATGAAAATGAAAATGAAAATGAAAATAACTGAAAACTCCAACAACAACGAGAACATTGATTACGATTACGATTTGCATGATTTTCAACAGCAATGCAAATTTGTACTCGGGAAATATATTTTTATTTAATCATTTTGAAATGTACATATAATTAAATTTTTCTCTTTCATTTTTATTATTATACGACAATTGGCTACCAATTTGTGAGAGAGAGAGAGAGAACGGAAGTGATTCCCAATAATATTTCTACTTAATCTATTTTATTATTTATTTTAGCGTACATATTTGTATTCGTATTTGTCTAACAAACAATAGTTTTTGGTGGTTTTATTTCCACTTAAATTTTCCATCGTAATGTGTGTCTGTGTGTGTGTGTGTGTGTGCATTTCGATTTGTTGCTCGTTGCTTGCGGCCATTGCATTTTAATTAAAAATCAAAAATAATTAGCTATTTGTTTAATTACATGAAAATCATTTGAGCCATTAATATTTATTCATATTATACATATATACATATATTTTGTCTGTCTGTCGCAGAGACAGAGACAGAGATAGAGGTAGAGACAGAGACAGAGGCACAGACAGAGCTTTGCATTATTTATTTACATTTCAAACATGTGTCAACATGCCCGCTGGCCGAAACGCATGTAAATAAATATAAATGCGAGCTCTGATAAAATACTTATGCTGAAAATGTCATAAATAAATGCGTATATAAAACATATATAGCAATTATATATATATATAAACATAGATAGATAGGATATGCTTGATGAGTTATGCTTACGCGCCAGCCCATAAATGCATATTTAATTACAAAATTAATTAACATGAAATATAACTAAAGTGCTTTAACGAAAAGAGGAAAAAATATCATAAATTAAAGCAAATAATAGTAAACCAATATCATATTATAATGTCAACTTCAATCAAGCGTTAAGACAGCTCTCCCACTCTATAATAATGCAAATAATTCTATAAAAAAGAATTAACTAAATTAGAAAGAGATTAAATTGAAGCTGTGTGTGTGTGTGTCTCATCCACTCGAATTAGTCCAACCAACTATATAGAGAGTGCAACAAATTAATCCAATAAACATACAGTTCTTGTCATTTGTCTATGTCCTAATACCTTAATCAACAGCAACGGGGCAGCATTTGCCTTGCGCCTGTGCCAAATGTGCTTCAATCAATTTTAATTTAATTAATTTTCTTGCACAGCCCCGTAGGACTCCGTATAGAACTCCGCAGCTTGGCAAACTCCGCAAATCAACAAACAAACATGCACAAGCAACCGCACACACACCACACACACACACCACACACACACATACCTATACCTATAATCAAATGCTTAAGCATCAAAGTTTTTCCAGTAATTTGTGCCACAGCACGCACTTAAACCGAAATGAGTTAATATTTGGACTGGCATGTAACTTGATGCCCCGACACCCGGCTACCCGGTTACCCTGCACCCAGCACCCAGCACCCACCCGCACCAGGCAGCAGCCATCAGCCGCACCCATACAATAACCCGCATCCGCATCCGCATCCGCAACTCAACCAAGTTGTATGCCCCGGGCAAATATCACTTACTTATGTTTAGTTGTTGCTAATAACTTTTGCAGGCCGAGAGCTGTGGCGCCTGCTGTTAATGACACAACCGCAAACAAAGTGCACACACACATGCACACACCCACACACACACACGCACGCATGTTGAAGGAGACACACTGATCGAGCGGTTGTAAGGGGGTGTGGAGGGGCGAAGGGATGGCTTGTTGTGTAATGGCAAAGCTCATTAGCTTTGCACGCAAACAAGTTTTAAAGCATGCATTTAGGCGCGCTGCGGCTTGACAGGCTCTGGCATGTATAAGAGAAGAGCTACACTTTGCCTGCAGCATCCTGTGTTTAGTGTGTGTGTGTGTAACATGTGTGTCTGTATGTGTGTGGGTGTTGACACAACAATTAAAAGCATTTAAAATAGAGCAGATCCCAGCAATAGGCGCGCTGCCAGCCGCATGCGTTCTGCGGCCGCCGCAAATGCATAAATTGTATAAGCATACGTGCGCGAGTATTAGTAACATATATATATATTTGTGTGTGTGTGTGTGTGTTAGTCTGTGTGTGAACATGCATGTCTCACTAATTACCATGTCTTTAGCTTTGGCATGGCTTATGCCATTGGCACTCACAGTTGTTGATATTGTAGTTGTTAACGGCTGTTGTGTCGGGCATAATGGCTAAGACATTCAGCACAAATGTTCGAAACAAAAGACTTGTTTTGATCCCAAGTGATATATGTGAATACATATAGATAAAGATATACATATATAGGAATTATCCTGGTTATTTGTATATATACAAAACAGTAGCGTGTTTACTCTATGATTCATAAGATAAAAACTAAACTAGGCTCATAAGAACTACTTGAGTTGCAGCTACTATTTGTAGACATACTTTTACTACAGTCTGTTCTAATTGTATGCTTTCACTTGGATATAATTCCAATCAAAAGTGTATTCCAGTTTCGATATCGTTGCTTTAGTTGAACTCTCGAGTAGTTATTGTTAATGCCAAAACCAAATGTTGAGCAACCGTAATTATGGCCTATTGCTTGTCACTTCCTCTGCTGCCTCTGCCTCAGTCGCTGTCGCAGTCGGAGTCGCCGCCTTTTGGGAAGTTAAAGCGCTCGCAGGCATTTGGCATTTGGCATTTGTTAGCTAAACTATGTAGTTAGGTGCATTAAAATTCGCTGTAGCGTCTGACAAACAACAAATTTCACTTCAAACAAAAGACAAATTGCTACAGGGGCCAACAATTTTTCTCAGGGTGCGGCCTTATCGGGCGCCGACAATCTAAGGTCCTTCTGCTGGCGTCGCTGCCGCTGCCTGTAGTCCTGCCTGCTGCCAGGCGTACTTAACTCAGCGTCAAGTGTTTGCCAAAGGAGCAAACAGCAAAAAGTTCGAGCTGTAGAATTTTGCTGGCTGACTGCTAAATTGCAAACACATGCTGCACACAAAAAGAGGACGACAGGACGACAGGACGACAGGACGACGGGACGACAGCACGAGAGAGGACGAGAGGACGACAGGACAATGGACGCCAGCGACAATGGCCAAGTTAAATCAGGCGTGAAATCAAGCAGGTGTTTCAATTTTTACCAAATTGACTTGACTTTACCTGACTTCTCCGTCTCCCTCCCTCCCTCTCACTCTCTCTCTATCTTTTTGTGTCTCTTTCTGACAGTTGTCTGGTGCTGCTGATAAATTGTTGTTGCTGTTGTTTTTCCTTCTTGAGCTTTCCTTTTCGCCTCGTTGTCAGCTCGTCTCATTATGCACTTGTCCATTGTTGATTATTGAAATTAAAACCTATTTATGCAATGCCTCGCACGTTGTATAAGAGATAAAAGCAATCATCATTATGATTATTATTATTATTATAATTGTTATTATTAATAATATAATTTTTCACATTTACTTCCTGACACAAGCGTAAGAAGATCATTGCTTGCCTGCTGTCAGTGTAAAAATCAAATAAAAACAATATAATAAAAAACGATAAAAGAGAAGAGACGAAATAATAATTATATAAAACAGTATGCATAATAATAATAGCAATAATCTGGTCATGCATGTTGGGACACGCACTGATTTCGATTGCCAATGAATGGATAATTAATATATAATTATATTTCAAAAAGAATTAAGCCCAATCACAATGCGTTCTATGAGCATAGAAGCACACACTCGATAATTAATCTAACAAGAGGGATATTTCCATATATATTTAAGCTGCAGCTCTTAACAGGGCTTAAAGCGGATTGAGAATAACTTTAAACTGCAGTTCAACCAGTTTTTGTTATTTACTCAATTAAATTGTATTTTGCACATCAGTTTTTTGCCCCTTTAAATCATAACAAACTGCACATATTTAAATGAACAGCGCTGTATGCTCTCCTCGTACACATTTGCTTGCACTCTGCCTCCCACTCGCTTTCATTTATTTTTTAATGTTTTCTGTGTGTGTGTGAGTGTGAGTGTGTGTTTTTTTTATTTTCGTATATTATGTCAAGCATAAATTGGCATTTCAACTGGATTTGCATGTTAATTAAAATGCTGCACGCACGGACAGTTGAAAACAAATGCAGAGAGAGCGAGAGAGAGAGAGAGTGAGAGAGAAAGATCAGAGAGCAGGGGGAGAAGGGTATTAACTCCTAGGGATAGTATGGGGTATACGAGTAATGCAGTCTGGTACTACAACGCTTAACAGCTGACCGAGCATTGTAAGCCTTTTGTGGTGCCTGGATGTGAACTACTCCTGGCTGTTGTCCATATTGTCCGAGCTGTCCGAGCAGTCGCCTTGGCCAGATCGATGTCAGGCCAACTTCAGGCACTTCACTACTCAATGCTAGCTCGACGCGGCTGGGCGCATTTCATTTTGAACTCTATTTACTTAAGTGTTCGCCTAGAAGCGGAAAAATGGAGACGAAGCAACAACAATCAACTTGATGGCTCCTGGCACCGAAACGGAACAAAACGGACCGTTGCGGATCACGACGAGGAGGAGGCGCAGACGGGGCAGGAGATGAACTCAATGCGACCCGACCAACGACCTACACTTGACTTAACCAGCATTGTCGATTGCATTGCCGGCTGGATAGAGGGGCGGGGGCGGGGGCGGGGCTGAGTACGGTACACGCCCACAAAAGTGCATGGCATCGTCAACGCCTACGCTTTTGGGCGAGACTTTAATGATGATTTCCTTGGCGCTTAAGTCGTTTAAACTGCGACCCGATGACGTCGTTGCACGACTGACGAGTGCCTTTTTTGTGTCAGACTTAGAGAGAGGGGAGGCGTGGGTGGTGTGGAGGGTTCACTTCGTTTTTTTTATTGCTTCAGCTGGTTTCTACTCTGCCCCTCCTTGGCTGGGCTGGAGTGACTGCGTCTGCTGCTCCGGCTGCTCCTGCTGCTTTCATGTGCATTATGAAGCACTCGACGTCTTCTTCGTCTTATTCTTCGCTGTGCTCGTCGCTCTCTTGAGCTGCTTTAAGCACTTCAGCACTAGAGCCCATGGTGGAAGCCCCACACACACACACACACGCACACACACACACACAAGGCTAGCTATCTTCAATACCACTTCTGGCCATCATCTTCTCATCCTTTTTGGACTACTGCAGCCAGCCTTATGGCATGTTGGTTTAAAGATTTTCCACCGCTGATGGAATTATGACAAGTGCCATGGACGGCGAGTGCCGTGCATAGTCGTAAAGTTCAATATTTTTATAGCATACTTTGACAACCCCCCCTCTCCTCTCCTCTCCTCCCCCCAAATAACAATAATAACTTAAAGTGTGCAGCTTTTATATGAAAAAACATGATGAAGCACTCCTTCGATTGGGTTCATGCAACATTCCATGCAGCCCATATGCGGTTCATATTGTGACACATTCTGGCCTAATCCTGAATAAAGACCAGCTGAAAACTAAATGGATCTTCCTCAAAGCATTTATCAGCTCGCTCTTGAATAAATATTTGTTGCATTTGTTTAATTTATGTCGCTGCAACATTTTATAATTTATTATAAACAGCAGCCGTCTGGGCGGGCTGTCAGCGATTGTCTGGTTAGACTCCAGCGCCTCCTGCCACCTGCCTCCTGCCTCCAGACGAAATGGCAAGCATTTAATTGACATATTTAAAATATTAAATTGCATCCGTGTGCAAAAATTGGTTGGGCCGGTTCCGGGTCCGGGCTTGGGTCCGGGTCCGGGCCGTTAGGCATTTGTTATTTTATTTTCATGTTCTTTTTTGTTTTCATTGTAGAAAGAGTCTAACGCCAGCGCCGTTTTGTGTGCAATTATTAATTTTTAATCAAGTAAATAGCTATGCACACAAACGCCAGCAAACCTGGACATGCTGACAGGACACACACACACACACACACACACACACGCACGTGTTGACAGGATTCTAACCGCAATGTGCGTGATTTCCGCTTTTGGTTGCACAAAGCCAATGACAGAGCAATACCAGATGCAAAAAAAAGCCTTTCACAGACAGTTGAACATTAGGCTAAGCCGACATATCAAATGCTCTACTCTAAGTATCAATTATTAAGCAACTTGTCAGAGTTTGAGCTCTAAATTCTAGATTATATATTACTTTTTGCTTGCTTCATTTCAATAGTTTATTTAAAGGGTTTGCTCTACTTTAAGGATGAAAACATGCAACGAATTCATTTGTTTAAGTCCCTAGATACTCTACTTCAAATTCGCACAAAAAAATACAGAAATTAATAACAAAATTTCCAACCGCCTCTGGACATTTTGGGGGTTATTAATTAAATGTCGCTTAAAATGATGCTAGCAAAATCGCGTTTAGGCCAGGCGACAACTGTGCATACTCTTCATATATATTATATAATAGAATAGAATATAATGTATATTTAATATTTTTGTAACCAAAAATGTATTATCTGTGACAAGGGAAAAGGACGACAGGCTCAAGCTTCGGGACAGGACTCACTGACTCGATGACAAAAATTAATAATAAACTGAAAACCGCAGGATATTTACACTACACTCGATTGCTGGTTATGCCGCGTGTGTGTGTGTGTGTGTGTGTGTGTGTGTGTGTAAGTGTGTGTGCATTTCTGGTTGCAGGCGCATACCAAATTAGTTTCTCTATATATGCAGCATATTTTTTTCTATTGTTTTCTGATATTTTTCCCACTTTTTTCTCGACAAAATTAGTCGAGTGTTTATCGGAAAGCAAACGCGATGCGTGTGTTTGTTCATGCGTAAAATGCGCTGATTTGTGTTGCATAATTTTGTGGTCGCAGATTTGTTTATTTAGCTGTTTTTCGTTGATGCCCCCAAAGGTAAATACACCCACCCTCACACACACACACCACAAAGCAGGCTTCGCTTTATGTTGGAAGATTCATGTGAAGCCGCAGGCGCCCTAAAGTGTGCTTTAAGTTTTCGAAAAATTTTACAGTGCCTTCAAAATCGTTAGACCTTTGATGTATTTCCTTAAGCTGCGCGTAAGCTGTGCGTAGACTAAGTGCAAAACGAGCTCTCACAAAGGTCAAAGTGCTAATTTATTATTGACAGAATGCTAAGAGCCATTTAAAAGTTTCAAAGATCTGAAAAGTTTACTTCTGAGACTTTTTCACAACATTAATAATAATGCATTGATTTATGATTTATGATTTATTTATATTCACTCACACGTCTAAATAAAATCTGAAAATCTGAAAATCGGAAAAACTGAAACTGGGTCTGGCCGATTTTCGAATTTGATTTCCCAGGCCTAAAATCCTGGCTTTAAAATGCAAAATGCAAGTTGATAGCTTAAAGTTCTGGCTGGCAATTAGGATATGCTTCATTGCCTGTCAAAAAGTACATAAACTACAAATGTGTGTGTGTCTGACTGTGTGTGTGTGTGTGTGTGACTGACTTGGCCCTAAACCGTTGCAAGGGTTCCCTCTCTCTCTCTCTCTCTCTCTCTGCTTGGAGCTTGGCTGCCTTAAGCATTCCCTGCCATATAAATGCTTGCTTTGTCATTCGTTCCGAGTCATTTCATTTTCACTTTGTTGTTGCCTCAGTTAGCAGCCCCCATGCGATGCCATTTGATGCCGCTGCCGCTGCTGCTCCTCCATAGTTCCAGCTCACTAGTTACCCAGGGCACTGCCTTAAAATGACAAACAACATTTGGCAGTTCCCTTGCCTTGCCCAACTGCTGCTTGAAAGCGAAAAATGCTTTTCGCTCTCTCTCACATACAGAGCACACACACACACACACACCAGAATATACCAGAGTAGCAAGAGAGAGAGAGGGAAGAGGAGCGTACATGCCATTGCACAATCATTGGATTCCGAAACATTTCTAGAATATTTAATAAGAAAACTGAAAATCGTTGAAATGCCAGCAACACTCATAATATCATCGCCCAGGCGCACACGCCCCTTTAGCCAGTTGTCGTCGTCCTTGTCGTTGTCCTGAAGTCCTAGAGTCCCGTTGTCCTGGAGTCCTGGAGTCAGGCATCACCTCTAGTTACTCTAGCTCCAGCTCTTAAACTGGAAGTTCTCAGTACCCAGCTCCCAACTCCTCCCCAGTTCGTAGTTTCTAGTCAAAGTCTAGGTCGTTTATCGGTATGTCAGTGTGTGTGTGTGTGTGTGTGTGTGTGTGTGTGTGTGAAAAGCTGTTTGAGCGTGTGTGTGTGTGTGTGTGCGTGCCGTGTCACCGCCCCTACAATTTCTGCCAATGCATTTTCTAGATAAAAGGCTAAGGTCAAAGACAATATTGAAATGCCAATTGAACTTTTTGCTATTATTAAAATTTTACTAGCATTCTGAGTGTGCTCCTCCAATACCAATCCCAATCCCAATCCCAGTTCCAATACTAATCCCAATACCAATGCCATTGGCAGGCAGCAGCTCTGATAATGTCTTCAAAATGCCAGGACCATTTAGGAAGCAAATAGTATTAACAGGGAGACATTGTCTCGGCCATTGTTTTAGGCCAACTTAGTTAGGGGCTTACCAAAATGGTTGGGTAATTGATTCGAAAGGGAACACTCATTTAAATTAAGCTGCAGATAGATGAATCAATGTTTGAATTGAAAGTATTAAAAGCTTACAATTACAATAAGGAAATATGAGAAAGGAAATGTAATAAAGAAAAGAGTCTCATTAAATTTTCCGATTTGAGTTTTAATAAGGCAATTTGTTTATTTATATAAGAGATACATATAGATGTGTATCAAAATACCTTTTCAATCTGGCCAACTGATTAAATAATTGAATCAATTCTTTGCCCCTAATACACTGCATAACCCATACCCTAAGCTCAGACGCAACCCGTTATCCTTTCTACTTTCTACTTTGTGCTTTATCCTTTGGCATAAGTCTTAACATCGCTGGCAAATCCACTTAAATTCCAACTAACTCATATCTATTCCCCTCTTCTTTATCTTTACAGGTATGTACTACAAATTTGCATAACACTAACAATGAGTAAGAATAGAAACCCTTTTGGGCATCCTTTATGTAAGTGCAGTGCACACAGGTCCAGGCCCAGGTCCGGCCCAGGCCGGGATTGCCCTGCCTGCAATCCATGCAAGAAGACACTGAAAAATTTGTATAGCTTATTATTAATAACTTTGGGGTGGCCGAGATCAAGTAGCTAAATCTTGAGAAGCATTTAAGCAGCATGTCAGAAACAAAACACAAAAAAAATGGTCGACATTGACAGTGATTACAAGCTAAAAGTATGAAAAACAGCAAAAACTACTTAAGCACAAGAAATAACAAAAGACGACGACCAACCAGGCAGGCATCCAACATCCAACATCCAACAGCCAACATCCAGCTCCACCCGTACCGTAGACAGTAGACAAATTTTTTGCATAAACACAGACGACAAAGCCAACTAGGGGCTGCACTTAAAACAAGAGCTAAAACAGAGTACAGGACAAGCAAAGGACCAGCACAGGACCTGCACAGGACCAGAACAGGACGAGACTGAATCTGAATAGACCCCAGGACAGGCCAAGCAAATCGAAGCCAAGCGAAAGTCATCGAAGCTTCAGATGCCCAAAGAACTTTTTTCTTCATTTCTTTTCATTTTTTTCTCCACTTTTTGTTCCCCCTTTTTTTTTTTTTGTACAATTTTTCTCCATTTTTGGTCCTGTTGTCTTGATGTGAGATGCGAATTTTTCAATAAGTGCGACGGGACGTCCAAGGGACAAGTATAATAATTTCGGGTGGGTAGAAACGCTGACGACGACGACGCGACGTCGTTTAAAATATGCCGGATTGTTGGGTCCTGGCTAGCGCCAGGAAGCATACAAGTAGAACGGCTCAAAATGCAAAGTAGACGACATCCGCTTTGAGATTGGATGACGTTCTCGTACCGTGGCCATCGCCATCGCCATCGTCAAGTATTAAAAGCAAATAAGTAATAAAAATAATAATGGAGCATTTTTACCATTTTTGCTCCTACGAAAGAGCAAAAAATGTAAAAAAAAAAAAAACGAAAAGGAGAAAAAAAAAGGATAAGCATCTTAGCGCAATTTCTTGCTGCCTTCTCAATATAACAAAAGGTCCTTGCGCTCGGGCAAATGTGCCGAAAATGAAGTAGGGGAGAAAGGGAAAAGCTCAGCTGCTGCTCGGGCTGAACTCGCTACTACGGGCTATGCTGCTGTTTTGTCCTTTATTTCCATTTATTTCTTCCTATTTTTTTTTGCTTTTTTTCTGCTCTGCTCTGCTTTCCTCCTCAATGTTTCCTTTTGCCCCGCTCATATTTCTGGCCGCGTCCCTAAAGGACAACAGCATAAATGCAGGAAATTTGAATGGACGAGCGCAGTGAATGAAATTTGCAAATATTTTTCAAAAATTGAACTTTTCTGGCAAATTTTTTTACGTCCCGCAGGCTTCCACCCAGAAGAAAGGCAAACGGCTGGGTGGTTGGGCAAAGGACTCTGCCGGCTGGTGGTTTATGAAAATAAGTGAAGAAAATTGATTTGAAGTACTTTGAAGTGCAAAAACGCGTAGCGCCGAATCAGTGAAGAATGCTTTGGCATATTATTTCGTTTTGACGGACTCGGACAGTTTTTCTCTCTTTCGTTTACTTATTTTTTTTTTTTCTTTTTTTGTGAGTTTCGAGTTTTCCTCTTACTAGGCAACTTTTGTTATGATAACCAAGTCAAGCAGAAGCATCGTGTGGCAGCAGGGGTAAGGACACCACTGAGATTGGTTGCTGAGCCCGAAAAGAAATCATTGTCCGAATTCAAGTGCATATCTTTGCATGTTTAAATAAACTTATAAACTGCAACAGTACAGAACAGAAACAAAATAGCAAAATAAACTCTCATTTTAATACTGATTTTAAACTGAGCTGCGACTATCATAGCTGCTGAGGTCCTTCAGCAAAGTAGGCGTTAAGTTTCGGGCTGAGCTATAGAAAAGCTGCTTACGAAAATCATATTTAAGAATGGGAAGCTCAAGAGTGAAGCTGCGTTTTCGGATAGATATATAGAATCAATTATAGAAGCAACTATAGAATCAATTATAGAAGCAACTATAGAATCATCTATAGATAAACCAACTATAGAATCAACAGAAGAATCAGAAGGAACCTTAGAATTAACTATAGAATCACCTATAGAATCAACTAGACAATGAGGTAAGGAATCAACTATAGAATGAACCATAGACTCAACTATAGAAACAGCTGTAGACTCCGTTATAGAATCAACTATAGAATCAATTATAGAAGCAACTATAGAATCAGTTATAGAATCAAACTATAGAATAAACAGAAGAATCAACTTTGAAATGAAGTAAAGAATCAACTATAGAATCAGCAATAGAATAAACTTTAGTATCAACTATAGAAACAGCTGTAGGCGCCATTATAGAATCAACTATAGAACAAAGTAAAGAATCAACTTTAGAATAACATAAAGAATCAAGACTTAGAACCATAGAACTATAGAATCATTACAGACTGCTTTATGCTGAGCTGCGAGTCCTTGGGGAATGTAGGCGTTGGGTATGCAGAAGCTGCTTCCAATAATCAAATATAAAATTGAGCACACTTTAAGAACTTAAAGCTGAAGTTCGCAAGATAGATTATAGAATCAACTCTATTCTAAAGTATTCAAATAAAGAACTTAGAAATAGGAAACTTTATGAACAAAAGCTCGAAACTAAATGCGATGCCAGCTAGGACCTCAATATGCTGAAGTCTTGAAAAGATGCAATTGATAATTAAACTTTAGATTGGGGAAGCTTTAAGATTTCACACCAAAATGCGCTGATAAGTAAGTTCGATCGTTCGAAAGAGAAAGAAAGAAAGAGCGAGTGAGAAAGAAGTCTGAACAGTTTGTTTTGGTTAAGCTGCAGTGACTAACTGAAAGAACACAAGACCAGTAAATTGCTTTCTAGGCTTTACGCAGCTTAGCGGCAACACTTACCCAACAGCTCAGACTCAGAGTCTTTGGCTGAGACTGACTCACACACACACACACACACACACCACACACACACACGCACACACATTGAGACAACAAAGGAACATGTGAGTGTATAAATCGCCTAGAAAACTACGTACTACCGACTGCCGTCTATCATTTCCGCTAGCAATTTGTGAGGTAGCAAAGTTTTTCGTTTCGTTTCCTTCTTCTTGTTTTGATTTTTTTTCTTTTTGGGAAAAGAGGAAAAATTGTCAAAATATAAACCGCCATGGAAACTGTTCCGTCTGGCAGGTAAACGAACCGAGGAAATGCGAGCGAGGAGGCAGCGCCTTGACGACACTCGTTTATCAAAGAGGCAGCCAGAGAGCAGTTTGCCCAAGTACAGTAAAACGTTTCACGCCAACGCCTAGAAGTATGCAATGCCAGGACAGACAGTCTAAAGCCTCCTGCATCCTGCCTGCTGCTCGCTGCCTGCTGCCATTTTGGGCAAATATATTCATTGCAAGATTTGTTGCCAAGTGGGTGGAGCCTTTTGCATATGAAACTCCCCTTTCTCCTCTCTCTTCCTTCTGGCCAGGATGTGTGTGTGTGTGTGCCTGATATTTGTATGGTATGGGCTATGGCACGAGTATGGCACACTGGAGACTGCCAGACTTATGCTTGAATTGCAAATAGTTAGAAAAGATTTGCCATGATTTTGCTGTTACTTCTCTGTTACTTTTTTTTTGCTTTGGTATTCCCTGCGTCTGGTTTAGGTTTGGGCCGGGCTGGAATAGCAAATGCATTTTTCGTTTTGGCCAAACTGCGGCTTCTGTCTGCATGTGTGTGTGTGTGGTGTGTGTGTGTGTGTGCCTTTCAATTGGTAAGGCATGCCAGCGATTTGTGCTTACTGCATTTGGGCGGGCCCACAACGGATGCACAGATTTTGGATGATTAAATTAAGGCAGAGGAGAGCGCTGCTCCCGCTGCTGTCAGATCAGGCAACTCCGTGGCAGACTTTGATGTCTTTGCTGGCTTTAAGCTGGGCATTAAATGAAATGTTATATAACAATCAGAAATCAACGCACATGCAGCAAATAAAAATATATATATATAAAACATTTGTGGCCATTTGCCGTTGGCAATTTGCTGTTGCAAACATACGAGTCACACACTCGCACACTCACACACACTCGCACACACATTAGTGTGCAATTTGGCCAAATGTCGCCAACGTGGCAGCCTGTGCCCGGACTCTCTAGGACACACCCGGACTCTATCGTACTGTCCGACTGTCGGAACGTTGCCGGTTCGCCCAAAAACTTTCACAATATTTCCGCAAAACAAATTGCGCGTAAAAATGGCAATGCAATTTTTGGTCGTTTGTTGCGGCGGCCGTTGCCAAATGGACGCCATGTTGCATCCACATATGTTACCCTTTACCTACCCCCTCTCTACCCCCCCTCTATCCCCTTTGCAGCTGCCTGAGTGTGCGTGCCTGGCCCTTGTCCATGTTTCTGTAATGTTTGCCCAATTGAATTTAATAATATTTTCATTTGGATTTTAGTTTTCAGTTTTTAGTTTTGCGAGAATATTTTTGTGCAATTTTCGGCAAAACCAAAAACTGCAAATGTGGCCCTGTGCCTGACGTGTCCTTTGAAATGTTTTGCTGTTTGTGGCTAAAAATTGGCACACACACACACACACACACTGGACACCACACCAGAACAGAACAGAACAGACCGGAGCGGGACAGAGCCGTCCAGCCAGGCGGAGCTCATTCGGTTGCCTATTGAGCTAATTGGATCTAGAGGCGCGTGCTGTGTGGCCAATTTTGTTTATTATGTTGTTTCATTAGGCCAACTATTTGGCCAAAAGGTACACACACTGGTTTAGATCATGGCCAACCACTTATATCGACCACATTAACGCCAACCAATATACGAAATTAACAAACAAAAGAAGAGAATGTCGAGGAATCGTCCAACTTTAACTGTCTGTTTATATAGCTGGACATTATCCTGAGTTCAGACTGAGTATGAATAGAGTCCTTTGGCGAGTTATTTCAATGCTCTTCAGTGAAAATCAGTTTTATATCGTCAATTATTCGCACGTGACTCTATTAGGTTTAAAGAGTTGTATCTTTTATGAGACGCCACTCTGATTATCACCCAGACGCCACAATAACAACAAGTAGAAGCATTACTCCGGCCAAAAGACTATGACTATGGCTATCCTTAAAGAGCACTTACCGACCGACTTTGAGTAGGACCTGGTACCGTATACCCAGTCCAGCCGAGAGAAAGAACTATCGCATCAACAGCTCGTAAAAGCAAAGCAGCAAATTAAACTGGCATCATAAAAAGGCGAAAAGGAGATGGAGCTGGGATTTCGAGGATGAAGAGGAGCTGCTGCAGTGACCGCTGCCCATTACACTGACCATAAATATAATATTTGATAATTTTATTAACAATTTCGACTGTAAATTGTTTACGACTGCGACTTGGTTTTTCGGTTTAGACTGGAGCAACCGGAGCGACCGGAGCGACTGCTGCTGCAAGTTGTAGTAGCTTTTTAGGCGTCTGCCGGCGTTAACTGTGCGCTTTTTATACGACCCAACTGAAAATGAAATATTCATGTTGCCCACTCTCCAGTTTTAGCCTGAATCCCAGTCTCTGTAGGATTCAGTGGATATCGTTCCTTTTCCCTCTAGTGGAGTCGTAAATTAAATTTGGCTTGGCAACATTCTGTTCAATCAAGCACAAAAAACGCAACAGACAGACAGACGGACTGAGGCAGAGTATCCTGACTATCCTTGGTTTAGATTCTTCCTCTTCCTCTCTAGTTTCCCCTATTTTTTTTCTCTCCACTTGTTTTGTAGCTGTAAACTGTGTGAACGCACTTTGATTTTAAGTGCATTAGAGGCCCAGTCCTTGCCACTACTAAATTCAATTTGTTGCAATGCTATGCTAAAATCAGATCCCAAAACTTTTTGCACAGTTTTCCGACATTAAATTTATGAAATTGTGCGCTTCCTCTAGGTCCTAGCCAGGTCCTTCTCATGTAGTAGGACTACAACTACTAGTACTTGTGCTCTCTTACTCGAAACTCAATCATGCTTGCATGTAATATCCTGCCTGCTTAGTTGGCCCGTGTCCTTTGCCGTGTTGAGCCAGCCATTTGCTTGAGTAAACTGTGTGTGGTCCTGGCGACATTTATATCCATAACAACAACAACAACAACACTAACAACAACAATGATTACAAAATGCCAAGTTCATGGCATGTGCTTAGCTCCCAGTTGGAGTTCTAGGAGTTCTCTGTCTGCGCCCAGAAATATGCAAGACAAGTGCAACAAGGCATGCTAAGGACAGATACGACCAAAATGGGGCGTTCGGGAGGGGGGCGTTACATAGGAATTGTGTCCTGTCCAAGAAGGACTCTTTCAAGTCAACAACTTGCCTTTAAACTTTCCATCTTCCACATTCTTCGCATATCTTTCTATGTTACAAAATATTCTCTTAGCCTGTTGATTGCCGATAACGTGCTTTCCTTTCCTTTAAAGCCGCACTTCAACAACAATTGTGGAAATAGACTTCGAAATATATCGTATATTATATATAATTCTACCTCTTAAGAAGTACTCCCCGATTCTTAGGCATAAGTCAGTCCAATTTGATAAAACTTCTGCTCATGACAATTTTCATATGCTTCATAATAATTCTCAAAGGTCTTGAACTCACTTTCTGTAATTTCTGCACTTTGTGAACTTTCAAAAAGAATTCCTCTCAGTTTTAATCGTATTTTTTTCGATGAGAACTTTCAAGTGTTTTTCTCTTAGTTTTGTGGGACATATTCGAGGCGTTTTGATTGTTTATTAGGCCGAGCTCTTAAAGTCATAGCTAAAGAACTCTCAGCGCTTAATTGAATTAAATGGCTGACTGTGGCAAAAAGCAAAGTAAATTAAATAAGTTTTTCATTTTGGCCACGGCCAAGTTGCATTGTCAACGCCGTTGTCGTCGTCGTCGTCGTCGGCGTCGTCGTTGTCCTCTTCCAATGGGTCGCGCTTTTTGCTTGCCCGCATTTTACGCTTCGCCTGCGGCTCCATTTGGCTGCCTTTTGATGCCGTGCCGTGCCGTGCCGAGCCGAGCCGGTCCGGGCCAGAACCCGCCGCCGCCAGTATGGGCCTGGCCAAGACTGAGTCCGGAAGAGGGAGAAGGAGCGGGAAGCAGGCCAAATGCAATGAGCCAAAAGTTGTTTAATGTATGCAATGCCTGTCTCCCAGTCCGTCTGTCTGTCTCTGGGTCCGTCTCGGTCCGCCTGGGATAGCCGTGCTTGGCCTGGCCTGGCTTGGCCTGGGCTGGCCAGCGCTGCGGTTAACAGCGCGTCGCAACTTTGGGCCAAAGTAAGTAACTTTTCGCATAGTACGTAAATTTTTTGTCGTCGCCGGTTAATGTATAGCATACTTTTAGGTAGCTTAGTGGCATTTTACACTAATTTGACTTGCAGTCGCAGTCCTTTATTATTTCTACTATTTTTTTGTGCCTCGATGGTGTGATTTATTTGGCGGAAAAGATTACTTACTCGGCTTGTGGTTTATGTGGTGCCTTTGAGTTTGTTCTCTCTGCCTTTGGCTGCTTGAGTTGGACTTTTGTTTTGACGCTGCGCGGTTAGGACACTTGCCTCGACTCGACTTGGCTCGACTCGCCTTGCCACACACTTCTCGTATCCCGTGTTGAATGCCCCTCTGAGTGGTCTGCCTGATTGCTGCTGACTGTTCGACTGACTGTTTGTTGCTGCTGCTGCTGCTGCTGCCTCGACTGGAGCTGACAGCAAAATTAAAATCTGAAAATGAATTTGTAATTAGTTTTACTGCTACTTTTGCCCACTTCACTGTAAGTTGTGCAACTGCTATTGAGAGCTTTGGTTTCGTTTCGTTTGGTTTGGTTTGGTTTGGCTTGGTTTGATTTTTTTCTTTCTTTTCGCTCTTCTAAATAGAAATTAATTGAAAAGTCGTTGCCAGTTGTTCAGCGTTCGTCATTGCCACCAATTTTTTTTTTGTAAGGTCTTTCAATGCAAATGATGGAAATAGGTAAAACAGTGCGAGAAGGAAAATAGGTTTTCTTCTTATGAAAAGAACATTGAATGGAAATAGGGTTTGTTATTTTGAGTTAGAAAAAGCATTGAAGAAGCCAAGAAAAATAGAAGAAAAGCTTCTTAAGCATTGCAGAATCCACTGGAAAACGATTCATATGAAACGATTAATAATATATATAGCTTCCCTTTAAAGAAGGATAGAAAACACTTTTCACTTTTTCATGAAGACTAAGAATATGTCACTTGGCAGATATTAAAAAGAAAAGCAAATGACGTTTAAAAAAAGGTTAGCTTGATGGTATTTTGGTATTTGTGTAGGGAAAATCTCGTGTATAAACAGAAAATACGAAAAATGTGGCAGAGGCAAGAAAAAATCAACAAAATAGTTGAATTATTTGCTCAGGAATTTGCTATAAAAAAAGTAATAAATATCAATAAAGAAATTAGAATAAATTTTCATAAATACAACACGTATCTGTGTATGATTTAACACCTTTATAAATATATATATATATATATATTCATATATATACAAGTATTTATAGAAATATGTGACGTTAAGCCCGTTGATAATATTTTGAGCCCTGGCGTGTGGCATTCCAATCGCAGCTGCAATTGCAACACGAATTCCAATCGGAGCCCAAATTGATGTGTTCGCATTTTTCTATTAAATAAATAAGAATAAAAGTGGAAACATTTTATGGTCGCTGCTTTAATTGATATATAAAAATTGTTGGCCATTAAACAAATGCGCGCCAGGCCAATTCATTTAGCAATTAAAACAAGCTGCGGCCGGCGGCTGCTTAAAAAATACACTTGAAAAAAAATCAACTATGAAATGCAAATCAGTTCGAATCACAAATATAAACATATATATATCCACATATATATATATATATATAATTCATTTGTTAAAACCATTTGCCGGCCATTTGTTTGCTAGTTTTTCGTATTATTTATTTTAAATTAAATTTTTTTTGGTATTTTTCTGGTCCTTTTTTTGCGGCGCTGTGCGGCAAATTGAGAGAGAAATATGTTGTCCTTTTAGGCGTTGACAAATCGACGCTCGCAGTCGTTGCACAAAAAGCGGCGTCGAGGCGGGAATAATAATTTTTTGGCACGACTGCCATGTTAACATGTCCCCAGACACGTAAAGGACTCGCAGCCAGCCAGGCAGGACCACAGGAACGTAGGAACGTTGCATACTTGCCACTCGCGCCAGTTTATTATGTGTATGTCCTCTGGTATATCCTGGCTGCCTGCATTTCAGCGCCCTTGTAATCGTTTCGTTCAGCGAGTGTGGAGATGGCGCAGAGGAGGAGGGCTGACTGGCTGCCTGGGAGGTTGATATAGGGGTCCTGGGTTCGAGTTCAGAGCTTGTGGCTTGTAACCACCATTAGTGAACACGGCAACACGACTGCCAACTGGCAACTGGCAACTGGCAACGGGTAACGGGTAACTGTGATTACAGCCGTGTCTGGAGGCCCCCATTGAGTCCCCATTGAGCCCAATGAAGCCAACAGGCAACAACAGGTTTATCATGTGCACTCTCGTAGCTGCCCCTGTGCCCTCTTCTGGCTGGTTCTATGGTTCTCTGGTTCTGGCTCTGGTTCTGGTTCTGGGTGTCTGGGGTTCCGGTCTTGGTTCAGTGCTGCATTTGCATTTAAATATAAATACGTGCGCGGCTTTTGGGTGGCTGACAGACAAATTACTTTTTAAATGCACTGTAAGCCTTCAATTGTAATTGGCCAACGTCGTTGGGTTCACATCGGTTTTGGCCTTGTGCCGTTTCAGCGTCGTGCGGTTTGAAACTTTGCCAAAAAATGGCCAAAAGCTGGCAAAAACTTTGAGCGACGCGCATTAAAAAACAATAAAAGGGAAAAAAATTTATATATATATAGCCAAGTGCCAAAATGGTAACGCCTCATGCCTCATGCCTCATGCCTCGTGCCGCATGCCGCATGCCTCATGGCTTATACTTCATGCCACACGATTCAGCTCTCAGTTCGCAGTGCCGCCGCCTATTGCCACTTGACTCTAACGTAGAGGCCCTAGCTAATGGCGTCACGTTTGCAGGACCGTGCCGCAAAGCAAGTGGCATGCAACATGCGATTGCTGCCAAAAGTGCCGCCTGGCACAAGTCCAGGACTGACGACGGCCTCCCGTTAGTAGTTTGGCTTGTTAGTTGCCTGTTTGGCAGACGGCAGGCGGCAGCTTGTGCCTGTTGCATTTCCCAGAGAGTCAGTCAGTCGTCCTGTGGCTCTGCCTGAGCCTCTGCTTCAGCCTGGGGCGTGCTCCTTGCTCCGATGTCGTGTTGAATTTTTCATTTCATTTGGCGCAGCAATTCACTTGAATGAGAATTTCGTGTCGTCCTCGTCGTCCTCGCCGGCATCGTCTTCAGGAAACGGAAGTGCCAGCCAAACAACTGCACACATAGCATATAATAAACGTTTATATTGACTCCAAACCCAAAAGGCGTGGCATAATTTCCAAGTATCCACATTCCGGTGTGTGTGTGTGTGTGTGTGTTTTTTAGCTGCCCGCTGTGGTTGAACGATTTGGGCCACAAATTGGCAATCGGCCCACCACAAGACATGCGGCCTGGGATTATAAGGCTATCAAATTGACGTTAATGAATTAATTTATGAGCTTTTGTGGTTATATGCGAGTTCCTGTTGCAGCATTCGTCTAGTAGATTGAAAAGCTTCGCTAATTACTGAGGAATTTCGTGTGGAAAACAAGGCCAATAATTGGGAAATAGAAAAGATTATGTGGTCGAAGTAAATGAAATGTTTGACATTGGATTACGATTGCAGACAGCTCAAAGGAAAACAGACACAAAATTGTATTTAATTGGAATATATGTTGCAAGGATTGTTACTTCCCAGCCTTGAGTCTTTATAGTATATCTTAATGGGAGTAGAATGTATAGACACGTTCTCTTTTATAGCCAGACTCTCCTTTCACTCCCTGTATAATTTGCATCCCCTGGCAATGCGTCTGCAATTTGTCCACTGCAATTTTCGTGCAACATGTCGAAAGATTTACAAGGACAGCAACAGCAACACTGACAGCAACATTGTCGCTTAGCACTCAGATTGTGGCACGTTCTGTAGAACGCCACTAAAACGCCTAATGACGTTTACACGGCCAACATAATTACAGTAATAATGTGGCTGACTCGTCGACGCTGTGCAACAGCGCAAATGCTGATGACATTAGCGAGGTGTCAGGCGACAATTTAACGAGACGTCGTCGAGGTGAGCGCATTGCATATGCTTGAAAAGGGCTTTGTATCTATGTGTGTGTGTGTGCCACATGCAACAGTCACACGGCAACAGTTTCTACAAAGCACATTCGTCACGAAATGAGGCAGCGGCAACAATGCTGCAACCCGTGCGTGTGTGTTGCCCACCATTTTGTATGCTTTTAAATTAGCCAAAGTGTGAAAGTGTCATGTTTCGCAATATGAAATTACAGGCAGAACCAGAACCAGCAGCAGCAGCAGCAGCAGAAGCAGAAGCAACAGCAACAGCAACAACAACAGCAGCAGTCGAAGCAGCAGCAGAAGGAAAAGGTCGTCGGGGGGCGGTAAGAGTCACTGTGTGCTGAGGCCTCCAACACGCAAGTGTTAGTGTGTGTCTGTGTGAGTGTATGGCTGAGAGTGTGCCTGAGCGTGTTTGAGTGTGTGTGTAACTCGCATGGTGTTGCTGCCGCGCTGCTGCTGCTGTTGTTGATATGCTATAATTTGTTGGCGAAAATTGAAAGGAAGTGCACTTCAATTAATGTTCGCCGTTGTTGTTGTTGTTGTTTCAGATGTTGTTGTTGTTGTTGTTGTTGTTGTTGTTGTTGTTGTTGTTGCTGCTGTTGATTCTGCATTTAACATTTTCAACCCAACATTTTATGAAAGGCATTTAAAACGGCTTCATTAAAGTGAATGCGATTGAAAGTGACGACAAAAGAAGGAAACAAAGGATTAAGGATAATTAACTTTTCCTTTGTATAACTATAACTGTATATTAGTTAATTATATTCTTAACTATATCTACCATAAATCAAGCTGTCTATCCAACTCAGTCAGCTTAAGTTAGCGCTTCTTAGTTGGGCTTCAATCTAGATCAAACTCCACTTAAAATGTCTTTAACATTTCCTTTTTCATATGCGGTTGGATTTTCACTCAACTCAAAACTATCTTTTAACTATTTTAAAACAATCCACTCAAAAATAATTATTATATGTAGAAAGGCCTACTCTTATCTCATTGTCCTTTACGTTAAATTAGTGTAGAGCGTTTCTTGCAGCTTGCAACATTTTATCAGCTGCTTCTTTATGTAATCATCGAAACATAAGACTGCCACCAAGACTGCTACCCCCTCCCTCTCCCTCTGATTCTCTCTTTCCATTGCTCCAAATAGTTAGTGTCTATATTAACGACTATGTAAGCATTAAGCAGTCTTACCTTCCGCACAATCAGAGACTAAAGCATGGCCTTATGCTCAGTGCTGTCTCATTAAAACTCATTACTTGGCCAGGTCAGAGTTGCCTGGCCAATATCTTATATTATGCTATACATATATATATATATATAAATGTATGTATATAAAGAGTTGCTTAGATGCTTAGATGAGGAATATAGTTTCAAATTGCTGGCTGGCCTTGTTCCCATTTGGGTTTGTCTGCTCCCAGGAAGCTCACTCAATGGCTTTCCGTATCATGGCCTTTTGTATAAACTTCAGTTTCATATTTCATTAATTAAAATTGTGTGCAAGGCGTATAACTATGTACATGGAGCACCTGTTTTCCTCTAGTCTCATTAACGACACACACACACACACACCAACACACACAGAGTGTCAGGAAGAGGGAGCGCCTAAAATTATGCAACATAATATCATTGTTACTTTGATTAATGATTTGCAAAATCATAAAAGCTATACTCCCGGCTCTTTTCCAGGACCCCCTTCGCCGCCTTTCCCCTTTCCCCTTCTCCTTTCCCTTTGCCTTTGCCTTTGGTTCAGTAAAGGTTTCCCATTACAAAAACAGGCAACTCATCTCCAAAACGTCTTAATTATAACAAAACAAAATGCTCAGGCACATGAAATGTTGTCGACGCTTCAATTGTCATGTGGCAGAGCTCTCTCACTCGCAGGATGGAGATACAGAGGGAGGAGGCGGGTAGGGCACAGGGTGGGAGGAAGTGCGAAATGTGAAGCGGCCATTATTATGCTAATTAATTGACATCAAAGAAGGCGACAAAGGCATCAGAGGGAAAGGCCTAGGCGCTCTCATTGTTGTTGGCCCGTCTCCAATGTTTCAAAATCAATGACAGCCAACAATAGATAACATAATGATTGAGTGGAGTATGGGTGGAAAAGTGGAAAGGAGGAGAGGAGGAGAGGGAAAAGCGAGCAGAGGAAGAAAAGTAGGCAAGTAGGTCCTTAAGTAGGTGGAGAGACAAATCTATTCTATTATAGGGCAGAGTTCGTAAGCCGATTTCAATGGAAATGCAAATTGAAGTGTGTTGCCAATTATTTTGTTATTTACGAGTAGATTCGAGCATATTTTTGCTTTTTGTTGTTTATCACAAAAGCATATGAACTATAATATGATAATAATGAGCAGTCCCCGCTTCCTATGACAAAGTGCACACAGCAGAGTACAGAGTACAGAGAGAAGGAGGGGAGGAGGGGTACTAAGTATGAGGTGTGGTAGGGGGCCACACAGGTAAAAAGACAAACAAGAACAACGGCAACGTTGTCAAATGACAGGGCACAAAATAATGGCCTGTAATAGGATTTCCGCGCGCACACAGCGTTCAATGGAGCTTTGGCGGGAAACGGAAAAGCCGCCTATAAATATGCAATGCCACTCACACACAGACAGCCAGACACACACACTCAACCAGTCAGTGACTTACCCCTGTCTACATCAATTGTCTTCCAGGGTGCATCCTCCAGCCTGGTCGTTAAATACGCTGATACGGAGAAAGAGCGACAAATAAGACGCATGCAGCAAATGGCAGGTCATATGAACCTATTGAACCCGTTCGTCTTTAATCAGTTTGGACCGTACGGCGCATACGCGCAGGTAAGTAGCAAGCGATTACGCAGCCGCCTTTTGCACTCATTAGCTTATCCTTTCGCGTGTCCTTTCTCCTGTCTTGCACTTGCAGCAACAACAACAAGCGGCTCTCATGGCCGCTGCTGCAACAGCACCGGGCTCGGCGGCGGCCTACATGAACCCAATGGCTGCACTGGCAACGCAAATACCTCATGGCCTCAACGGCACCGGCCAGCCCCCGTCGCTGCCCTCGCCGACCATGCCCAACTTCAACATGGGCGCCAATACTCCAAATGGTCAGCCGGGTGGCGCTGCAGCCGCTGCTGCAGCCGCCTCAGTGGCAGATGGTGTCTTTACAAATGGCATTCCACAAACGGCATTCCCACGTAAGTAGAAGGAAATCTATATATAGAATAGATTCTCTCCTCTGGAATGATCACTTCCTTTACACCACCCGTACTTATCCCTCTGATCCTTATGTTTCGCATATCTATCCAGATCCGCTGCATCTGACCATACCACCACAAGGTTTGCCAAATGGCGATGCTGCTGCACTGCAACATGCCTTCCCTGGGTTACCACCATTTCCAGGAGTTGGTAAGTTCCCACATCCTTGCCTAGCCTAAGTCTCTAGATTTACTCTTACATTAGCCTAAGCAGAACTTCGACTGAGCTTAATTTAGGCAATTTTATTTATGTCTTAGAGTTAAAGTGCAATTCTCGCCTAGGCACAATTTACTTACGTATTCAGAGTTTAATTTAATTTCAAAAACTATTACGTCATCCTTAGCACACTCTCTCATCTATCTCACTCGCTCTTACTCTACTTTTTTTCTATCATGCATTGCCTAGTCATTATATATCACTCATTTCCATCTCATAGAAAAACTCACATTAGCCACGAGATCTTTTATCATTATCATCCTCATAATCAAAAAGAAAAAAGGAAATGAAAAAGAAAAAGAAAAAGAAAAACAAGAAAAACAAAAACAGATTAAACAGCTCAATCATTCATAATTGTTTCTATTCAATTAATTTATTATTGTTGTGTCATGCCATTAATATATAATACACACATAATATAATATATATATATATAAATTTATATATATATATTGTTGGTAAAGTGTTATATATAGTCCAAAATATCTGATTTGATTTAGAAAGGAAAACTTCGTTTGATAAAATTGCAATATTTGTTTCGATGCACTTCGAATGTTTAAGAAAACTTTCTTTATTTCTTTCATTGGCTTTCGCTTTAGTTTATTTATTTATTTACTTATTTAAATCAGCTCAAAAACATTTTATTTTCTTTTTATGGCATACTCCTGTACATTTTCTATGATTGTTTCAAGACTCGAAAGATTTCTTATTTTTACGTCTATACTAACTAGTCTCTTGGTACTATTATCATATTAGATTGTTACACTTGATTTTCATTTGAAACTTTTGCTTATAAATAGTTAAACTAATAACCCAAAATATATAAAACAAATAAATACTTACTTAAACTTAAACTTAATCTCTATACATATATATATATACGTATATAAATAATCAATGTTGTGTTGTCTTTATAAATGTTTCGGAATTTGTGTAAAAACCAAAAACAAAAATTATTTATATATAACGCAGCCTTTCCCGCCGTCTATGGACAGTTTCCACAAGCTTTACCACCTCCCCTAGCGGCGGTTGCACCCACTCAGCGTGAAGGTAAGCTTTCAATTATTATTTTTCGGTTTTTCCATCTTTAGTTCTCTCCGTTCTCAGAATCTTCTTCGTTAGTTCCTTAATTCAATATTTGAATTTGAATTTTTGAATATGAATGCGAATAACGAATAACGAATAACCCATTAGCATTCACAAATATTTTGATTGATTTTTGGCAACCTAATACATATATATATATATATATCTGATATATATATCACTCAGATTAACACACAAACACATATTAACATACACACAGACATTGGCCAGAAATTTGATGAACATTTCTTTGGGTCGATCAAGCAAATTTTCGTGAAAATAATTATTTTTCTCTTAGCTAAAGTATTTAACTAAAAGCCCATAAAAATTAATTACTTGTGTACTTCTTTTGTTGTTGTTGTTGTTGTTGTTTTTCCGTTGTATTTGTGTATTTTATCTCTTTACGCACTGACTGACAGAGTAAGGGCTCAAAGCGAACCCCTTTCCAAAGGGTTGTTCCAGAGGAAAAGCGAGAGGAAAAGCGAGAGGAAAAGCGAGAGGAAAAGCGAGAGGAAGCAAAGGCGTAAATCGTTTTTAATGGCTGCATTTAAAGGCATTTTATGTGAGATCGTAAAAATTGCATATAAACTGCTTAAAATCACATAAAAACCAAGATATTTGCTTGAGAGGTGGGCGGGGTTCAGGGCGGGCTCCGGGTACCAAAAAATCATAAAATTTTATGTTACTTTGTTTCGCTTGAATTTTGCTTTTTTGTTTATTTATCTTGTATGTTCCTTATATATATTTTACTTTTGATTCAGTTCCTTTGTCTCATGCCAAATGCTGACGAGACAAGATATAAGCCATTAATAAGGCATACATATATACAATACATATATATATATATATAATATTTATATATATAATACCTATCTATATATTAGTCAGCTATATACCATGTACCTGTGTCTATATCTAACTCTGTGTCTGTCTCTTACTCTCTCTCTCTCTCTCTCTCTCTCTCTATTGGTGTATGTGTGCGTGGGTCCGTGTGTGCCTGTGTGTGTGTGTGTACTAAATTCTTATACTTATACTATCGAATGTATACTACCAACAACTACTAACCACTATCTAACCTTAACTAACTAATCGAACCTTTTTTTTATTCATATTTATTGCGCATAGAACATTCTTAACTGTGATAATTTCAAACTAGTATTATTACCCTGCATGTGAGACACAATTATACACAAACACACACACTTACACACACACACACAGACACACCTATAGATCTCAGCTATGCTGATCTCGTATCATTTCTATGATTCTATTCTAAAAACTTTCCTTGGGGTTGCTATAAAATTCGTTTTAACTATCGAAATCGAATACCATAAGTTAATGTCTTAAGTATCTTAACTATTTTATCTAGAACTCTGATCTGGTAGCGCATTAAGCACTTTAGTATACGTATATGTCTTTCTATACATATATATTGTATTTTGTTTTTAGCAGATTTTTATTGTTGGTTTCTTAGTTCTTTGGTTTTATGCTCTCTTTTCTACTGATATCTTATTCTTATTCTTATATTGATTGTCACTTAGTTTTGCAGCCTTATGAAACACCTTAGCTTTAGTTAAATGTACGACAAGATCCGACAAGATCCGACACGAAAACACAAGACACAATTTTAATAAACAAAAATCAAGAGAAAAACCGAAAAGCCAAAAAAATACATTTAAACGCAGAAAAACTCCAAAGATTTTGCTCAGTTAATTAATTCCTTTTCTCTACTTTGTTCCCTTTCTTGTGATATCTTTTATTTTAGATTTTCTGATGTTCCCAGGATGTTCTATATCCGGCCCGGAGGGCTGTAACCTATTCATCTATCATTTGCCGCAAGAATTTGGCGATGCAGAATTAATGCAAATGTTCCTGCCGTTTGGCAATGTGATCAGCTCTAAGGTCTTCATCGATCGTGCAACAAATCAGAGCAAATGTTTCGGTAAAGCCCATTATAACTTATAGAGAGAATTTCTAATCATATTTCTAACATATTCAATTGATATTCCGTTTAGGTTTTGTTTCATTTGATAATCCCACCAGCGCTCAAGCGGCCATTCAGGCCATGAATGGCTTCCAGATTGGCATGAAAAGACTGAAAGTTCAATTGAAGAGGCCAAAGGATGCCAGTCGACCTTATTAACAATCGGAGTTCCTTATGCGTAACTTACATTATCAACAACAGCAAGACCTAGAACAGCAGCATCATTTAGATCAATTCGATCAATTCGAACAATTCGAACAGCAACACAATGCGGCACACGCTATGCCAACAAATTCAGCAGCAACTACTAATAACTTTAGCAACAGTTTTAACCAATTAACCAATGATCGTAATACAAATCGAGTGCCGTACACCTTCGCCAGCTGGCGCGACGGCACCTATTGCTATCGGTATAGCAACAACACCAGCAACAGCGCCAACAACATCACCATCAACACCAGCGGCAACGGCAACGGCAACCACAGCCACAGCCACAACCACAACCACAGCTTGAGCCACAGCCTGAGCCACAGCTTGAGCCACAGCCACAACAACCCCATCAGCAGCAGCATCAGCAGGAACTTCAGCAACTTCAGCAACTTAACCAACTTCAGCAACTTCAGCAACAACATTAACATTAGCCTTACCAACAGCTTACCTAACAGCAGCGACATTGATAAGAAGAAAGAAAACGAAGATATGGTCGAAAAGCTATTGTTGTGGTAACTACTGCATCAAGAACTTAACCTAAAAACTTGAACAACAACAACAACAACAACAATGCGATGAATCAACTTTTTAAAGGGTGAGACTAACGTTCAATACAAACGTTTTCATTTCAAGCAACAACAACTCAAATGCAACGCCATTTGGAAAATTTCTCTCAGTGCAGAAAAGTAACCCAAGTAGATGGCATTTCAATTGAATTTTCTTTGCTCTCTCTTAACTCTATATTATATAACTAACATATATATATTCATCATTTCAGATAACTGGATTCAGCGTTCAAAATTTTCTCATGCAAATTGAGCCCTAGCGTTTAAATTATACACTTAGAAAAACCAGCATATGAAAGGAAATTAACACACAAATCAACACACAGAAAATGTATAATAAAAATTCAAAAAAAAAATTGAAATACTTTAGAGCTGAAATTTAAATAGATTTATATATATATATATGTATATACTATATATATATATAAAAACTGAAGAACATGCATATTACATATATATATAAAAAATATATATATATATTTAGGCCGCTAAAGAATAGAAAAGAAAACGTTGACAAACTGAAACAAACACAAAAAAAAAAACAACATTTTTTTTGCCAAGATAATATATATCTACATTGGAGTATATATATATATATATATATATATACATATGCATATATATTTATATATATATACATATGCATATATATTTATATATATGTATGTATATACATATATATATATAAGTCTATATATATATTTATAGAGAAAGCAAGAAACATTGATATTGATCATTTTGCTAACAACAAGAGAGCAAATAACTGCACACACACACACACACACACACACACACACATATGAGACACCAACACATACATATGAGACACTGACACCTACACACACACACAGACACGTTGACACAGACACAAACTTGAGACAAAAACTGACTGGTAAGAGACCAAAATTATCTGGGTTTTCAATAAACAAAACAAAACAAAATAAAAAAATAAAATACAAATGAATAAAATCTAAAAAACGCAGTAACCATTTTTTATACAATATATAAAAATTGGTCACAGGAATTTATTAAAATTTAAAAAAAAAAAAAGAAAATGAAATGAAATTATAATAAAAAAAAATAAACACATATAAAAAATCACACACTGTTAGGAAAATGAAAACTTTAAAAAGTACACAACACATAAAGAAAAGGATGAAAATACGAGAGAAACTATCAAAAATGGATCTGTTGATTGGATAATGATAAAAATAATGATTATGCTATAGGAATGAACAGTTAAAAAGAAACGTTAATGATAGATGATGGTGGTATGTAGCTCTGCAAGTTTTTTTTTTTAGCATAAGTACGAAGAGAAATGGCAAAGGAATGTAAGAATAAAAATTAACACAAAAATTCGAATTTAATTAATTTTAAGAAGATAAAAGAAAGAGTTAGCACTAGGTGAAAGCAGAAAGCAAATAGAAAATGAAAAATGAAAATGAAGAATGAAAAACGAAAAACGATAAAGAAAAATGAAAAGGAAAAACGATTAACAAATGCGATATGCTTTGACAAGTAACACTTAAGTCAAAATTAAAGAGCCACATAAAGTTTTTGTGTAGCCTGCAACAAGATGATGAACCACAGACATGCGAAAAATATCATTTTTTATAATATGTAAATGAATAGAAATTAAAAAATAAATATAAAATTGATTTTGTTAAAACTAATTATTGATGAAACCGACCTAAAAACAATTGAACATAATTAAAATTTTCATTTTTGTTGCCCTTAAAATAAATAATAAAAAAAATAACTATGCATGTTGGCAAATAATATTTCATTTTCAAAAAAAAACATTTTCTGTTAAGCAAAGCGAAGCACTTTTTTTTTAAGCTAAACAACAAAAATCGTAAACGATTTTATAGCATTAAAATATATTAAAAAAAAAAAACAAAAAATTAAACAAAAGAAGAAACAAAAATGGAAACCACAAACTTTACACTTAAAAAAAACTTAGCTGCTTGCAACAAAAAACAAATACAGGTACTTACAAATATACATATTTATATATATATATATACATACATATATATGTGTATATATATGCATATAAATATATATATGTTTATGCATATACATATATAGATATGTACATAGTATATTATGAGCAAAGGCATAAACTACATGGGAAGAATTTTGCTAAGCAAGTGTATATACATATATACAGATATATATATATATATATATGTGTGTGTATATATATATACATGTTATAAGACAGACAACTAAACACTTTGGTCACTTATTTTCACAAGCTCCAATACACCCCATATAATGAATATATGTATATGCAAATCGATCTATTAAAGCAAAATCGAAGTTGACCATAGCGCGCCCTAGTCCTAAAAGCAAAAGCAAAAGCAAAAACTACGCTAATAGCAACAAGAACAAAATTTACACATTTAAAAAAAAACAATTACCAACACACAAAAAAAAAATTTAAAATGCATAAATTATTATTGATGAAATATACATATATATATATATATATATATTATATATAAACTAAATTTAGCATTTTTTATAAAAGGGCAAATGAACTTTTTAGCGAAACTAGAAAATTGAACACTGACATTTATATATATGTATATATATTTATATATATATATATACATACAATTTTGCCTTTTATTTAGAACAGATATACACACACACACACACACACACAAGCAAGCAAGCAAATCTAACTTAATATTTCACATATGTAAAAGAAAAAAATTAAAACGATAATCCAACATTTACTCAACTAAAATCTGTTAAATCATTAAACAATTTGACTTTGTCTTTAAATGTTAGCAGAAAGCAAAAACAAAACCAAAAGAAAGTAACGTAAAGTTCTGTACAAAATGAAGTTATGATGAAGATTGTCAAATCTACAGCTAAATATGCCAAAAAATGAACATGAGAAGAGAAGAAGGAGATAAGGAGAAAAGGAAGAAGGAAAGAATTAAATTGTAACAATTATTTAGAATTGTATAGTGAAAAGAAAATACGTTTAGCGCCTAGTCTGTGGGTTTGGAACACAACTTGCGACACATATTTGATACTAATGATAAAAACAATTAATTATTAAATAATAAAATATATATATATATATTTAAATATATAAGAATATTTAAGCATGAAACAAATTGTTATCAAAGTTAAAGCTACTTTTGTTACCAGTGCAATATATACTTTTTTTTGTGCAAATACATTATTTATCAGTTCCCATACACACCACTACACACCCATCAATAGTTCGAAATGCCTTGAATTGTGTTTTCATTTGTTACTCTCCGCCTTTTTCAAATCATAGAAAGGGGAAAATATAATATATATATAGCATATAGCATATATTAGCAGCTACCAAAAGAGATGTGGAACAGTATTAAATACCTTGCAGTTTGGCCCAGAGAGTTTGATAGAAAAATTCAGATTATTCCTATAACGCTATATGGCTTAGCTTATGGCTACTCTCGAGCATCTTTTCCTTTGGCGGCTATTATAAGTATGAATGCAACAACAACAATACAATACACAATACATAAACAAACGAGAAAGATATTTTTTTATCTTGGTTTTGGAATTTGTTTAACCAATGTTAAGGCCTAAAACTTTGTAAATATAAAGGAAACATATAGGCGGATGAAAGTACCCCTTCCCTCCCAAATAAGATTAGCGAAAAAAATGATGCAGAATGCTATATACAGAAAATAATAAAAAAATATATAATATATATATATATCATACATACATAACATACATACAATTATATTGAAAATTATCAATTGATTTTAGCGACTATTCCGTAGTTAAACGTGTTGAATAACTACATTGCCCCCAGTTTTGACAGCTTCAAAATACAAAATTCTAGATTTTTGCTAGACCAACACACCATATAGTAATATATATATATATATATATATATATGTATACACACAGAACCACATATACACATATATACACACACACACACACACACTCACTTTATGTATTTACGATCTTGTATGAATCGATCTAGTCAAATTCAAGTTAATTATTGCATAAAACAAATAAAAACTTTAAACAAATTCAAAACTATTGAAATAATAATAAATTATTATTATTATATTATTATTATTATTATTATTATGTATGCATTATGAATTATTATCATTACAATTTTTGATGCATTATGATTTTGTATTGAAAATACGAACAAATAATTAAACTAAATATATAAATACAAATTATTATTATTATTATTATTATTATTCTATGCTAATATACAAAACGTTTGACTCTATACACAATAATAAAAACAAAACAAAAAAACACAAAAAAAAAGAAAATACTTAGTGCAAAAACTGATTTTGGCAAAATTATGCAAATTATATACCCAAAAAGAAATGAAATACTAAAAACCTAAATTATCATACATATTATTATTTTTACTTTTTACTGCGTAACACAATAAACTAAACCAAGATGAAGCAGAACAAATAAAAGCTATAAACAAATTGAGAAATACAAAATACAAAAAAAAACTTGTTTTATTTTCATTCATTATTTTTCAAATGTGAATATGTGGATTGTGAAATTTGAAATTTGAAATTGGCAAAGCCTTGAGCAACGGAACGGACCTACAGACCCACGGACAGAGAATCTGGCGTATTACATCCATATTATTTATTATATCCAAATTAATTATGATTTCATTCGCATTAGTTATTCTTGAAAACCAAAAGAAAACATATAAAGGGCTGTGACTTGAACGTTAAAAGAAAACTGTGTAACAAAAATCAAATCAATTTTTTTGTTATTATAATTGTTATTATTATTACTATAATTGTTGTTATTAATAATATAATTTTGTTATTTAATTTTCTTTTGTTCTCAGCTGATTATGAATAATCAAATAATAAGATAATTAAATAATTATGATAGCGTTTTAATTTTTAAAAGCGGTGATAACAAGCAACCAAAAAGCCAAATCAAAATTATTGCATACAAGATACATAAAAATAAAATAAATAAAATAAATAAAAATAAACATAAAAATAAATTATCGAGAAAAATAAATAATAATAATTAATCCCTGACATTGAGCGGTTATTTTTAATTCGGAATAAAATGTGATGAAAGTCGTTAAACAAAACATAATAAACATATGTCGAATTGAAATTATTAAAAATAAAACAAAACTAATTAGAAACAAAGAAAAAAAACAATTGTACCTTGAGCATAAAGCATAAAATTGGAATAGAAAAAATAAAAGTATAACAAGAACAAATACTAGGCAGAGCCTCTACAAAGATCTGCCAGGTTTCGCCCCAAGCGATTAAAGTCGGGCAACCACAAGATTTCAATTTGGCACTTGCATTTGCAAATTTTGCCAAAATACAGTTTAGTGCTCAATTTTCTAAATGACTTTGTTAAAAAAAAAAGCAAACAATGCGTTCTTACACATAAATAAACTACAAATACAAAAGCACATCATATCAAAAAAAAACAACGCGTATATCGTAGAACTATTGAAAATGTTTTTCTTTTTCCCCTTCCCCCCCCTAAGAACACAAAGTTAAACTATCAAACTTCTCGTGACTTCTCAATAATGTTACTGATACGAGTATGGGATCAGCTTAGAGCAGAAACTGTAGTCAAGTTGGGAGTTAGAGTGCGGGATCTCTTTGGTTCTCATAGCAAATAATCAAATGCATTTGTTCTACACGGTTCTTTCGCATATCGCACATATTATTTTGATTCGCTTTCTATAGCTTTATTTGCCTTTTAAACTAAATTCACTAAACACTAAACAAACAAAACAAAAACAAAAAACAAATAAGCAAAAGTATAAGCAAAAGAAAATGAAAATGAAAATTAACCCTAGTTGTAAGCATTGTATATTTACTAAAAGAAAATGAAGTCTCTTATCGATGATCGTTCCTTAAACTTAAATCATAAGATTTACATGAAATACTTATAGTGGCTACGCTATGATACATACATTTAGTCGTATACATTAAGTATTTTTTTTTAAGATGGCATTCTTATAGAATGTTTATAATTTATAGAAATTAACTAAGGTCAACTAACTAATCTTACTAATTTAATAATCTATGCTAGTTAATGACTAAAGGCTAAACAAAGTAGTGAATGAAGCTTATAACACATACACAACAACAACAACAACAAAAACAACAACAACAGCAAGAACAACAACAACAACCAAAAACACATGAGTCCAAGTTTAGAACTTAATAATCAAAAATATATTTAGATACACTTTTCTGCAGGTATTTAACTCGAAAATTATACTAAAAATTACAGTAAATGATAAACGATAAACGATAAAAGATAAACGATAAACGATAAACGATAAAAGATAGAACTAGAGCAAGGCACATTAAATGACCCCACCATAACCATGGACTACTAAATTTCATACACTAGTTTTTTATACACATAAAAAAACCAGTAACCAACAACAAACAACAAACAACCAACAAAAATCGAAAATCGAAAATCAAAAATCAAAAACAAGTAACAAGAAACACATTTAGTGACACACACAGTTAAATGGGCCCAATTAGAAGGGGGGGCTTATGACCCTACGAGTTGAGGGAGGGTGCATATCTTTTTGCTAGGCCTAGAGAATTTTGCCTTGAATAGCATTTGGGTTTGTTTTAATCTAAACACGAATAACTTATAGGATACAGGGTAAAACATGCAATTAACAAAAATTAACAACAAAAATTAATATAAACAAATAATAATAATAATGATAATAATAATAATCATAATATATAATATCAAGAGAAAATACCTTATCTTCGGTTATATTTTCCTTAAGCTTTTGCACTCTCTTCATTTCCAACTTTTGTAGCTTGGTAACTTTAAAAGCTTTGCATACTACAATTAGAATTTGCTTGAATAGTTCTTTAGAGCAATGAATGGGCATCGTAGGGACAGAAGTGCAGTAGAAGGATCAAAGTATATATATGTATATGTTTAAATTTAAATATGAGATATATATATACACAGATGTATGTACACAAATATATATATATATATATATATACTATATATATATATATAGGAACAGAACAACAAAGCAAGTTGATAAAAACAAACAGCAACAATAATTGGCGGCGCTTGTAAGAAAGCTCAGAAAGTGCATTTAAAAAATATGAATTAATGTAAACAAAACCAAATATATAAAGAAAAAAACAATTTTAAACATAAATATAAATTGAAGAGAAGAAACCCTAGTCATATATATATATATATGTGGATATATATATAAAGGCGAAGAATTATATATATTATACTATTATTATGACAATTATTATTATTATTATAATATATAAAGAAAGATTTATTAGCGAGCTAAGGTTAAGAGGCATTATTTACCAATTTTTGCAATTCCACAAATGAGTGGAATATGCAAAGGGATTAAAAGTTCACATTAAAATACGAAAAGGAAGTTAAACATTCAAATGAAACGACCCCAAAGTTTTTTTTTTTTAGATAAAAAATGTTACCTTTTAGAACTTAGCCAAATATTAGATACAGATACAGATAAAGGTAATGGTAAAGGTAAAGGTAAAGCTAATGATAAAGATAAAGATAATGATAAAGGTTAAAGTAAAGATAAAGATAAAGATACATATGCGAATGCAGCTAAAGATACAGTTGAGAGCAGGCTAAGTGTAAAAACCAAAAGTCAAAGCGAATTTATATTGTATATAGGTAAACACAGAGCCCAAAGCTTCTTACCTAAGAGGGTTTAATAATTAGAAATTATGAATTATGTAATGATAGTTGCTAGTCTAGAATTTAACAACATATACAGTTACACTCACTCTCTCTCACACACACACACACGCACGCACACACACACACACACAGCCCACATATATGGACAACTTTTAAGTGCAGTTCCAGTTCCGTTCAATGATTAAATCCCAATACGAACAGCTTCTTCAAATACAAAATCTTTACTTTTTTTTAGAAATCCGTCCGAATTTAGCATTATGCACAAACACACACCCACACAGACACCCCCACACAGACACCCCCACACACACACAGCAATTTTGAGTAAATTGAATTTGTTTTTAAAGGATTCCACAAAAATTTTTATTTAAATGCAGAAAAGTTTATTCAGGGAATTGAACAATGAGCCAAAATATCGAATGAAAATATTGATGAGTAGTAAGTGATTGACTCCTTGTACAATGCCTACGAGTATACTTAACTGTGTTTTTCAGCTCTCAGTTGCATTTAGCATAGGTTCTTGCCCCATACATAGACAGCACACAAAGAGAAACACATTACAATAATAATATTAACACTTAAAATTACACTTAAAGAAAATACAAGAGATAAGTTATTGTTTGACATTTTTGATGAGCACCCTTTAGGAAAACAGTAAGAAGATTGACAGTAATAGTAATAGAAGGCCCAATAAGAATTGCAGTAAGAAGCCAGTAAGTAAAATAAGAGTTAACCTCAAGAATGCAAATACAATTTGTAGTGTAGAGATTAATTTCATGAAATGTTCTTAATTTTTGTTCTTAATTTGTCAAGCAAGAAAAAACACAGTTCTAATTTGTTCTCAGCAACATTCAAAAAAACAGAAACAAATACTTATATTTAATACGAAAGAAAATTAAAACTTAAATATAAAATGGTTTCAGAATCAAAAATAAATATATATATATATAGTGAAAGAAATGAAATAATGAATGTGTAGAAAAAAGAAAATAATACAATTTCAATGTTCAAAGGAAAACTCTGTTCTGTTTTTTCTTCAATTCGGTGCAAGCTTTTCAATCTTGTATGTTTGTAATTTGAAACACATAATCTTGTATGGTATTTCTCAGCACTATTTGTTTGTTTTATTAACAACCAAAAAACAAAACCCATATATATATATATATATTCGTTTGCCATTTGACTAAAAATACACACGGATCGTGCTGCCTTTTCGAAAATGGAAAACTTAAAGGACGATAACTTAATTCGGGATTCTTAGAGCACGGCTACATCAAATGCACCAGGTATCCAATCAGAAACCAGAAGACACATGCCACAAAATAATAATACGAGTATATATATACATATGTATGTAATTGCATTAAATTTCGTCACAACAATTTTTGAACACACATCGACAGTCTTATCTTATGCACACACACTCCACACTCACACACACTATCACACACATATACACCTACACCTACTACATATGAGTACTTATATTACAAAATTTATATTTATACATACATACAAGCATACATACATACATACATACATACAAGCATACATACATACATACATACATATAAAGAGCGCAGAAATAAAAAAATAATAGGCAATGTAGTTGGAAAAGAATGGTAATACATACAGGCTCTAAGGAGTTAATAGAGAAACTAAAAGGCAAGCAGATACATACATACATACGATACATACATACTACTATGAATGAACAATTAAATAAAAAGCAAAAAATTAATTTAAAATAGCAAAGAAATGGTCTTTATATTAACTATATATATACTATACTATACATATGTGTATATTGAATACAATTTATAAATAATAACAACTCAATGGCGAAGTGTGTAAAATTTGTGCATTCGTTCATGAAAACAAAAGGATGAAAGTAAACACCGAAAAACATTAAAAATATATCTATATATATCTATATATATATACATATATACACCTATGTATATATATAAATATATATACGTATATGTTCAATTTAATTTTTCGCTCAAATGTTGCGAAAGATTGTTGAGCCCCACACATTTAAAGCTATCAAAAAAAACAAAACAAAAAACCAAAAAACTATTAATTAATTATGAAAACAAAAACAAAAACAAAAACAAAAAAAATCAAAGCAAAAGCAAAATCAAAAACAAAAACAAAACAAAACTATGCAAATATTTTAACATTTACCAGGCGTAGAAATTGCATTACCAAACTCTAGTTTAAACCACATTATTTACATACGTATATGCCATACAACCACATACAACATAAATAAACCTACTTACCTATAAGTAACTATATACACTACCAGCAACGACAACAACAACAACAATAACAATAAATGCAATGATTAAATCCACATACATACTATACATACATATAAACATTATTTGCGCCTTTTCTCAAGTTGTTTTTTTTTCAAAACACAACCTAAAGAACGGCTAAGAACAAAGGACAAAGGACAGCAGCCAAATGTGCGGCAAAAGCTAACAATAAAAATAAATAATATATAAAAAAGAAAAACAAAAGAGAAAATTAAATATAATATTAAATATCAAGCAAAGTTAAGGCTACATTCTGCCAGTTTTAAAATGGCAAGCATGTAAATTTTGTTTCGTTTGCCAAAACTGGGCGTCGTATATGGGCGGCATATGAAAAATGAAAATGAAAATGAAAAAGAAAATGAAAATAAAATTGAAAATGAAAATAATATAATACTTAGCAGAGGAGCAGAAAACTTAAAAATGCAGCGGCAGTTAGAGAGAAATTATAAATGAAGAAGTAAACCAAGTTATAATTACAACAATTAAATTATTATTAATAAATAATTATTATACATGGAAAAAAAACAAAACTTATGCAAATGTCATAAGTGAAAAAGAAAAAATAAACAACTGCTAAAAACTGGCAAGTTTAATAAATAAAAAAAGTATAAAACAAAAAAATATAAGAAAATATATTAAAAAAAACAATATGAAAAACCAAAAAAGGTAAAATTACAAGAAATGCAGAAAAAATATATATTATATATACTTTATAGACATTTAAACATGAAACAAAAAGGCAAAGAACAAACTAAAAAATAAAGTTACAAATAATAAACTTTTACCATAAAAATATCAAAAGTCAAATTGTGTTTTATTTATGCATTCAAAGGATTTCAGCCACTCCCAGGGTCCTGCCAGGACGTTGCCAAGTAACGCTGGCGTCGTCTAGCGACAAAAATAATAGCTGGCAACTCTGCCAGAAGCTCTTTCACTACTTTCACAATAACTTCTTTAAATAACAGTTGAAATTGGTAACTCCCTTGCAACATGACTGACCAACTGGACCAATTGGCCACGGCAGAGCTGCAGCGCCTGCAACGCCAGCATAGGTGCCTGCAGCTGGACCTACGCGGACTGCTGGAGGAGAAAACTAAGAGACTGAAAAAGCAGAATCATATGATCAACGTGCTCCAGGTGGAGCATGAGAAACTTAAGGACGAAATAAAGACCTTAGAGGGCGGCAGTCACGCCCGTAAGAACTGCAATAAGGAGAAGCAACTGGGCAACCTGCAGACGCATCAGACAGATCTGCAGCGAGTCTTACAATGCGAACGCACCAATTTGTGGGAGTTGGAGGGGCACATACGTAAAATGGAAAAGGAAATTGATGCACTGCGTCGCAATGAAGTGCCCGACAATTGCTACAAGGACACCATTTGCAAGGTGCAAAAGAGCGTTGTCAAACTGGAGAACCGCCTCGACGTGGTCAACAAGAAGTGCAGCGATGTCTTGACGGAGAATGGAAAGATGCGAGATGCCATCAATCATATGCTTCAAGATCGGTGAGATATGGCGTACCTATATAGCGCTGCAATGCGCGTGTTAGTGAGAACCAAATGTATCTTTGAGATACATCAGTCGAATTTACAGATGTTCCCAAAGCTAGATTATCTCTTTGAGATCCTTAACCCCTTGTGCACTGGGTAAAAAGGGACTGTTAAGGTTGTGTATATGAATACAACAGGCTGAAGAAAGTATATAGGCATATATATTCTTGATCAGCAGCTATAACCGATGCGATGTACTCACCTCAGTCTGTATAATCACGTCGATATCAGAGACAATAAAAACTAGAGACACGACATTTAGTATATGGGTTGTCGTGACCAGCCAATTTTCTCCGGCGTGTTACAACGATAAATGGGGTCGTAAATGGTGTATACCAATCGTGATTAGCCAATTTTCTTGTGCTTTTCACTGAGAAAATACCAAGTAAAAGACAAAATATGTTTTAAAGCAACGAAAAACCAAACAAAACTATTGTAGGCCATTAGTTTTGTATTATATATATTATATACGATATATGTACTGCGAACTCGAGACCGATGCTCGACCTAACTTCTTGTATTTTGTTATTCTTTACCCGAAGATTTCGCGCGAGTCGAGTTTCTAACGCCAATTGCTAAAGATAACGGTGCGAGTCCTGCGAGCTTCGCGAGCTACTACGTGGCCACTACTGGTGTATACCATAGATCAAGTTTGTTTCGAGCTTAAAAATCTTAGAAATTAGAAATACCCCCGCAAATCGATAAGAAGCTGTTCTTAGGCACATTCTTTAACTAATAGTTTTTTATATAAGTATTTATATGGTTACTACACGCTCGGATAATAAACTCGGAAGTTATTTAAGAAATCGTGCAGTTAGTTAAGTTGAAGTTGTAATCTTCAAACTGGGTTAATGGCTTCGTGTAGCAGCATTCTTACGTGTTTCATTTGGTATCTAAAATTTAGCTCCAATTTTAACGACATGTGGCAATCGATGGTGACACAGTTTAACGATGGTAAAAAGCTAATTATGGATTTGATTGATCAATCCACGTTGGCCTTTGATCAGCGCCAGGAGCTGTGCACAAAGCTATCGGTGCTCAAGGACCGAAACGAGAACGATAAGGTTATGCATATACAGGAAATGAGGGAAATGCAGCGTCGCTTGGAGCACGATGCCAAGTTGCAAAAGTTCTTCGACATCAAAGGTCAAAAGCGCCTCAATCCCGAGCTGGAGCAACGGGAACTGGACAAGAAGCAAAGCCAAAAGGAAAGCTATGAACGCCAGCTCTTTGAGTACAAGGAAATCATTGAAAGAATCAAACAATTATATGGAGAGGATGACACTGATCGCTTGGTGGCACAGTTCAAGCGTCAGGAAGATGAAAATTTTGCACTTTTCAACTACGTCAACGAGTTGAGTCACGAGGTTGAGGTACTTAACGATACCACGCAGGAGTTAACGGATGAAATTGGTAAGTCAAAGCAGGAGTGTTTTTGCCTAATAAACACTCACACATAATTTAGAGCGTCAGAAGTCGAGCAAACTGAGAAGGAACTCAAACTTAAGACAGAAGCCTTAGACTATTTAAACGACGAACTGGCACGAATCGAACAATTGGCCAAAGAAACCAGTGAAAAGAAGCAAAACCTGAGCACAAGACTGCAGCAGCTCCTCAAGGGCATCGAGGACATTTTCAAGTAAATTCGTATAACTAAACTTAAGAAACTCAAAACTTAATCTTTATCTTGAACAGATTATTAGCCTGTGACGATGCTCCGATCCTTAATGTACTCAGCTCCAAGACCTTCCTGACCGTGCACAATGTGAAGCTTTTCATTGGAGTCATCGAGCGCCGGGTGAATCTTATAATCAGCACGATAAACATTGAGGAGAACTCCAATAGGATATTGGCTAGGAAGGATCGTGTGCCGAAGTTTAATATACGCGAATCGGCTAAAATGAAACATTAGATAACTAAGAAAAACCATTTTTTATTAATTTATTTAACTTTAATATAATGCACATTATCATCAGAATAATTGTGGCTAATCTCATGCTCAACGCTTGGCACTATTGCATTGAGTTTTAAGGCTTTGAAATTATAAATATAATATTGCAACTTCCTTTTGCGATGGTAATGCAAAAAAAATTTTATAAATTTAATCAACATTTAAAGTAATGTTTTTGTGTTTGTGTTTTGAATAAACTTAAAACTGAACAATTGTGACTATTCTCATGTTCTACACTTAAAACTATTGCATTGGGCTCTGGGAACTTACAATAAATTAGAATACAGAAGGAAAACAAAACATTAATTTTATTTGTTTTTTTGTTTTGTTTTGTGTTTAAATAAAGCTTTGGATTTCATGGTCCGTTCGGCAAATACTATGCGCAATTGAAAAGTAAAAAAATAATAATAATAATTAGACAATAAGTGTAACAAGTCATTAAACATACACTTATAAGTTACATTACGAACTATCATTTCAACAGGCTTCTTTAAAATATCAACAAAAATATATATATATAGAGATATATCCACGTATTATAGAGTTCATTTAAAACAGGCCACGGGTCAGTTAGATTTAATATACTTAGGTCTCATATCATATAATATTACTCATATCGGTTCGGGGGTTGTTAAATCGCGACTTTCACCGTTAAGCAAATATATAGGCACATTACTTGTGGCCACTTCGATATAATGCGCGACCATTACACTATTTTGATCCACTTCATCATAGGGACTGCCCTTGGATGTGACCACTGATTCGATGACAATCTGATGGGCAGGATCTGAGTTGGGTTTGATTGCACTTGAAGAAGAAGCTGGAGCAGCAACAGGAGCTGGAGCTGGAGCTGGGGTGGGAGTGGAAGCAGGAGCTGGATCAGGAACTGGAGTAGGATCACGAGTAGGAGCGGAAGCAGGAGCTGGCTCAGGAGCGGAAGTAGGAACTGGAGAAGGAGCTGGTTCAGGAGAAGGAGCTGGTTCAGAAGAGGGAGCTCTTTCAGAAGGAACAGGATCAGGATCTGGTTCAGGAGCAGGTTCAGTTTCAGAATCAGGAGCACAAACCGAACTAGAAACAGCTTCGAGTTCAGGACTAGCAGTTTCTGTTACACTTGCATCCTCTGCTACGACTTCCTCTACAACGGACGGTTTGGTTGCCACCTGATACAACTTCTTCTTTTTAACTCGCGTCCATTTATTTGCTTTGCGGCGCCGCCGTCGCGTCTGCTTTTTCTTTGCCGGCTGAAGGGGTGGCTCGTGCTCCTATTGAAGAATTGAGTATGCATTTAGTTAATGATGCTTAAGATAGACTAGATTATACTGACCACAGGTCTCTCGATAGCGTAACTCTGATATCTGGCCACGTAATCAGGGTGAACACGCTTCAGTCTTATAACAGGTTTTGGTGGCGTTGTTATTGCTTTTAATAATTTTGGTGGCGTTTTTATTGCTTTTAATAATTTTGGTGCCACTTTTGTCTTATTCTGTTCTGCAAAGTTTATTATGGCTTTTACCTCTGCCTCGAGGTTCTCGACTTTTTTACGTAATTCAATATTCAAATCACGCATTTTCTTGACTTGCTGGTCCTTATTCTGTTCATTATCTAAACTTATGCGTCTTCTCTGCATTTTCAACCGTTGCAGCTTGAGCAGATTGTTGTAGAAACTCACGTGTTGGTTGGAAGCATCAGAGAATTTACGACGATTGAATTTATAACTCTTGATCCCAGCCTCCACCTGGTCGTAGTCTATGCAGCTGCTTGCCTGGCTTTCAGTCGACAAACGACGACGGGATATGTCAATCGAACTGTGCGTAGATGTGGGCGGCGTAGGCAGCGATCGCTGTGGTGCAGCCAATAGACGTGTTTGTGGTTTTGGTGAGGCATTCGTTTTTTTGGTGGTCTTGGGCGACATGGTTGCTTTGGAGCAAGGCTTTGTTGTCGGCGCTTTCTGCTGCTTACGGTGACTGCAGGAAGACAATGAGTCGAAACTCCTATTATCACAGGTTTTATTAACTTCCATTTTGCTAAACATACGCTGGCCGGCAAGCAAATGTTCTGAAAAGGAAAAACCATGAATAAGAAAAAGATGCTGATTGGATATTTCACAAGAAGTAACTGAGTTTACCTTCACGTCCCATTCTTTTGAGAGATTCAACATAATCCTTGGTGGAAGACGCGGTATTTGAATGATTTATGTGATTGTATCGTTTAATTGTGGGCTTGATGGCATTGAATGATTTTTTGAGCAGCGAACTGGTGGAAGCGCCCAAATGCTGTGCATTAAATGTGACCTGCTTCTTATTTAACGATGTATCGCTAGAGATGCTATTACGACTAGATGACTGATGGCAGTAGAGATTAAGTTCACTTGGTGTGGTCTCCAGGGTAGGAGACTCTGTATATATCGTCATTTCGGGTGGAGAGCTACCTGATAGCCTTGATTCCGCGTAAAGGAGGCAGGCATCATTATCAAAGCTCAGATGCTGAAGCTCTTCATATTCCTCCTGCTCTTCTTCGTCTTCTTCTTCTTCTTCTTCCACCTCTTCCTCTTCCTCCACCTCCTCTTCCTCCTCCTCCTCCTCTTCCTCCTCCTCGTCCACTTCATCTTCATCCTCCTCCTCATCTGGCGTTTCTGAACACTGATTGAAATGCGAAGGCACCTGAGTTGTAGACACAATGTGCAGGCTATCCCGACGGCAGCTGTAGCTGTTAACTATACGCGGTATCGTATAGGTTTCCGTTTCCGTGGGAGAATCCGTCACATTTGCGGCGCTGCTTGTGGCGCGCTGATATGTACGCAGATTGCTGGGATAAATGCGCGTTACCGGCACGAAATCATCATCCCCAACAACCTCCGCGTCGATTAGATAGGGGTTGTTGCTGTCCACATTGGCGGGCACACTGAAGTCCAGTGAAAACATTTCCACTTCATCGTCCGATTCACAGAGATCAATTACTTCACGAGTGCTGTCAATGCCCCGGTATAAGGCTGTGGCGCGCTTCACTGGCTCCAGACGACTGGCATTCAAACACAGTTGTTTCAGAAAGTCAGGCGGATCCGGAGCTGGTGGCGGCAGCGGAGTTGCAGTCAACATTGGCTCCAAGACACTGGTCAATATCGATGCGAAACTAGCAGCTTGTTCCTCCTCATCCGAGTCCAGTACATGCTGCAAGTTAAAGTGCATTAATAACTGTTCAATCCAAACATAATTCCTACTAGAATTTTTTGAATTTGTACTCAGCTGAAGGTTGTAGTCATTTCATGGACAGCAGAAACACACCTGGCCCCCACCTGACACGCGACTAACTGCGGCGGTGAGGGTCAATGCATGCACCGCATATCCACATCAGACCTTTTACTAAAACATCATCGTGTACTAATCTTTAGTATTAATATTACAATTTTATTATTAGTGTCTCCTTCCATGCCTCAATATTCTCTGTTATCAATTAATCTTAAAGTGCAGCGTATCTTTTAAACACTCTTGAACTTCAGAGCGAGAAAATTGTTAAAAACAATAAAAAATTGATCTTGCCATCATTTGATAAGCGCACTTTTAGCCACTCGAAGCAATCATTTCTGGGATTGATTTGGGTTTTTCAATATACAATTTTTTGAGGAACACAAGTATTATTGTTTACCACGTGCTTTTGTTTCCTGGTTTGGTTTAATCTTTTAAATTGGACTGGCAACAGGTATCCTTTTCATATGTTCTTGAAAGCAGCCCAAGGCAGTAATCGTAAAGATTGATATCATTATTATTATATATAGTTAAAGCTTATAAAACTGCAGCCAACATAATAAGAACTGATAGGTGCATTGTTGCCTCTTGGGACTACATTCTGATGAAGATATATCCTCCAATTGAAGTAAATTGAGTTGCATATAAATATATATAAAAAGGTTATATCAATCATTGAGCATAAAGTACGCAAACCCATATCGATGGATTGCCGGAACAGGTTGAGTTTATGTTCTCAATTATGTAGATTTAGCTGATTCCTGATTGCAAAGGGAAATCTGGGTCAGTGGCAGGGCTCGTGACCCGTAAACAACATAAGGTCAAATGATTTAAATGCGTGTATCAATTAGCTTCATAAAATGTCTGCGTTTTGTTGCCCAAACTGTTTTTTGCTTTGCATTTTGCATCTCTTTCAGTTCGGTTCATTGTATCAGACTCTCTCGCTCTGCACTATTCAATTGTGCGAACGCCTATGCTCTGTGCTGCTCACTCTTATGTCAGGGGTGTCACTCTCTCATGGAATCTCTTGCATTTTGCAATTCCATTGAATTTAAAAGAATTATAATGTAGAAACCAATGTAAGTTTAACAAAAGATTGAGTTATCGTTTATGCGAAAAGAGATAAGATGAAAGGGCATCTGTTGCTTCTTGGAGGTAGTTTGACTGATAACACGAACAGAATGATTCATGGCATAATAAGTACACAAAGCAGATAAAGAATGGAAGGCAAACGAATAAAATGTGTAGTATTAACAAGCAGATCCTCTTAATCTGGAGTGAAATCTTGTGGCTTACCATATCATTGGACTGCATCGTCCGATTGTCCAGTTTGCTGGCAGTGCGCAGCCTGCTGCATGACATTTTCATGTTTAAATGTTCCAGAATACAGTGTGTGGCTCTGCTGGGCGCAGTATACTTGGGAAGGTACTCTCTATAGCTTGTGTTGAGAGGAAGCGTGCACGCTGGTCGCATAAATTTTGATGCAAACTCTATAATATGCTGCCTGGTCGCTGCATCGTACTCCATATGTTGCCAATTATAAAATATGATAATGTATTCGATGTATATTTTATCTGGCAGCTCTGCCTGGCTGAACATGCTCGACATCACCGGCCATTGTGGAAAGAGACGTCTGAAAAGAGTTAACCGAGATTAATATATTATATCAAGTACGACCAGAACCTTTGTAGGTTATGTTAAAAGTGTTGCATATTAAATACAGTTAAACAAATAGTTATGAGCCAGCTCCAAAGCGAAACAATAACAAATCTGATTTATTACTAGCCTCTGGTCAACTAGGAAACTTTACGATCACTTCCTCACTTTCAGACAACTTTTCTATGAATGAAAACTAATTTACATTCGTTTTGCTTATATCTGTCTAAATTGAGAAGTCTGACATACAACACAATTAACGAACCGATTTAAATCGATCTGTACTGACATTTACATTGCCTGCAGTAAACTGAAGAATTTGTAACATGTTAACATCAATTCTGCTACTTTGTATAAAAACAGACAGACGAGACTGCCTAAGAGACATATAGGGACTACATCGAGCTAGCTAGTCAGACGAATCAGAAATGCCACTGTTAGGACACAGAAAGAGTGTCACATGAATCAGACCTGTAGAAGACCGTTATGATGTTTGCCTGGCCAAACAGCTTAGGTACGAAGGCCAGCGTGCGCAACGTGTTTTCCTTATGGGCACCAGACCCAGCATCACCATCCTCAACATACAAGCTAAGCATGCTGCCAATGCGTTCAATGATGCACTGCTCCTTATCGACACGGTCTCGGGCACCGCCCAGCTCACATGCAATATAATTGGCCACAATAAAGCACATGCGTTGACGGTACAGTGGTAAACTGTTGCTGTCCAAACCACGGCGCTTCATCAGTGTGTGTATTTGATCCGTGAGATCTGTTATACTGCGCGCCAGTTTTTTACACATTGACGGCGACTCTGCAGCTTTAAAAAGCTCCTCTAATATGGCACTAGACGACAGGAAGTGGTTGAAAACAAAACATGACATTAATATGTGTCAAAAGTGTCAAAGAAGTATGATTATTAACTTACGACTCAAATCGCATAAGTAGGCGATTCATAAGACTCTTAAAGCTCTCATCGTGAATGGCTGCTATCGCTGTATAAATACAGCGACGCGTCTCAGTTAGGTGCACGAATTCCGGCACCGCTGCCGTTGACGTTCTTGCAGCGGTGCCGGCTGTGGCAGCGATAGTTTCCTCAACACTCACACAACTGTTTTGTGAGCTGTTCATCATTCTGCAATGTGGGTAACATAATTAATTATTTAATTTCTGCGTTGCACAAGGAGAAAGTCCCGTTAGCCTGCCTGCTACAATATATACACACACACAGACTCACACGCACACACAGACATACCCCAAAAATGTTGCTGTTTAGTGAAGAAGCGACGCTGTTGCAACACACGCTACCCTTACAAAGTTCTTTAGTGCACACTGTCCATCTGCGAATTCACATTTTTTTTGCAAACTTTGATTTCCATGTGTGCGTTGATATTTCGTTGTATTCAGACTGTTTGGGTTTTGAGCAGGAAGAATGTTGACCACTAAAATACACCCGAAAAATGCATTTATTCGGTCACACTCTCTACAAATTTAGCGTGGTGTGACCGTCCACTGGAAGTGCATGAATACCATCAACTGTACACTGCACGCTTACAGTGTTGAAATGAACAAATAAATTAGTGTTGCAAAAGATCGTTCATAATCGATTTTAGGCACGCTTTTTAAATATTTACAATTTACGTTATATTGTTCTTAAATGTGTTTCTCCTCGGTATATTATCCAAATTATCGCATAGCCTATTGATTTATAAAATATTGATATAATTATTTATTAAATGATACTAGGAGAAGTATAATAATATATATATACATGTATTTCTTCGTAATTATAGGCTGAAATTTTCAGTATAAAATTACAAACCCGACGCAGGCCTTTGCAGCCGGTGCTAAATAAATTTTTCTTAGATTCAAGTTTGTAAACGTATCTATCAAAGTTAATAAATAAATAAAACTATAAATCTATAAATACAAATTGAGCCATAAAAATTCCCTTTAATTCTACATATCAGCAGAAACACAATACTCACGGCACATGCTGTATTTTACAACATAAACATGTCCCATATGTCACACATGGCAATAAATCTGTGGTGTGTTTATCAATGTCTTGATTACTTGACTTCTGTATACGTTTCATTCGTAGACATTGGGTGGCCCGAATGTCGGCAGATAAAATAAAAGACAGGTAGTGGGTGTTTGTTTGTTTTTAATGTTGTTACCAACTTTATTATTTGTTAAGTCCTTAATCAGTTCTTTCTCAATGCATCTACAAATTCCAAATAGAAAACTAAATAAAAGATTACATATTAAAAATTTTGCGATTTTAACTTTCGGTTACCACTTCAATAAAACTGAATCCTAAGTAATCGCGCACATCAAGCACCGTAACGCTACCAGCCCAGGCACTGCCATACGCTCAGCGTTACCATGTGATGTGGCGTGAATTTACGTTGCAATCACAAGAAAGTTATGCAATTTATTGGGCGAAGAAGTTGGGTTTTAAAATTAGCCACAGCCAGGATCTAAAGCAATGACAAAAACTCATCGCAATTGGATTGATCCTTGGCCGACGGCAAGAATAAACTACAGAATGTACGTTGCTGTTTGATGTTGCTTGTTGTTGTTGTTGTGTGTGTGTGTGTTTTTGTGTTGTTTTAGTTGCTGCTGTTGTTTGTGTTGGATTTATTTTTATGTTGCTGTTGTTGTTGGCTTACAACTCGTCCTTCTTGGGCGCTGCCTCCTCCTCTGTGCTCTCCTCAGTGGGCTCGGCATCAGCAACTTCGCCATTGGCATCTAGGAACTTGATGAAGTCATCCAAAGTCCTGTCCAGATTGTAGTCGATGACTTTGTTGTCATCCTTGCGGAAGTATTTGATGGTTGGGAACGATGAGATCTTAATGTTCTCCAACTCGTTGGCAGTGGAATCCATCTTGGCAATAACAATGTCAGCGTTATCCTTGTACTTCTCAGCCAGCTGATCGTAAATGGGTGCCAACTGTTTGCAGTGACCGCACCATGGTGCATAGAACTCAACCAGAACAGACTTGCTCTTATCCATGGCAACGGCTTCGAAGTTGCTTGAAACGAGCACCTTAACGGGGTTCTTGTCCCAATCCTCTGGCAGCTCCTGTGACAACAGATGCTGCTTCAGTTTACCGTCGAGGAACTTCTTCAGGAAAGCTTCAATGGTCTCGGCAGACAGATCGCTTGACTCAGGCTTGTACTTGGCCATATCCTCTTCCAGCTTAATCAGACGAATGGTGGGTACCTCCTCCTTGTTCATGCCGAAGAACTCAAAGATGCGAGTGTGGTCTTCCTCATCGGATGAGATGGTCACGAACAGAATGTCTTCACGGTACTTCTTGGCAATCTCCTTCAATGGATCAACATGAGCCTCAATGTGACCAGCCTCCTTGGAGACGAAGAACAACAAATGCGATTTGATGGAGCCACCGAAGATCTTGGCAGCCGATTCGTGGTTAAAGTCAACGATCAAAGGCAGAGACTGCACCTGAGCGAACTTCTTGATGTTTTCCTCGTTGAGCTCACCCTCGAAGACGGATTTCTTGTCATCGAAAGGCTTGAAGAGGACGACGCCATTTTCCTTGGCCTCGTACTTGGCAATCACATCAGCATTGCTGCTGACACCAAAGACAAAGGAATCCAATGCGTTGGCAGCCTTGGTGAAGGTCTTGGCCTCCTCAGACTCAGCATCCTTGAAGAAACCAATAATGGCAATCTCATTGTCCTTCAGGAACTGCTCGGCATCAGCAACACTTGTCAAATCCTTGGCTGGGGGTCCAGTCTTCTTGGTCACCCAAGCAATAATGTCAGCGGCTTGACGTCCACCACTGTACTCCACGGGAGATCCGCTACGGAAGAACTTAAGCGTGGGATAGCCACGGACCTGGTATTGCTCGGCTAGGTCACCCTCAACGGTGGCATCAACCTTGGCCAACTTGATGGGAGATTCCTTCTCGGCCAGCTGTTGGGCAGCCTTGGCATACTCAGGGGCCAGAGCCTTGCAATGTCCACACCAAGGAGCATCTGAAAATAGAAAACACAATCATAAGATAACAATACCTTTAAATAACGTATCCGACTTAACTATCTGCCACAGGGTATCTAACACAATTAAGAATTTCAGATGATTTCACAGTTACCCAACTGTAAAATTCCAAACAACATTCAACTTTGGAATCTCAGTTAAAAACAAGTGTATGCATTATTTTATTCCTATTTTTGGACGAGGCGTTCACTTGGAAAACAAATTATCGAAATTGTGTTGTGGGCGCCAGGCGGATATAACAAGAGGGGGAGTCAATTATTTACGCCAGATTTAACATGGAACAGCAGCTGTTAGCCATTATGCAAATTCCACGTGTTGAATTCTTAAGAGCTGCAGTTTAACACGCATACACAGAAGTGAAAAGAGAGATAGAACGGGGGAGAGAGAGATAGAGATAAAGAGCGAAAGAGATATAGAAATGACATAATATGAGTTGACAACGTCTTGCACTGTTATCGCCGGCTTAAGCTGACGTGGCCTTGGCATATGATCAATCGAACGTGAATCTGGTGTAGATAGCGTACGCAAGGGAAAGCCACGGGAATTAGAGTAGATGGTGACGTTGCACACATTTTGGCTCTAAAAAGTAGCGCAAACTTTTAAAGTGCTGGCATAAACAAACCAGGGACGCCATATTGCCGCATAGTACCGTTCGGCAGGTAATAAAGACACAATAACAACAAAGCAACATAAAGAGAAACAGAAACAGAGCGTGAGTACAAAACAACACAAAAAAAAGAGTTGAATGAACTTGAGCCGCGCAGACGCGAGCGCATTAAGCGACGAGCAGCGCATAAAAGGGCAAAGCAGAATAGAAAGCGGCGCAAGAGAGACAGATGAATTCTTGAATTACAGCTAAAAGTTGTTTAGCTAACCCAGTTTCAAAGCGACAGTTGCTCGGCAACTTTTTTTTTTGTTCTAAAATGAAATTGATGAAGCGGATGTAAGCAACTAAGCAAAGTATTTATATATATATATATATGAAGCCACGCCCAAGAGGAGGCGATGGCGTACGTATTGATAAAAGTGAAACATAAGTATGGAAATAGAAACTTTCGGTCTTATCTCTGTATGAAGACGCCGCTTGGCACCCAAGAAACTGAAGATAAGAGCTGGGAGCGCAACGATAACTTTAGCTGTCAAAACCAACAACTGACCCTGTTGAGAAATATATGTATATAGAACCATAAATCCACACCGATTTGATGACGCGGAATTTTTGCTTATTGTCTTAGAACACTAACATTTCAAAACTTACACGCAACAAATGCCTGTACATCTGTTTGCTCGCTTGTACACAGGTGCACATACAAATGTGTGCAAACGAGATGGTCACATACAAAGAGAGCAAATTGCCAAATCGTGTATTAATATAAAGAGAGTGAGAGAGAGACCTAGAGTCCGGAGCGCAGTTTAATTTCCGCATAATCATCGATACGCGATAAACGATAAAACAGAAAAACAAAAAAAAAAAAAGTATACAAATGATTTTTCTCTTTCCACGGAAAACTCTTTACACTTCCCGCCTTCATAACCAACCGAAAGAAGCTTGATGACCAGCAACAACAATCCGACCTGTGCCCAAATGCCACGCACACATTTTGTTTCAGAGCATCTTGCTGGGGCTTGCTCAAAAGACCACGTAGCGCTAAAGCGCTTTTCATGAATCACCCTCAAGAAGCAACGAATAAGATGCCGGCACGGCACCGCTTTTTTATGTAAATTACTTTGCAAATTAATACTTACAGAATTCAACGAGCACAAATTCATTGTCAGCAATCACTTGTTTGAAGTTGTCCACTGTTGCTACAATAACACCTTCATCAAGTTTGATTTCAGTGGCGGCCACGTAGGACGCCACGGCGAGCAGTGCACAGATTAGGAATTTCATCGCGGGCACTTAATATGTAGTATATATAAATGCTTATTTGTTGGTGTATAACCCACAGACACACACTAGAACAACTCTAAAATAAAAAGTTGTCTACCGGACGAGTTGAAAGCCAAAATCCAAATGAAATTCTCTTCGTTCTAAACTACACACTATGGCTGTTTAGCTGGGTTTCGCCTAACAGAATGTTACATTAACAGTTCACCGAACTGCTATTAACAGGGAGGACCATATTGCACCTACAAAAAGTACCATCAATATTTTGCTTATTTTTGATTCTTAAATTTTAAAATATCGACTCTGTTAATTCAATAGAATAAAAAACAATGTAAATAATAATTAACTATTTTAGTTGCAACTATTTTCAAATATCAAAGCGGGAAAGTTTTGAACTTGAATTAAACAGGTGTTTAACAGTCTCTACAATTTAATTACATAGCTATAACGTAGCTTAACAGTGCTACGCTGGCTAGATTGAAAGAAGAATGACATAATTGTGTACCCGTGACCGATTAATTGTAACTGGAAAATTATATATATCCAATATTTTTAATTGTTTAAGGAAAATTCTAATTTAAAAAGTAAGGAATTAATATACCAGTAATGTTCCAGCCTATTTTTCTCTGAGAATGTTAAAAAGCCCATTATCGATCACAGTTCCCAATAACTATTCTGTAAAACATTTATCGATACTTGGCGGCGCGAAATGCAAGTCAAAATTATTAAAAATTAATTATATTTTTTTATTGAAACAGTAGTTTTTAATTATGATTATATGTTGTACAAAAAAATTGTAAGTTTTTAAGTTAAAGCTATATTAATACCATTGTTAAAGATTTTTAAAATGTAGAGTATTACTTATTTCACAAGTTAAAACGCATTGCTGTTTTTTTTTTTGCGGAAAAGTTAAGTTATTTTTGATTTAAGGTAAATTACACCTGCATAAAAACGTGCACGTGGAAAGTTGTTCAAATAGGAATTAATAAAATCGTTAACCCTTTTGAATTTTGTTTCTTTGTTCAGCTGTTGCGGCTTTCAATGTAATTATCCAGTCCTAAATGCTTTTTATAAATAATATATCATTCATAACAACAAAAGACATGTATACAATATCGATTGTATATACGTACAATGCATTCAATAAAAGCTACTGAATACAGCTTGCCTCACACTGACTATCACATGCAGCTAGTTGCTCAATACATTGTTCAATTATTTTGAAGACAATCTCTGCAGTATGTGCTGTACTGAAAGGCTTATCAATAGGTGGTACATGAACAAAAAGACTACGGTCGCAATCCATATCTAAGGACTTCAAGTAGATGTAACCACAAAGGAAGCTTCCAACATTTTTAGATGCTTTTGTGGCCTCCAAAGCATTTTCATGGCCAGGTCGTGCTGGAGCCAAAGCATTTTCATGGCCAGCTCGTGCTGGAGCCACGCATTCTTCACATGTTGCATTTACAGCCTTCACAATCTTATCAACATTAAGGCCACAACGCAAAACATTTGTACTTCCATGGTGCGGGAGGCAACAGCTTCCATTCGTCAAATATGTACCCGCATTATCTGGACGTCGAAACTGATGATTATACGCAAGTTTCTCCACATTAACGCAATTAGCAATACCCGAGACGCCGACATGCACAACCAACTGTAGATATATATATATAAGAGGGGATTCTTAAGATTGTTTTTTTGACTTGATAGTGATCACATATTAACAAATTTAAGGTTCAAAAGGAGCCAAACTAAATGATTCCAAGACCGAAAAATACGAATACACAGTATATAAATGATGTCAATGGCGTTCAATATATAAGAATCTACATGTACTTGCCTTTGGAGAACGCTGCCAAATGTCTTGTATCGCCTCATCTACGGCCGTATATTCCACGGGCACCATTCGTTTCTCCAGCTGATACTCTGTGCCATTGTAGTTAAGCACTTCAGGCAAAAGTTGTACAGCTTCCCAGCTAGCATTGATCTCTTCATGGCCCAAAAACGGACCAAATCCGGTCACCAAAATTAGTTTACTCTCCGATGACGACATTATAAAGACTACCCACTATTATGAAGCGTATTTACGTATCTAACATAAGCACTCATATATAGATATCGCATTTGCTCTTCTAACAACCCATCTTATTTAACAGTGTTTGAAAGCAGAGACACGAAAAGCGAGTACGCTGATCAACGACCAAAATTCGAAGAACTGAAGGAGAACAGGCATATACAAATATTAGCAACAAAAAACTAAAAGTGTTGTATAAAAATGCTCGAAATCTGAAACTATTTTTGCAATATTGTATACAAACTATTCCTTATGGTAGAGAAAGACAGTTCTTCTAAGTTTTCTGACAAATTTGATTTAATCTTAAGTAATTAATGTAAAATTGAGCTTAGGTGCTACAAATTTATTTATTGCTCTAAGTTCGGTTATTTTGGTTGTTTGTTAGCAAATTTGTTGGTAAATAGGAATTCATTGTGGCTTGTGAGTGTTGTGTAACAAGAGTAACATGGTAAGCATAGGTGGTTGTTTAAAATATAAAATCTATATAAAAAATTTAAATAAACATGAAATCAATTTCTGAATAATTAAATACTAATAAATTATATTCGGCTATGCAGGCTGGGCACCTCATTTTATATTTTGTGTTAATTTTTTAGTAATTTCCTAACTCAATTTGCGGGGTCAATCAATATGTTAGCATTTATCAGCTTGATCATCTTCAGGCTATTTGTTGGCAACGCTGTTTAGTCCCAGCCTGGGGCAAGGACTTAAAGCGCTTCGTTAAAACAGGCATTGCGGATTTGTGCTTGTTGCCGCAGTGGGAATAGGGCTGAACAACTCAACTGAGCAGTGCTGTAAAACAGTGCTGTAAATGTTGGGATTTATTATTGCATTAACGAGCCAGCCCTGGGGTATAGTTGATTGTCAGCCCTGAGTAGGCGCTAATACACAAAGAAACCACCAGACAAGTGGTTTCACGCAGAGCAAATGTTAGAATAATTTCGGGTTTCTGTACAAATTAACAACAAAACGCAGTATGCTGTCTTAAAAAGAGTAACACTTAACATATACACATATTAACAATACATTCCGCTCGTGTAAACTGCACGGAAACACCAAAAAAAAAAAAAAAAAACGCCGACGAATCGGGGATAACAAAACTGAAATCAATAATTAATTTGGACCTTAATACAGATATCTAAGCATCGTGGAGGTGCAATCAATCGTAAAACCTATAGAATTCGTAAGTTTTCCTCGGTAATACGCTAATCTAATCTGTGCTGACCAAAGTCAGCGACGTGGTCCACACACACATATTTGTTTGAACTTTGTACATTAAGTATTCATAGAGTTTTGCTTTCAGTGTAAAATCAGAAGTGGTGGCAGAGGCAGCTGTCGCGTTCCCAAGGAGCCCTGACGACAGACTTTAAAGGGATTTTATTGTAAAACAGAACCTCATAATGTTGTCACGCCTGCAAGACTTTCTATCACGTCATCGACGTAAATTGATTGTAACTGGGGCGCTGGTGGGAGGAACCATATATGCGGCACGCTATGCGCAGAGGAAGCTTGTGGAGTATCAGGAGCGACAGGCTCGTGAGTTTTTTGAGCGCAAGCGGCGCATGCATCACTTTGAGTCAACGGAGCGCACTTGCAATCAGGTGATACTAGGCATGGGAGAAGAGATGTGTCAAGCAGTCCTGAATGAGTGCAGCACAGATGAGCTGCTTGAACAGCTGCGTCAGAATCCCACCAACAAACTGGAACTGTGGGAGCAAATGAAAATTGTATCTTTTACGCGTTTGGCCACCTTTGTTTATGCCTCGTCTATGCTAGTAATTGCACTGCGCGTCCAGCTTAACCTGCTTGGTGGCTACATCTATCGGGACATTATGACAGAACAGCGACAAATCACCGATGAACTAAAGCAGCAATACCTGTCACTTATACGGCACTTCATTACGGACGATGGCATTCGTGATCTTGCGCGTTTCATACGCAGTCAAGTCGTAGAGGTGCTTAAAACAATGCCATTGACGCGCCAACTGACGCTTGCCGATACGGAACAAATATTTTGGTCACTACAGATGTCCATTAATGGAGACACGCGTCACGATCCCAATTCAAAAATGACAAAGTACCTGCTGCCCGATCTTAGCCGCCTGCAGCAGAGATTGGATTGCTCGCCGCTGCTGCAGCAGATGTATAATGAGACACTGGATCTTCTAGAAAGCGAAGACTGCATTGGTGTCTGTGCACATAACGTTAGTCGCGGTTTTGTACTTAGCTGTGATGCCATTGCCCAGTCTATGGATGAGACTCTACAGCATTTGGCCCCAGGTGAACTTCAGCAGCAGCAACCTTTATACAGTTCCCAGATCAACCAGAGCAACAATAACAATCTGCTTAACGTCAATACCGTGCTGCTGGCACTGGCTAAACTAATACCCATCATCAGTGGACTCACCTCTCATGGATATGACAGCGCTGCAAGACCACACAATCTGCCCACGCAGCTGCTAGCTTCTATGTGGTCTCCGAGAAGTCCAAGATGCTAGGCGCCAATGTCTACGAGACCTTTAGCTCGGGCTAAGAGCAAACACTAGCTACAGCAACATACACATAATTAGAATTACCTTAAGCAACTGCAAAATAAGATTTTATTTTTAAAGACGAACAAAACCGATCTTTCGAAAACATTTTATGTATTTATTACGTCTATTTCTACTATGCGTAAGTCATAAGTAAGTTAAGAGTACGATTATGTAATTGGAATCTTGCGTAAATATGCAAAGGGTTTAGTATAAGATCCGCGAATAGAAAGTAAAATACAAAACGTGTAATGTGAGGGCCCTACAATATATGTAACTGGAGTAAATGGAAGTATTTAAGTGCAACAAATTATAATAAATTCAACAAATGATGTACAAATATGTTTTTAAAATCCATTACAGAGGGTTGCAATAGATAACATAGTCATAATCCTTATCCACAGTATCATATATTGGGTCTATAGCACGAGCCTCAAATTCAAATTTATCTTTTACTTTGATCTTAATGACAATTTAAGTGAATACTTATATTCCTAATCAACGCTTCATAATACTATAAAGGGGTAAAAGAAGCAGTACAGACTCGACTTAAGGAACTCGGGTTTGTAAAAATCTTAAAATAAAAACACTTAAATCTATACAAAAGTCATATGTAAAGTCAAAAAAAATTGAAATTAAAGTTGTGTTTCGAAACTTAACGAGCAGGATATGCATTTTTAAATTCGTTTATCTGTTTATCAACTGTATATAAAAAAGATCAAATTTTGTAGTACCAATGAAGTTTTAATATCGTGAAATGATCAGCTCAGAATTCTTATCCTTAAAGTGAATCATTTTTAGATGCCAAGTAACAAAAGATCTAACGCTAAGCTTGGGTGATTTCTTAATCCTTATTCGTAGAAGTCAATGAACAAAGAGTTTTCATTCATTTAGCAAATACACGAACCGAACCTTTAAACATGAAATAGGGTGGAAAAACCCGCCCTATTCGAGTTGTGTTTAAGGCGCGCGGTCACCGACAGCTGTCGACTTCTCAGTCGCGGCGTCGCGATATGTCGCTTGTTTATTTGATTGCGAACTCTCATAGTTTCTCTCTTCCTGTCACTCTATCTCTCTCTCCTCCCCAACCGCCCCTTATGAAAGAAGATGAGCGCAAGGAGAGCATGCGCATCAGGTATTAAACAAATTGCAAGCGAAACTTAATACAATTTACCTACATACATACATAAGTATGGATGTTAATATGAAACTTTTTGAAGCATCTTTTAGGCGCAACATTGACTAAATCAAAATCTGTTAATTGAATTCTGTAAATAAACAAATGTTATCAAAAATAAACAATCTGAATCTGTGAATATTGTGTGGTGCTCGCACAAAACGAACATGCAGAATTTGGACCTCTCTCCCTTTATCTTTATCCCTCTCTTTGTCTCTCTCTCGCTCTCTCAGAGTGTTCCGGTCTGTTCTCTGTTACTGTGGCTGTGGCTGCTGCCCAGCTGTCTGGCTAGAGTCTAATTATTATGTACATTGGCAGCGCAGTTGCAAAAGTTACGTGAAAACGTAAAGGACAAGCGACGCGCCTAATTCTGGTGCGTGTGTTGTGTTGTGTGTGTTTGCGTTGGTTGTGTGTGCAAAAAGGAAAAACAACACCAAAATGTGCAAAAGAGTGCAAAATATTTTGTTATTTACAAAATACCGAAGCTGCTTTTAATACTCTTTAACTTAACTCAAATTCTTTGCTAAAACAACATCAACAAATTGTGTAAGTTTTCATACAAAAGCGATAAAAATACTCAAACATTAACGGCATTTGGCAGGTTAACGGTGATTTTAACCCATAGCCTTTAATATTCAACAACGGTATTATTGATTAAGATACAAAAGCAGAGAAGTAACACTGCTCCTGACAAGACTCTAAGGTTAAAACATACCCTGCACCCATAACATAAGTACTCTAAAAGAGGGCCGTGTATAAACATACTCATAACACCGACAAACACATACGCTTCCCTGACGACGGCTCTGCCTGCCTCTGTTTGGCGCTATAAAATGTTTATTTTTATTTTTTTAATTGTTTATTTGTTTACGCGAAAGCCCATGAACTTCACCTAAATACCTTCTATATATGTTCATATGGCGTCTTTGTCTCTGAGCACGCAGACAGACAGAGATTCTTATCTCCGTCTGCTGTTGATGCTGATCGAAAATATATATCCTTTATTGTGTTTAGGATGTCTATTCTTGCCTGTAGCATACATAAGCACAAGTTTCTTATATCCTTGGTGATAGCTTTTTGGGTGTAGGGTAGCCCAAAACATACTCGTAAAAGTATCAGACACACACGCACCCATACTTCTATGACGCACACACATTGCGTGAGTTACCGTTATCCCGTACTACCAAAAACTGGGAGTGTTAGAAAGATACGAGTAAGAACAACAAAAGCTTTAAATTGGCTTACAAAACTTGAAGTGCAAGTGCCAGGCTTTTCTTTTATGCTTCAATTCAAATCTGTTGATGTTGCACTTTAGTGTTGGTGGCGCATTTTGTCGGAGTTGCCACCGATGCAACTTTAAGGGGGGAAAAGCCACAAATGAGCGAGTGCGATTGTGTCTGTGGGAGACTTTTATTCGTATATATACATACAAATCACCACTTTATAACATATTGCATATAAATTTGTATCATATATACCTAAAAATAACCGAGACGTACACTTGACTAGGTGTCTTAGTTGCTCCTTGGACCCCCATGTTAAGCCCCCTGAGTTCCAATTGAGGAAGTCAAGTGTAACAACGTGCAAAGTAGAGACAACAATGGGACACCCCATATGCCCAAGCAGGCCATACAATTTTTATGAAAACAATGCATGCAAGCCAAGAGTGGCCTTCCAAAGGCATATTGACATACTAAACGCACTGGATCAAGTGCCCTGACAATAGACCACAGCAAAATATAAATAAATAAATTGAATAAGCCGGAGCAGGGGCACGTTCAACGATGAAGTAGCTGCATGTGGAGGCGTTGCTTAATTGTCCTTATACTTTTGTGGCAGAAATTCAAGACAGGACGAAGCTTGGGGCAGAAATTTAATATTTAATCTATATCTATCATATATTCCAATAGTAACCATTCTCTTCTATCCTTTTTCTTTACTTTTTTTTTAGCTATACCAATAAAATATACTACTTAATACTATACGCTGACCCCTAGCACTATTCAATGCCTTTTAGAGCTGATAAAAATTCCCCCAAATGGCGCTTTTCCATTAACTGTAAGTATTTTATATATAAAATAAAAATATTTATGGATATGGCTAATATTGGGTGTAAGTTTTGATGTTGCGATGTGTTCGCTTTATCTTTGAACTGATGTTTAAGCACTTTACGAAGTTTTTTGTTATCAAATACAGTTAAAAATTGTATGGGTGTCTGTGTGTGTGTGTGTGTGATTTGTGTTCGTTTTCCAATCAATAATAAACTATCAGGGAACGGAAATGACAAGTTGAGATTGACGTGTACCAGATGTTAACGACCTCACTTAATAATACTGTTTGATTGAGTTGACTATTTGAGGACGATCAAGAATATATATATACATACTAGTATATAGGGTTGAAACTGGCTCTGCAATTCCACAAGTCCTTTTATTCGTTTATTGAAACGGGATACGAATAACGGACATAAAAAATAGAAGCTCTCTCATTGTGCTAACACGAGTAGAAAGGAATATTGCAGTGTCTATCATCATCAACCACTGGGAAACAGGAATCACCCTGACACAAACACACACACACACACACACACACACTTATATATCTATGAGTGTATTTACACAGTCACTCAAAATACCACACAATCACGAACCACTAAAGACTCTCGCTGTCTGTGTGTGTGTGTGTGTCTTTGCATTTTGCTTTGTATGCACATGCCACTAAAGTCCTACTTTTGCAACATGAATGAATGGTTATAACTACATTTTTTATGAGAGTTGAGTTGCCTGGAAGACCGTCGCCTGGTTCCTAGTCCCGGGCATTGGCTGCGCCTCGGCCTGGGCCTGTGCCTGTGCCTGTGCCTGGTCTGCTTTATCCGTCGTCTGTGGTGCCTGTCAAAACCATCAAAATGTGCGATAGGCTGGCAGCCTGAGCTGCCTCCTCTTTTTCTTTTTTTTTATATACTCTATATATGGCAAGCCCGTAACGTAGCGCGCGGTTAGTTAAGAGCACGGCCGCAACAACAACCCCCAACATAAAGTGCAGCCCATCCGAGCCCAACCCCAATCCTCAAATAGCTGCAGCCGCTTGCAACCGCAGGCTAGAGCATACAGCAGGCCTCAAAAGAATATGTAAAATAGTGCCGTAAATGACACATGATAGATGGATAGTTGGATGGATGGATGGATGGATGGATGGCGGGATTGTTGGAGAACTTGTGAGCTGTTTGGGGCTTAGCCTCTGATTAGTCCAACGCCATCGTTTGTCTTTGAGCCAAATGAAGCTGGATAAGCTGCCTGTTTCCGGGCACAGATACACTCTACTGTAATTAGATGGCCGTGGGGTAGCTTATAAAGCTATTTCTTGTCTGCTTTGGCTTTATCTATGTGAACTGTTTTTTTTTTATTATTTCTTTTCTGGTTTTTATTGCGTATACGCCCCATAGTTTCATTTGGTACATTTCCCAGAGGCAACTAAAAGCGACGACAACTTCAACAAAGCCAACAACATTCAAACGCGGTTGCCTACCAACTGTTTTAATATGGAACTAAACTACGGATAATTATAAATAAAACGCGTGAAATGTAGCGTACTAAAATTGTTGACTCTTAGTTGGACGAATTAAAACTTGCCACAATTTATACATACTTATATTGTACAACAGTTTATAGTTTTACAAACAAAACTCTAGACAGGACAAGTAAAAGTAATTATTTTATTTGATTTATTCTACTTTTTGGGTCCGAAAGGTTCAGTTTGAACTGCTCAAAACTTTGTCAACAAAACACAAAAAATTAATGATTTATTTTCCATAGAATCACTTTAATTTGCAATAAAAAACAAGTTCCAAAATAAAACAAAACCCGATCGAAATATAATATGCAGTTTGACACAGTTTCTAGTTTGTCTCTAGTGGAATCTTATGTATTATTTGTTATGCTCCAGTAAATGTCTATATACTCATTAATGAGTAAAATACTCAGTCTCTGTATTTAAATTCAGTCTTTTGTATGTGTGTCTGTCTGTGTGTGTGTGTGTGTGTGTGTGTGTGGGTGGGTGTGTGTTATAATGTAAGCATTTTCCGAGTAAATAATTATTGCTGCAAGAGTAGTTCTGATCTTGTTGCAGACTATTAATTTCCATACAATTAGGAGAGTGTCTGCTCTTTGTGCTTTATTTCTCATATTTCTTGTATAAACCAATTTCTCTTTTATTTGTATAAATATATAGTCGAATATCGAAGACTCTATAATGCGTAACAAATTACAATTGAAATTTTGAGACTTTCCATATATTTATATATTCGAAAATCATTTGGAAAAATCAGTAGAAGAAATTGGCGGAAAGAATTTGGCTTTAAGCAATCAAAAATTATAAACTTTATAAAAAATATTATTTTATCCTCTTTTTTTAATTTAATATTGTGAATTTAATATATTTTATATATAAATGTATTATGTGAATTTTGTTAACTTAAAGTTTAATTCAATTAAAATTTTATAGCCTCTACAATTTGTTTGTTTTTTTGCCTCTATAATTTGAAGACCCTTATAATTCATGTAAATAATATACAATATATAGTATATAGATTGCGTTTTATCTCTAGTAAAATGTTCTATATATTTATTTATACTATTATTATATGATTATTGTGATTAAGTCCAATATAATTAATAGTTTCGTCTTGTTTATTGTTACTGAGGAATATCGTGTTGCGGTACAATAATTTGTACACTTTTGATACAGTTTTTGTATAAACAGATTCTATGTTTTACAGATTTTCATATATATATTTGGAAGTGTTTCCAATTGTATTGTTTTTTAAGTGTTTGTCAACCTCGTTTCACTTAGTTGTCGTAAAAGATGTCATTCAAAAAGTTTTATGATATTTTTTAGTTTGGAGTAGATGTTTAAAATACTTTTAGACATGGGCCTTAGTACTAAGTTATTCTCTATCTCTTTACCCATAGAATCAGGGCAAGGTGCTACTAGTTCGAACTTACTAACTCACTTTAGTCATTATCGTAACGTAACAAATTATTTCTTGAATATCTTTATAGGCATACCTACAGCTTTTCTTTTATTTTTTTAGTAAAAAAAATGTAATTTAACTTCAAGAAGAATACTGAAGTGGTAGCTTACGCTTGTTATATATAAAAGTAAATAATAATAATAATAAGTAAAAATTAAATCACAACTTAGAAATGTATAGCCGCTTTATATTTAGGTTGATTAACGATAAATTTAATATTAATTTTTAATAAAAGAATTTCTAATCTATTGATTTTTTTTTTATATTTTATATTACGATATTACAAATAAATGTTTACAATTAATTTGATTATAGCTGGCAATTAGTTGCCCTAAGCTATGTTTGTTCTAATTGCTTTGTAAGTAATTAGAATAAATGATAATTCCCTCCGGGCTTGAAGTTAGATAAGAGCCCGTAGATTTCAGAAAAACCATTAAATGTTCAACAATTTATTTTTGCAAAATTTGTAAAATTGCTTAGGGAGTTTCTAAAGTCTCCAACGGTCCGACTTTTTCTAAGTATAGTTCCAGCGGTTTCTAGTTTCTGGGACAATTCGACGGACAGCCTCGACTTGGGATCGGGTGTTGATCCCAAAAAGTAGTACATAAAATTTTGCTCAACTTTTTGTTATACAATTTTTAATGGGTTCGGAGATTTTATTTTTATTTAAACTGTATTGAAAGTTCATAAAGGAAGAGAAATAATAATTATCCTAATGCAATTTATAAACAATTTGTAACTCTATCTCAGTGTTTTGATACGAGAGCCGCCCCCAAAGGAATACTTGTGCGAGTGTTACGAGTATTCCATAAATATTGGAGATAACATGACGCAATTGGTCTGGAAATGGAAAGAGTTCGGCTCTATGCCGTTATACTAGGGCTAAACATTTTGAATTTGGAGTTCAGTTTTACGTGTGAACTCAAACGAACCGCAAGTGCACAAGCAAAATAATTTTATATATATATATTATAAATGAAACACTGGAACGAACTGAGTTCGAGCCGGAGCACAATGTATTGTTGTCAAAATAGATAATTAACATTTGTAATTATACCCTTAACCCATTAAAAATTGTCGAAGTGTTATTCTGAATTGTGATAAACCTATGTTACAGACGTCAGTTGAATATATTCTTTATCTCTTTTGTATATACTATATACTGAGTAAGGGTATCGCCTAGTCGGTTATAGATGAGTAGCTCATTATAGCCTGTAATTACTATTTTTATGTTATTACAATCGTGTTGATCTAAATATGAAAACACGTACATAAATATCTATTTCCAACTAATTCTAATTCCTAACAACAAAAACATATTTACAGAAAAATGACCGCGCTAAGTTGAGTCGGCGCCCAATTCCACATCCAATAATTAGTCACCCAGAACAAGAGAGGAATAGGTAAAGTGTCAGAGCCAAAGGAGGAGCCAAAACGAAGCCAACTTCAGAATGCGACGCCCAAAAATATCGTTAAAGAAATATTTCTATTTTATGTTGATTTGTGCGCTGTTGTTGATATTCGGTTTCAATCTCAAGTGAGTTAACTTGGATTTAATAGACATTAAACGTTAAACGTTAACTTATCGCATATACTTTTATCTTTATACAGAGAATACGAGATATGGAAGACGAAAACATCTAGAGCCGTCTCCACAAATGCACAACCACAGCAACAGCTGCGCCAACACGACTTTCCAGAGAAAGCAAATGAGGTAAAGAGCTCGAGACTGGAGGAGAGCACCTCCACCTATGAATCAGCGCCGCCAGCATCGCCTGTACTTGTGCTCGATCAGGAGCAGCAGCTGCAGGAGGTTGAGGAATCACTCGCGGATAAACGTGCGGAGCCAGGTGCCACAGCCAAGCCCTGGTTCTTTCAGCATGGCGAATACTATCCCAAGCCGGCTAAAACCTTCAGCAATCGCAAAGCACGCAAACTCCATGCCCCAAAGCTCTTTCCACATCAGCATCCAAACAGTGATCGGGTTGTCAATCAGCTCATGTATGTGCCACATAACTATGAAAAGATCAAGGCGAGTGGTAAACTGAAAACCATTCTGCTCTACAATGGACTGGGACCCTGGAATGTGAAGAAGGGTCGCGAAGTCTTCCTGCGCTCCAAGTGTCCTGTGGACACCTGCGAGCTGACTGCTAATCGGGACCTGGCCAGTGTGGCAGATATGATACTATATAAGGATAACTACATACCCACGGGCATACGCCGGCCCAGCAACCACAAACAGGTCAGCATGATGTACTACCTGGAATGTCCATATCATACTCAAAACGTCAAAGTCCCCGATGCCATCAACTGGACAGCTACCTACAGGTGAGTTCAAGTGCATAGGTCGATGGAATGTGCCTATATATCCTTGCTCTTCCGTTTCAGGCGTGACAGCACTGTGATGGCTCCCTATGAGAAATGGCAATACTATGATACTAAGGTCCAGCAACTGGAACAGGATCATAACTATGCCCTCAACAAGACGAAAAAGGTTGCCTGGTTTGTCTCCAACTGCGGAGCTCGCAATGGTAGACTCCAGTATGCACACGAGCTGCAGAAGCACATCGAGGTAATAGCTCAGGTCTTACTTATCACTTCATAGATTGGACATTAAGTGTCCTTTCAATGGATATCTTTATCCTGACATAATCTCCTTTTGCTAGCATCTTTTTTGAGATTTCTCTAAGAACCAAGAAATATCTGGGGAAAATCTAGCACCTCCTTCAGTTTTCAATCTCATTTACAAATAATCTCTCTTATTACCTATCAGGTGGACATATATGGCGCCTGTGGCAACTACAAGTGTCCCCGCAGCACAGCTGACAAATGCTTCGATATACTCGACAATGATTATAAATTCTATTTGGCATTCGAGAACTCCAATTGCCGGGATTACATCACAGAAAAGTTCTTTGTGAACGCGCTAAATCGAAAGGTATTGCCAATTGTGATGGGCGCTCGTCCGGAGGACTACGAGGTGAGTGCACCACGTCGCTCCTACATACATGTCGATGAGTTTGCCTCACCCAAAGAGCTGGCCGAGTATCTGCATATACTCGACAAGGACGACGAATTGTATAACACATATTTTAAGTGGAAAGGTACCGGCGAGTTCATTAACACGTACTACTGGTGCCGGATCTGCTCCACGCTGCACAACGAGGAGCAGCTGCGTAAGCCGTCCTGGTATACCGATGTCAATGATTGGTGGCGTGGCATCGGCGTTTGCACCTCGGGATCGTGGCGCAACTTCAAGGCGCGCAAGGATGTAATTAGCGACGATTGAGATGGGGACATTATCCAGATATTGGACGGCGCTGGCGTCATAGCATAATCAAAATTCAATATGTGTGGCTATATTGTTGTTGTTTTTTTTTTTTTTTTCTATATATACCCTTAACCCGTTGAAAATGGGTAGAAAAGGGTATGGCAAAAGGCAGAAGAAACATCTCTGATCTCATAAAGTGTAAATATTCTTGATAAGAATCAAGAGCTGATCTCCTGTCCGACTGTCCATCCGTCTGTATGAACGAGTAGATCCGAGGCTAGAAGAGCTAAAGACAGACTGAGAAAGAGAGAAAAAGAGAGAAAGAGAGTGAGTTTGTGTATAATGTACGCAGATCAAGTTCATTCCAAGCTTTGAAGCCTTTTCTTAATCCGTGCTGAAAATTTCATGAGGATCAGAGAATATACATGGAAAATCTTTAAGAAACAGATTTGTTTATAGATCTTGTGAGTGGGTTAAGGGTAACTTGCGGTCGGGCAGACTCGACTATAGCGTTATAACTTGTTTATAGCTATATTTGTAGTACGTTTGTATGTGTAAAAATTCCCTTCGTTTTATCGAAGATTCGGCTAATTCCGAAGGACAACATAACGTAAATGTTTTCTAGCTAGAACTAAGTGCAATCAAACCAGTCGCTTCGAGTATAAACTACCTATAGAGCATTGATAAGCAGAGAATCAAACTAGCATTGGCGCAAGCGCCTCGGAATAGATCGAGGAGTAAATATGTTCCTTCCAGGTAATCATATATATATAAACAGATATATACAAGTATATATATACATAATAGGTTGGAAGAATCATACATATATATATATATAAAAAAGAAAAGGGAGAAGACAAAGCGCATAGAAACTAGCCTATAGACTAAAGATCGAAAGAAAAAGATCATTGTAACATATACAATACCAAATATATAAGAGAATTTAGCCTAGTTATACAAATTATATTTATATTATGTTGTTTAAAGAGCAAGTCCAATATATAAATAGCATAGGCAAAAAAAAAAGAAAAGACGGATAAAACACAAAAACACTTGAACACAAAAGATACAAAGATACACACATACAGATACACAGACATAAATGTTCAGTAGCAGTATGATACATAGCCTATATGGTAAGAGCAACATAGAACTATATATACTTAAATATACCGAGTAAATAAACATTAAAGTTATAAATCTTTTTGTAAGCATTTTTGTAAGCAAACAACCTTAAGATATATGTAATAGATTTGCGTGCTTAATTAGTTTCGAGTTTGTTTTTAAGTTCCAATAGCTTTGCTTTTAGTTCAATCAATTATATATATAATATATATATATATAATACTAACTACATATTATAGCTGTAAACGCAAAAATCGCGCAATACTCAGACAAGTCTGAGCTCTATTCTGGTCAACATTCCTATTTTATACACTTGCAGAGGTTTTATTATTATTTTGTGAGAAATTGTGTTACGGATCGAAGAAGCTAAATATATATATTGTATATATACCTAGCTATAAACGATCTAAGTTTAAGGGCAATGCCAAATAATAATATTCGAATAACTTGAACTGTCAAAAAACGCACAAATTTTGCGACAAATATATAATTAGATACATTTTTTTTAAATAAATATTAAGATCGTAATATCAGGCAGATAAACAGAATATATATATATATATATATATATATATATAAGTAAGTCTGCCAAGGTGTTAGGGTCTTTGGCATGCCGAAGATAGCTTTGCTCTTTGATTTCGCGATATTATTATGATATTGTACTCAATTACCTTTAATATTATTTTTTTTTTTATTATTTTTATGATTAATGTGGATAATTGTTCTTCTTTTAGTTGTGAATTCAATTGAACTGTGTGTTTTTACAATTTTTAGCAATATATATTGAATAACGTTTTATTTGTAAGCATTTAATAATATCATATGTGTATTTTGATTGTGAATTTAATTAATTTTTAATTTTTACTGTGATAAAACAAAAGAAGAAATAAAGTAAACAATGGCAACAAATACATTTGTGGAACTTTCAATTGGGGTTTTTTGGGACAAACAAAAATATACTTAAACATACGAAATTGGATTTGGATTTGGATTTGTATAATTAATGTTTTTAAACAAAAATACTGCATTAATTTAAACAATGGCAATCTTATGGACTAACTTCATTAGCGTATACATAAAATATATAAAAAAAGGAGTATATAAGTACTTTTGGAACAAACAAATACGTTGGAACATTTCACACAAAAATTGAACAAGTTGAACAAATATTTAAACAACACAGAAACCATTTGGTAGAAATTTGTGTGTTCGGAAGCCTCCAGCTTGGTAAATAATACTTTGCATTTGTTTTGCATCGTTTGCTTCTTAAACGTGGCACATCTTTAGCTGCTGCAGCAGATCTTTCAAGGCATTCAATTTTCCTTGCTTCTTGTCATCCGCTCCCGTGGAGGCTGTCACAATCTTCGATGTTATCTTACGCTGCAACGCAATGGCCTCCACTTTCTTTGATAGCTGTTAGAGGGGAGCAAACATTAGTATTGAGTAGAGCCAAATCTCAGTTGGATTACTTACTTCGTAGGCACGTTTGATAATACCCTGCGGCATGCCAGCCAATTTGGCCGCATTGAAACCATAAGATTTGGGACAGGCACCAGCTGTGTATTTATATAGGAATGTGACCGTTTCTTGTGTGGGATCTTCATTATCCTCGTTCTCCACCATGCAGGCCATGTGACCCAGTGTAATACGTTTATCCATTTGAAAGAAATCAATCAAATTGTGATAATGCGTTGAGAAAAGCGTGCGGCACTTCAGATTGGCCAAAAAGTTTACCACAGAGGCGGCGATAGCGGTGCCATCGTAGGTAGCTGTACCACGGCCCAGCTCATCCAATAGCACCAGAGAATGAGACGTCGCATGCTTTAGTATTAGCGACGTTTCATTAAGCTCCACCAGGAATGTACTGTGCCCGGCTAGAATATCATCTTGTGCGCCAAGACGTGTGAAGATTCGATCCACTGGCGTAAGACGGCAACTGGCAGCGGGTATGTGAGCTCCCTGAAATAAAACCCAGTTGAGTAACCAATATACCATGTACATGTCTTCCGCATACTTACAATTTGAGCCATGATAGTCAGCAAACCGAGCTGACGCATCAACGTGCTTTTGCCACCCATATTTGGACCAGTTAGAAGTGACAGCGGCGCCTCGGAGCCAGTGCCTAGTTGCAGTCCATTGGGTATATAGGTGGATGCATTTGCGCACGGATGATAGCCCTCTTCAAGCTCGATTAGAGGCTGTGTCTGTGCCGAGACCAGCTCCGGCACACAAATGACCTGTTGCTGGCGTGCATATTCCGCAAGGGCGGCTAGTACATCTACCATGGCCACACAATCGATGCATTGCTTCCATTGCTCGTAATGATTAGAGAACTTTTCGAACAGGCGACGCGCCAAATCCTTAAGAACCGTGTTGCGCACGTCCTCAGCCTGCTGCATGTCCTTTAGCAGCGCCTTCGTTTCAGGTGTGGTGTAGCGACGTGCGGGCTTCTTGCCCTTCACCTGACCCTCCAGTGCATAAGACTTGTTGGCCTTGTGCGCATGAGTTTCGGGCACCTCCAGCTGATAGCGTTTCTTATCTGAACCAAAGTAAATGACACGGCAGCCAAAGTGACGCTCCTGCTCCGTTAAATAAGTCTTCAGGCGTTGCTCGACATCTTTAATCTGCTCTTGCGCTTCGTCGTAGTCAGTATCCATGCCCGGCTGTGGAGCAACGACGCCTGTCTTGTCAGCGGCTTCGTGGTCAAACGCATGCTCGAAGAACTCTAGCTGTTTGGTTAGATCCGGAAAACTGCCTCCATCGCCTGACAACTGAGTCAAGCGCTTCAGCAGCGCCGTTTCACAGTCCTGGAACATACCAGGCAATTTGGTCAGCGCCTCGAAGCCTTTGAGAATGCTCATAAAACTGCGCAGCTTCTGTTTGTTGTAGAGTTTCTCCTCGAAGAGTATGGCTCTCGAGTCTGGATGATTCGATTGGCCCACGTGCTTGTTGCCAAACAGGTGAATCTGCGCCAAATGGCGTTCAAAGTCCGGCATGGGCGCCAGCAAGGCGCGCAGCTGCTGCAGCTCTTCGGGCCGCCGCAACAGCTCGCCAATAGACTCCTGACGCTCGCTTATGACAACCAAGTCACAGCTGGGAGCGCAGAGCCAATGATGCAGTAGACGTTTGCCAAACTTGGTGCAGCAATGATCCAGCGTGGACTGCAGCGAATGCTCCTCACCAACAATCCGCAGATTGGACAATGTGGTGGCATCCAGTACCATGTGCGAGCGACGCAATGTACTCACTGTTGGCTGTACGTTATCTTCCGGTAGCTGATCAGGAGGTACATACATCTGGTAGCGCGCCATGGGCATCACCTTGGGCTCCAGCTTACATTTGGTTATGTAGTGCACGCATTGACCTAGCGCTTTGAGTGCCAGCTTATAGGGATCAGCAGGCGTAAGTCCCAAATGATCCATGTCCGACTGCATGCTGCGTATCACCAAGGGCCAGTTATCCTCTGACCCATTACCAGCATAATACCGCTCCGCTAGTAGCTTGAGTGTCTTCTCGGCACTGCACGCACTTGCGCCAGCACTAGGCAGCTGCTCCTTCAGTATGCCGCCCAGGACAGTGCGCAGAATTTGTTGTGTGCGCGAGGTCAGCGCTGATTTCTCATGGAGCAACTAAGGGTAGAGAGATTAATATGGTGCAGGTATAACGCCAGCTAAGTGGACTTACCAGGACGGGCATGTGATGGGAGAGTAGTGTCAATAGACGTGAGCAGCTCTTATCATCATCGAATTCGCCCAGATGAAAGTCTCCAATGGATGTGTCTATAAAGCATATGCCATACTTGCTGGTTGTACCCTCATCCTGTTCGACCAGTGCCAGCATATAATTGGGCTGGTGATTGGGTCCGATTGCGCATTGAGAGCCGAACACTTGGGTGCCACGATCGGTAATCTGGCAGATCTCACGTGCAACAACCTTGTCAAACTTTGTGGCCTTGATACGCTTACAGCGCTCCGTCATCATGTCCGGAGTTTCTGTTTGTTCCACACGTGCGACCTATGAATAAAATGAGAATTATACTCAGACTTCGATAAAGTAGAATTCCTTAAGTAAACTACGATCTGGGATCCCACAGGATCAGTTCTGTTATACTTGTATTACTATAAATGGAACCTTTGCGAAGGATACAGAATACGTGCAAATGTTCTTTACATGAAAAAAGAGCTAGATATATCTTGCTATCTCTTTCTATTTGAAGTAGGCCCGCATCAAAACTGAGATACGTTAATCAAACTTGGCCTAAACACTACTCGTTACTCTACACATCTCTTCAGCACATCCTGTTCATGGATATTTACTATATACTGCACCAACTCCATGAATAAGTTCTTAAGGATTTAACCCAGAAACCAAGAGATTTGTTTAAGCTTACCTTATAGCCTCTGTCTATTAAGATGGTTGACATCTTATCAAAGGAAATTTCTGGAAAGCCGGAGTGGGCGAATTCGCCGCGCATGTAGGTGAACCCCAGCTCATTGACGCCCACATCGGCGTCCCCGTGATACAGCTCATAGAATTTGCCCACTTTGAAGAAGAGCACGCAATCGAAGTTGTCCGACTTGAGTATCCACCATTGTCGCACACCTGGAGACAGCGAATTGAGGAACTTTTCAGGTACATGCAATGTGCTTTTATCGTACTCTGCATGATCTGGTCTTCTGCCAGCTTTATCTTTAATCTTGTCAGGCTGTAAGAAGTCAAGCTTTTGATGTGGCCACACGACTGGCTCGTCAAGATTGGATGTTGTGGTCACAATTTCATCGTAAGCAGCATTCTCTTTGGCATTGCTTTGTAGCTGCTGCAGCTTCTCCATGAATGTGCCACCTTCTGCCAGTACAGGCGCATCCAGCTTGGGCTTCTTGCTGGCGGGCTCAATGTTATTGTTATTATTTCTGATGCTATTTTTGGCGGCTTTGCGTTGCTTCTTGGGCGTTGGGTCATCCTCGGACTCGGTCACGCTTTGGTCCATTTCTTCATCGCCGCTGTCACTCTCCTCACTGACCTCGGCTTCTTTCTCATCTGGCTCAAACTCCGAATCATCTTCAGAAAAGTCTGGCTCCGATGGGGATTCGTATTCCTCTTCGCTTTCTGATTCGGGCAATACAATGCGCTTTCGCTTGCCCTTACCAATCTTAATCTCCTCGTCACTGTCCTTATCAGCATCAGGAGCTGTGATGGGCAACTTGCGCTTGGCAGAGGGTTTGGACTCCTGTTTCACATCCTTACCATTGCCATTCTGCACATTCTCCTTCTGCGCCTCGTTTACAGTTTTGGGCGTGATTGTCTTTTTGTCAACTGCTGGTGATTTGGCAAAGTAATTCAACAGCGTATTTTTAGGCGTACCGCCCACACTTGTATTTAGTTTTTTAGACATTTTCCAAAAACACCCAACCTTGCACAAATCGCAAGAAACAAATGACGCCAAATTCTGCGCCAAAATCGAACGGCTGATTCTGTAGAAAGTTGGCAGCGCCGATTTCTAGAGATGTGCAACAGCCTCTGTTAGGTATATTTTAATAATACTGCATTAAAATGCTAAGATACCACAATATATAAGCTCGAGTAGAACCATATCGAAGACAAAGTTAAGTAATAATATTAATACAATTTGCATTAAAATACAGACAGTTTGGCAAGTCAAACATTTGGTTTCTTTATCAAAAGTTAAGTTGCGTGCAGTATTTCTGTTAAGTGAGGACTCTCTGGTAAAACATATGTTACCAAACGTTCACTGTTGTGCATTCTGTTAACTTTTATAGCGTAGCAGCCCTCAAATAAAACAGCTGTTATCTTTTCAATAGGCAACGCGGTAAACGTTTTGTTTACAACGAGACAAACAGTGAAAATAATTGTTAGAAGGCCGAAACAGCATTAAAAAGAAAAAGTAACCATGTCGTTAGCGGATGAATTACTTGCAGATCTCGAGGAGGACAATGATAATGAAATCGAGGATGCAGAAATGGCTGATGCCGAGGAAATGGACCATACATCGTTCACCCGTGAGCTTGCTGAGAAGCTTATGAGGCCAACACCGAAGGTCGTGGAAGTGGACGTTTCGGTTCAATCGGTGCGTCAGCTTTGCAAACTGCGCGACTCGGAGCGCTTACAGAACACCCTAAAGCAAATCGAACACTATGCCGGTCGGCACCGCAGCGCTGCTGAAATGTTGGGCAACGTCGAGTCAGATCCGGAATACTGTCTCATTGTGGACGCAAATGCTATTGCTGTGGATATTGACAACGAGATATCCATTATACACAAGTTCGCCAAAGAGAAATATCAGAAACGCTTTCCGGAGCTCGATTCGCTTATTGTAGGCGAAATTGAGTATCTGCTGGCGGTCAAAGAGCTGGGCAATGATCTGGATCAGGTCAAGAGCAATGAAAAGCTGCAGGCTATTCTAACACAGGCCACCATTATGATTGTTTCCGTGACCGCATCTACCACACAGGGGTAAGTTTCTACATCCCTATATACCATTAGCTTCTAATTATATTAAATTAATTCCATAGAACCATGTTAACAGCCGCAGAGAAAGCTAAAATCGATGAGGCTTGTGAAATGGCTATTGAGCTGAACAACTTTAAATCGAAGATCTACGAATACGTGGAGAGCCGCATGACCTTTATTGCACCCAATCTGTCCATGATTGTAGGTGCCTCCACGGCCGCCAAGCTGCTAGGAATTGCCGGAGGCCTGACTAAGCTATCCAAAATGCCCGCCTGTAACGTCCAGGTTCTGGGCGCACAAAAGAAAACCCTTTCAGGCTTCTCGCAGACTCAAATGTTGCCACACACGGGCTACGTTTACTACTCACAGACTGTGCAGGACACCGCTCCGGATTTGCGGCGCAAAGCGGCTCGTCTAGTGGCCGCCAAGTCGGTACTAGCGGCACGTGTAGACGCTTGCCACGAGAGCGTACATGGTGAAATTGGTCTCAAATTCAAGGAGGACATTGAAAAGAAATTGGACAAACTGCAAGAGCCGCCGCCAGTGAAGTTTATCAAACCATTGCCCAAACCCATCGAGGGCAGCAAAAAGAAGCGTGGTGGTAAACGCGTCCGCAAGATGAAGGAGCGCTATGCTCTAACCGAATTCCGTAAACAGGCGAACCGTATGAACTTTGGCGATGTAAGTGAACACTTCAGCAATCTTCAAACGAAGTTTCTTTCATTTATAACTTATCTCACTTTCAGATCGAGGAGGATGCCTATCAGGGTGATTTGGGTTATTCGCGTGGCACCATTGGCAAGACTGGCACAGGACGCATTCGTTTGCCGCAGCTGGATGAGAAGACAAAGGTGCGCATCAGCAAGACGCTGCAGAAGAATCTACAAAAGCAACAAGTCTATGGCGGCAATACGACAGTGAAGCGTCAAATCTCTGGCACAGCGTCCAGCGTGGCTTTTACGCCGCTACAGGGATTGGAGATAGTGAATCCACAGGCGGCGGAGAGATCCCATACCGAAGCGAAATATTTCTCAAATACTTCTGGCTTTTTATCCGTCGGCAAGCGCACTACTTAGAGCACTTGTGGATTAAGTATTCGTTTAGTTACAAAATTAAGCACTTTATTTAAAGATTTGTCTGGAATTCTGAAAATTCGATGCGCTATGGAATGAGTTAGGCCTAATAAAGCTGCAGAGATTCTTGAAGTAGTCCATGTTGATTCGCTAACTGAGTTTGCCCACATCCAGTTTGCGCTGTAAGGCCTCCCACGAATTGTTTAGGAGCACAGCTAAAATGCCCGCCACTGTGAAGACGCCGCCCACAATGGAACAACAATTGGTGGCAAAGTGGCCAAAGGAGCTGGAGAATAAACAATTATATTAGTAAGGCGGCTGCCATATGTATCTCTGAAGGATTAACGTACTTGCGTCTCTCGGCATATTTCACCATTAGTGGAGACAATTCATAGCTAAAGAATATGCCCGGCATTCCACGTTCGCGTTCCGTTAAGTCCTTGCGATGGCGGGTAACCGAGAACTGATTTGTATATATGGGCTGACCGTCGCTGTGACGCTCATAAAGCGTTGGTACAATTTTCAAATAATAGTTAAACATTTCACTCTTTGATTCTGAAAAGTAAAAGAGTACCAAAAATAAATCATTTTAAGAATCCATTTGGATTAATTATTTGATTTAAAAAAAAATTAGATTTAATTAATGAATAAATCAAGCATATATATCTTACTTATAAGAAAAACATCCTAAATTTTTAAAGCTACTTTTAAAAATATATTAAAAGCATAACAATCAAGTTGATGGTGTCATTCTAATATAAAAATCTACACTAGCGCCATCTGCCAGCACATACTAGAACTGCGAGCCCAGGGCTGCTTTGGCACACATGTCAGACTTCTGACAGCTTCAAGCAGATCCAGATACAAAATTGTTATTCGAGTCGGCGCCGATAAAACCTAAAATTGTTGTGTTTTTAAGGCAGCTTGAACAGGGAAAGCCATAAAAAAACTGAAATAAAACATTAAATAGACTTTTAAATCTTCTAAACCTAATACCAACACATTCGTATAGAGAAGAAGCCAAAAATGCCGTTGCCTAGCGGTTCCTTCTCCCAGAGTGGGCCCACATGTTTTGATAAGATGAAGACTGGCTTTACCATTGGTTTCTGCGTGGGCATGGCTAGCGGAGCCCTCTTTGGCGGCTTTTCGGCTCTCAGGTGAGTTTCTAGTTGTGTGCATCTTCCATCCAATGACGCAAGTTTTATACCATTTCGATTATGTAATTGCCGGCTAAACAACGCAACCTCCACCTTCTAGATATGGATTACGTGGACGTGAGCTCATTAATAATGTGGGAAAAGTCATGATACAGGGCGGCGGCACTTTCGGCACCTTTATGGCTATTGGCACAGGCATACGCTGTTGAGTGTACCCTTAACCTACTTGCATTTGATTGACAAGACTAAACACACACACTCCCAGTAAATCCCCCAGCCCAAACTAAAGCTAAGTTCTCGAGTTACATATGTTAAAACGAAAATGCTGTTTAAAATTATTCTATAAGTTATTGCAATAGAGTTGATAAGCCAAACCAAACATCTGACCTTTGTACTCACCCTCAACGTCCACGCGCAGACCGTCCAATGGATGCGTTTTCGCAAATTCTATTTTCTCGCCAAACGAGAGATGATTTATAGTATGGGAGAGCTTTACATTCGTAAACTGAAAGTCGTGTATGTGAAACTGTCGTATGGAGAAGCTCTTGCCTGGAGCGAAGTGAAAGCTGCCAGCCATCTAAGCGTAATACAGATATCAGACATCAATCTATGTTTGTGTGAAAGGATTTTGGGACTTACCCGATTCACTTCTAGGTGGCCCTGAATACGACACCCCTCCTTAAAGGCATCCTCATCGGTGCGTTTGTATTTACCTTTGCATTGCTCGATTTTGTCCACCTGCATGTTCCATTTGCGTATGCGATATGCATCCAAGACTTCCTCGCAGGTATTGCAGCAACTAGAAGAAGATAGTTTATTGAAGAATACTATCATAATTTGGGTTTTAGCACTCACTGTGTGGAATTGTGCTCAGCGCCGTAGCAACTGCCACAGGTGCTGTTCTTATTGGGCGGAGAGACGGCCACTATTTCTTTAATGGGCGTCTCTTTTAGCGAATTGCCCTTTAGATCTAAGCGATGCTTAAATACATCATGATCCACACGCAAATGTGTATCACCTGAGGAGTCCATGGCATCCAGTGAAATGTAATTACAGGCCAAATTGTGCAATGTGACATCCAGGTTTATACGCAGCTTGTGACCACGCGTCGTGTCCACGAAAAGCTCCTCATTCAATGTGGGCTGCATATAATTGAGAAACTCCAGGAACACTAGCAGGCCGATAATGCTGGTACTTAAGATTGTAACTAGCCAAAAATACGCAAAAATTATTTATTTGTTTATTTTGTACACAAAAAAAAAAATAACACCCACCGGCGGCGCCACCGATTGTGCGCACGCTAAAGTCATCCAAGGTGCGTGGATACGCATCCAGACGACGTAAAACATCAGCGAACTTCATTTTGAACACACAAAATAAGAAAGAAAACAGGATGTGCGGAAAGAAACATAAATTTACATTATTTTTATACACGGCAATATATTTAGTGAAGTGACGTGGTGGGTGAACAGCTGTGAAATAGCAACAAAAACAAATTGTAAAACTGCCATCTAGCGGCCACATCGCTCAAACTAAGTTGGTTCTGATCGAGCGCGCATTCTTTGCATGAGAATTTAAAGGCAGACAAGGGGTGGCAGCGCTGGCTCTAGTCCTCGCGTTGCCATATCATCAAATGTAAATTGCTCAAGTTTTGCGCTCATTCTTAATTGGTTTCATTATATTGTTTGAATTTTGTTTTTGTGATTTCAATTGAGTGTATTTATAAGCAAAGTGTCGCGTTTTCGTCAACGTAGCAATTTCTACAGCTGGAAAACTTTGGTAAGTTACATTTGCTTTTACATGCTCTTTGTATATATGTATGTATGTGTGTAGCTTTAGTCTGACATGTGGTTAGAAGTCTCACTAGGTTACTTAGCTATTAGAAGTTGAGTCCCGAGTGTTACTTCTGTGCTGTCTGGTTGCTTAATTAAGAAAACGACCCGGCGACCAATGAGACCACATCCTTCATTCGCCCGTGAGGCTAGGACATATTGTTTAATAGTGTTGTCATGTCTTGAGGCTGTGGTTGCGCATACATTAGGCCACCCCTGTATGCCACGCCCACTCAGTAATGGCAAGGTCCACAAGACCGCGTCTAATTTTATAATACATGTTAAACAGATGAAAGGTTAATTGAAGGGAACCACAAGCATCGACAGGACACGCAGAGCTTAGCTTTTAAGGGTTGTTGTTATTGCCGCAGACCAAAGCCACGAACAACAACATCAGCAGTAACAACAACAACAGCAACAACGACAACAGCAACAAAATTATCAACAATCGCGGGGGAGTTAGAGTAATCGGGCAGCTAGGGATTTTGGTTAAAGTTAAAAGTTTGTGCTTAAATATAAATCACCAATGGCTTGCCGGCTGACTGACGGCGAACCCCACATGAGCGCGGGGCGATCCTAAGATATGGATACGCATACCGCGAATTTGTGTAATTAGCAATTAAGCTTAAGTCCACAAAGGGAGCGTTGGACCCGTCATTCCTCCTCCCCGTTGCTCCTCCAATTGTAGAGCCTGAAACTTAAAAGCTTTTTGCATTTACTTTGTCAAGTAATCCAAAATCAGGCAAGGCACCAGATGACAAAGATTAGCTACGTGCAATTTTTCTTATTTCTTGTCGGGCAGGCATAAAGGTAGGGTATTTAAACTGTGAGCAGATGTATATTAAATTCAAGAACTCATAAGCTCGAATGTAATAAGAAACTGTGGCCGGGAGAAGATCAAATGATTTGAGTAATTAAATGGTTTCTGCTTAATGTTGGTTAATTAAAATGAATAGAAGGGAAAGTGTGCTGCCTGCCCTTAACAAAGTACTATTTATGGTAAGAGAAGTTTCTTATTGGCAGTATAAAAGAAAGATTATGTTTCAAATTCTGAGAACTGAGTTAACAGAAATGATTATTATCGATGAAAAGTGGATTTTATGATTAAAATTCTTGCATTAAAACCAAGTTCTTTGGGTATTTAATTAGAAACTGAGAGCATTTTCGCAATCAATTATAACATCAATGTATCTTTAGTCTTTCATCATGGCCACATTGGGTAGATAGAGTCGTCCCTGACCCCATAGACAAAGGGTATTTGAACTTTGTCATGTCACCATCTCTCGTCTATAACTAGCTGCTTATCCGCCGTGCTATCGCCAGCCGCACTAATTTGCATTTCTAACCATTTCGTTCTAACCAATTCGCGTCGTTTCTCATTTGAAACAATGAACCCAAGAACAACGAGAACAACGAGAGTCATTGTGCTCTGTCCGGACAATAAAAGCCAAGAAAGCCAGACAAAGAGCGAGCGAGAGAGAATGAAGTGTGGAAGAGAAAGAGTATAAGAAACTTGCCAACTGTAAAGCTGAAAAGAACTTGGCGTAAAGCAGCTTAAGCAATCAGGACCGCCTAATGGATATTGACACTTTAATGCTCATGCCCACCGACTACTGCTCCAGAGTTCAGACCAACCCGTGCAGATGTCGTCCTGAGATTTGCTTCAGTTCCTCTTATTTCTTTTTTTTTCGGTTTTTGTTCATTTCATTTCTTTTTTTCTGTTTTATGCGGCATTTTGTTCTTTAAACAAAAATTGCAGTGCCGAAATTAATTATAGAGCCGCTTGGCCATATTTAATTAAACGTGGACATTTTAAAATTGCGCCCCCTCGAATGGAGCAGACCAAAAGGCGTAATTAATTAGTTGAGACGTGCCAAATAATTGCGGCAAAGTAACTTTTCTTTTTGGCTGGATTTCTTTTATTTTTCTGGTCAAGGAATGTTTCAATTACTTGTAGTACATAGCAGATGGTAAAAACGGGGTAACAGGTAATACGGTAACCGAAGGGTAATAAGGGGGGTTTACCGAAGTTTTTACCATTTCGTTCAGGTGGAAATTAATTAAATTAGCAAGCGTCACTTGAGCGCGCAATTTAGCAAAGTGTCGCGCAAGGACCTGAAATATTTTGCCAAAATGGATGACATGCCTTACACACACACACACACACACACACACACACACACACACCTTCAAAGCTGTACCAATTTTGCATATATAACTGGTAGTAGTACGAGTGCTCGGAGCAAAATAGCCCCATTCACTTCCGTACTAAAACCCAAAACGTCATTTCCGACAAATTAGCCCAGTCAACTGGCAACGGAATTTTGTTGCACTACAAATTTTCTATCTGTACGAGTATCTATCTATCTATCTATCTGTATTTCTATATATGTACTCGTATTTGTATTTTAACTGCCAGCAGCAACTAACAACCGACACGGCCACGTTTTGAGCATATTTCCTGTTTTAGACGAAAAATGTGGCCGATGGCGATTGGATACCAGCGTACCACCTACAAAACTTTCGACTACGTTTCGATAGATACTCGTAAAAAAAAAGTAATCAAATTTAAATTGCACCACTGGTATAGCGGCTCCCAAAAATTTATTGTCAGGAAGATCCTATAATTGATTTAAAAATGCGATGAAAATTTCGCGTGTCTTCCAAAATCAAAACGGTGTTATTTTTTCTGATTTCAAACTGGCATCGAGTTCATTGAAAGACCAATTCTACAACTTGATTTACTACCCAAAGATGCCAAAGGGGAACGAATTGCTTCAATAACAATTTATCTTTGGCTAATTATTTATGTATTATTTTTGTTTAAATTTTTTTTATCGAATTTTGAGTCTCTTAATTTACTATTTAATAAATGTTGATGCCAAATCGCGAAAATTATATTATTTTAATGTTAAATAAGTCTTAACTTAACAACACCTTTGGGTTTATATACCCATATTAAAAATATATATAAATTAGCCAGGTAAAAAAGAAAATAGGCGACTGTTAAAAGTAAAAGTTAAATAGTTGTAATGAAATTTTCTTTTAATTCATCAAAAGATCAGCTCTACAATTATTTTGCTTATTTTAGAAAAATATATAAAAAATATATAAAAAAATAAATTAGGCATTAAAGATTATTTTTGTCTTTACTTTATTTAATTCTTACATATCAAATACCAAATAATATAAAAAAAAAATGAAATTTTAACTTTTGATAAAAACAGTCGACTTAAACAATATTATAATAATAATTATATAATATGAAATACCATAAATATTCTTCTTAATTATTAAATTAATTAAGTGATTTCATTTCTCTTTCTTATTTTCAATGATGGGTTTATTTTTTGTTAAAATAGTCTCAAATTTAATAAGAACAAATTTTCGTTTTTATGAAGAATGTTTTTTCTTTTTAATGATGGATTTTAAATAATTATTGGTTATTTTAAGCATTTCCGAATCAAACAAATTAAAAGCTTATTTGAGCCAAGTAATAATTTGGTTGTTCGATGCCAATAAATTATATATAAAACGATATTTTTAAGAATATAATAACTTAATTTGAGTCAAAAAAACGACTCGCTGAGGAACTATCATTTCTGTTGTACTTCATATAATAATGATAGCATTCTACATGGAAATTATATTCGTTCCGATGATATCACAATGCGGGTATGTATGTATGTGTGTATTTACATCTGTATGTATATCCATTTCATGTTTGAAACACATTCTTCATGGACAGACGAGGTACTCGCACATGTCACTTTCTAGTTACGAGCCGTATTTTTACCCTTTTTATAGGGCTATGTAAAATGATTATGATGTTGTTTATTTGTTAGTTCGTCCCTCTAGCTGTTTGTATATTATCTTTGGAACTCATCTTAACTTAAATGAAAGCTTTTCCCACCTGTTTCCTATTGGGACATGCACCTACCACCAGTACTTGAGTTGCAGTGCGTAAAGTTCCTATTAATTGCTTGGCATTTCTTGTGGCGTTATTAATTGTCAACGCGCATTAATTGCATTTGTAATGCGTCATAATTAGTGCAAATTAAGTGCTCACACCACAAGAAACATGTTTAAGTCCTTATCGTGTGTGTGTGTTTCCTATACTCATTAAATATAATGGTTCTACGTGCATTTGATTTGTCCGAGCCTGATTGTTATACAGCACGCATATTTCAAATTTTCCTACATTTAATTCAAATTGTTCATTTTAAATATTAACTAGTTTAATAAAGTGCAATCGCGATAACTTGAACACTCCGTAACTAGTGTTCCATTGAGTGCTCAATAACTTGAACCAAACATAACTAGAACTCCGATGTGGCAAATAAATTTTGCGTAATTTTTTTGAAAAACGATTTTCATACATATTTTCAAATACAACAAAATTTCAGCCCAATTTTCCATTTGCTCGAAATGAAAATGAAAATGAAAATACGCATTTTTTCCACGTGAATTTATTGATTCGATAACCCGAACAGTTTGGTAACTCGAACAATTTGTTGGCTCGACCAATTCGTTAACTTGAACAGGGCGGCCTTTAATTAGTTCATGTTATCGCGAGTTCAGACCCAAATTTAACATTTATTTGTGTTGTTTTTGTAAACGAAGCGACGTGGCCTAAAATGGAAAATAAATATGAAATATAAGCACAAATAGTTATTAGCTCGAGTTAAGTTTAAAATAATTATTTGCTTTGGTAGCAATTTTGATTAAACCGCATTTAAATGTTATCTTTAAACAGGGCAACAACTAAATATGTTTTCTTTCTTCTTACAAATTATTTTATATTTTATATTTTATATTTTGATATTTATATAAACTTGCAACTCTAAATTATTATCTCTTATTTCTTTTTATAAATTATTAAATACAATAATTCTGGAAAATGTAAATAAACTTGCAACAAACTCTCATTATTCACAACTTCAAAGCAAACGACACCTCGTCAAACATTTGCATTTCTTATCGTGATTTCATCGCTTCATTCACTTATTTAAGTTGTGAAGTGAAATCAATTGCAAAATTGTGCCGGTTATTGTGAAATTTTTGAAGTTTCGGCTGCATTAATATGCAGCAAGCTGCGACTCGATGAAATTTCGAATGCATTAAATGCAGTCAAAGTAAACGAATCGAGCATAAATTAAATGAAAGATGAGCTCCAAGATTTGTCGACTTGCTTGTCTCAAAATGACATTAGCTGAAATAAAGTGTTTAGATAAAAAACAAAACAATCTGCGTCTTGTTGAAGTCAGTTTGACTAGTCAAAAATAATCTGTTTTTGAACACACTAAATCTTGGTTGAAGGTTTAAAGTGTTTTGATATTATCTTTGGTTTTGTTGGTAGAATTGGATTAATGGAAAATTAAAAGGATTAGAAGATTTTAAGTTCCTCTGTTTATAATATGATAGACTTATATTAGCTCTTTAAAAATAAATAAAATTGGTTTAAAATAGTTTCGTTTTATTATATTTTACTATATTATATTATATTTTATTATTTATATATCTTTGGTTTTGTTTTTGAATTTGGAATAATGGATAAAAATTGGACTAGAAAATTTGAGTAAATATCTTTATGATATGAATATAAAGATATATAAAATTAGTTTAAAAAAATCAAATTAGTTTCGAAGAATTAAATATATATTATATCATTGTTTTTTATATATATATATTATAATATATTTATTATTATTATATTGTAAATAAAATGAAATCTATTTATGCGGATCATACATTTTATATAAATTTTGAAAGCGTTGCAACATGTTTTGTCGGCTGATCGTTTGGTTTACAAAAAAAAAGAGCTAAAAGCGACAGTTGCTGTGAGTGAGAGGAGTCAAGCTTTTGGCCCTATTCTGTTGGTGTTTTGTTTGAAGGGGGGAGGGAGGTTGAGGCTGAGAGATGGTCACGTCAACCAAAAAGTATTTTATACATTCTGATTTTTTCTTTTTTGTTTTTTGGTTTTTTTTGTGTGCCCTTTGCTGTTGGTGGTGCAGCAACACGAAAAATTATTTACATAAATATCCGCGCTGTCAATTGTGTGTTGTGGCATGTAAAGTGACAGAAGCACACAAAATGGCGCCGCTGCTGCGCTGACGTCTCTGACGTCGATGCCAATGCTGCCACGTACGTGACTGCACATTTTTTCGCTGCGTTTTTACGAGTGTGCAAAGTAGGCGTGGCTATCAAATGCAAATGTGCAATTGTCTGCGTGCGTGTCTCTCTGTGTGTGTATGTGTGTGTGCGTGTGTGTGGTGAAGGAAGGCTGTGAAAGGGTTTGGCATTGTGGCGGTCAGACGTCAACGTTATGGCTGCCAAAGTTTTCAATTTTCCACTTAATTGCTTTCAATTAAGCAAAGAGTCCTCTTTAGTCCCGTACACACAGTAGATGGCCCAGTACGAGTGCGAGTCCGAGCAGGAAACCCTACAGCGTTGGCCGTTATGTCCGTTCAATTAAATTACACACTAAAGCGTCGTGTCCTTAGTCCTGCTGCCGCACCATGTCAACCCTCAGCGCCAGTCACTCTCCGCATTGTGTTATCATTGTCAAGAAGATGCAACGCCGCCATCCTGCGTGTTGCAACATTTTTGGTCAGCTCCACACACAATGGCCACATTCACAAATCTAACCTCAAAACTTTTATAGAAAAATAAAGGTAAAGGATTTGATTTTTGCTCGAGTAATTAAAAACTTAGTTCTGCGTGAACAATGCAAGAGGTTTAACAGTATGAAAATAATGATATACTATTTACATAATAAGTTTATCTATATATTTTCCATAGTATATACAATATCCTTATTATATATCGAATCAGACATAAAGTATCTATTTATCTTTGATAAAATAAATCCTAAATTTTGAGTTCTTCTGAGAGCTTAAATGTAATATGAAAAAAGTATCTGAAAGATACTATATATATGTTTATCGAATCAGATACAAAATGGGTATCCATCTATAATAATACATAGTATATCGATAAAGTCTTAGACTGCCTTAAAAAGGAGAATGCTGAGAGTTATTTTTGAGTTGTTCTAATAAGTTAACTGGGTTTCTTTTATAAATGTAATATGGAAAAGTATCTCAAAGATTGTTGTAAATTTATATAAAATATGGACAAAATGATCTGAAAATGTTAAGTTCGATCAAATTAGAGCTTAGGCATAGAAAAAATAGATTCTTTTCGACCTTTCCTGAGTATCTAATCTTTTTTTTTATAATATTTCCACTTCGCCTAAACTCAACGACCGCTGCAAGTCTTCAGCTGTTTTTAGCATTTTTTTGCCCTCAACTTTTTTTGAAATCTCTTTATTTTTTTCAAAATTTTTATGAGATTAGTTTTCGATGTGTTATCCACTGTGCTGATGCCGCAACTCTCAACGGTCTCAACGTTCGTCGCTTCAGTTGTGTGTTGCTTGTTTGTTTGTTTGTTTGACTGCGTGTTTGTGACAGTAAGCAGTTTGTGTACGCCTTGATTGTTGCACTTGCCTGGCTAAAGGTCAGGACCGACGTGCGTGCAGAGAGGGCAACAAATAAACAAACATTAACCTGGTCCAAAGCGAAGGCCCGCAACAGCAACAGCAACAGCCACAGCCACAGCAGCAACAGCAGCAACACCAACACCAACACCAACACCAACAGCAGCAGCGGCAACTCTTTTGAGCTTGCATCTGGACTCGGATTCTGCCTCGGATTCGGTCTCTGCTTGGGCTTTTCCATTGCACAATATGCAAAAGAGCGTATAATGTGTCTGACTGTGTCTGAAAGCAACAACAACGTGTATAAAAACAACACCAGCAACACAAACAACAACAACAACAACAACTCCTCTGTGTGGTCAACTAATGCCACAGAATGGCTCTCACGTTGCCCAGGTGGACTTTTCGGCGCCTTTACAAAGGATATTTTAATTACATTTACGCATATTGTGAAATTGAATAAAGCCATGGTCAAGTGTGCTTTGAAGGGGGTCGTTGAGTGGACAGGGGCTTGCGGAGGTTTAAGGATATTTACAGTCAGTGTTAAGGGACAAGCACTAAGGGCAGTTCACTTAAGCTCCAATGTAAACAACTGAATAGCATTACTAAGACAGGTGGTGCAAGGATGGCTGCTTAAAGCCAAACCAGGTAGCAATTGTGTGCATATAATTTTCTACTATATTATGATAACAGCACATGAATTCCGCATTATATTATATTTCACTTTAACGGCAATTGGGCAAGCCAAATGAAAGCCAAATGCAAGGCAAATGCAGGACAAATGCAAGTCAAAAGGCGTTCAAGGATATAATTGTTTTGTAAGTAGTAGCAATAATAACATTAGAATCGAAGGATACTTCATAATTATGGCTTAGACTTGTGTTGCTTCTATTCATGTTGTATAAATCGATTGATTTCAATGGAGAGAAATTTGTATTTAACCTTTATCGAATAGCAACTTGTTAGGCCAAGTTGAGATTTGGTTTATATTCGAGTATAGTTGAGGTCCTTGTCTGAATAGAGAAGCGTTTTGGTTGATTCTGGTTTGGTTTGCTTGTTTGGTTGGTTGTTGTACATTGAGTTAATAGACAAATTCCATACATGTCTTGACTAATGCGTAGGTAGGACACATCTCAGCACTCAGCACTGACCATTGGGGGTCTTAGTTAGCCCACTCCACACCTACATGGCGCACAGCAGTTGGCCTGGCCAATGCGGACCAAGGCAATCGCAATGGCAACGCAATCCGAAACGCAATCCTAAACCCAATCGCAATCCCAAACCCAATCCCAATCCCAGTACCAATCGCCGACAACAGAATCCCAGGCCACAATGCGAAGCCTAATCGAACACGTTTCATATGACTGCGGCGCTAAAGATTACATTTTAATCTCTGTGGCCCCCCTCCAATGGCGTCTCATGCAACTAATCAATGCCTCGTACTTGATTTTAACTTGCTTGTAATTGGGCAACGATGGAGATTGGCTTTAGAAGCACCAAGTTCGGTTCGGATCTTTGCAGTTGGCAGCTGGCGTCGACAGGCGCTCATGTAGCTGGCGATAAATGTCCGAAAAAATTCCAGGCGCGTACACGGCGCTCTATGTTGTCTTACGCGGCGGCGGTGTGAAATTACCGTTTAATGAAAAAGCTGCAGCCCCGAAGCAGCAGCAGCAGTCAACCCCTCTCTCTCTCTCTCTCTTTCTTATTCTCGGAGTGAAACACCCAACCACCCAATCACCCAACTAAGCGGTAGATACAGATACACAGATACTCAGAGATACAGAGCTCGCGTAGGTAGTCAGATATTTTTGCTGAAATGCTAGAAATTGCCACCGCTGCCAACGCTGCACAGCACGTGACAAGGTAAAATAAAATGAGAAGCTATCAGCGGACAGCGGCGGCAGTAGAAATGCCATTGCCCCAGGTTGAGTTGTTGCTGCTGTTGCTTGTTCTTGTTGCTGTTGTTGTTGTCGGTCTAGTGCAGTTACCAGATACACAGCGATACAACAGATACAACATCTTATTAGTTTGTAGTGCGAAAATGTTTACATTTGGCTGCAGTAGCAACAACAGCAGCAACAACAGCAACAGCAGCAACACCTGCAGTGGGGATTTGCATAGCATTTAGTAGCTTTGAGCTGCATTCTAGTGTTTTCATGTAATCCGTTTGGCCGTAAGCTACTGAATATGCTGCTACATGCATCACTGAGAGTGTTATAAAGCACTTGAAATTATTTTGACATTCAATTTCTTTACTGATTTGCAGTAAATTACAGCTGACTGTAAAATTCAGTAGCATTACAGCTTTGATTTATACGAGTGCGAGCAACTGTTGCTGTTGTTGTTGCTGTTGTTGCTGCAAATGAATGAACTCTGTCTCTCTGTCGCTTTTTTTTCTCTTTCTTTTTAGTAAATTTTTATTACTTGGGCTGATGATGTCTTCTCACATAGAGATGGGAGTGTATTAAGCCTTTTGCTAGAAGTAGTCGTATAACAGTAAGTAACTTATTACTAACTTAGTTAATTACTTTTATACCAGTAGCTACTAGTTTTTCTGCAAATTGCCGACTATCCTCACTTAGGGCCCACTTTGAAAAGGCTGAAAGTACGCACCTAAATTATTGCCAGTAACTAACTGCTGACAATGTTTTAGTAACATTTTGAAGTTTTAATTAGTTACTGCCATTCGGTAAGTTACTGATGCTTATTGTTGACTACTGTGCTTATTGGACACTAACTCATTGACAATTACTTCTACTCGTTCAACTATACAACAACAACAACAACAAGTTTCTAGCTGATGAGCTGCAAGTTACTTATGAAGACAGCTACTCGTTGCATGAAGATATATTGTCTGGCATTAGCCTAGATAAAAAGTTGAACACAGTTTACTTATGATCAGTAAATTACTGAAACACTACATATATGTATAGAGTTGTTTATTTGTATATCTGTTACCCTTTTCGGTATAATTACTTTAGTTCAGCTAACTTCTGTTGACATTATATTTGCATATTTTCGAACTTTCTGGCATAACTCACTTGCACTTCCTGCAGCTACTGCAACTCAATGACAGCATAGCATTTGCGAGTACATAAGTTGTTGTATTGCAGTGGGCAAAACCCTATTAACCTTTTAAATTTCGAATGTTAACTAGAAGCGGCAGGGGTGCCTCTAGCTCTTAGCTGCCTCTCAACTGGTGGTGGTGGCTGTTTCTTAGCCAAACGCTGTCGCACTTTGCACAATTTACGTGCACATAAATTACCATTAATTAAATATTTCTGCGCTAATGCCGTCGACCATCGGCCAGGGTAATCACTGCACCTTTTGGCCAGGCCAGCTACCGGCGCGATGCCCGTAAAGCGGCCGACAAGTGACACCAACCGACGCCGACATCGACACCAACACCAGCAACACCAACAACACTGACACCAATACAACTAAACACGTTCATTAGGCTTAATGTAGCAGAGCAAGTCGCAAAGAGCGGAAAGCCAACGAAGCGAACCGGGCCAAGACGTTTGCATATGACAAACGCGGCTTATACTACATAAGCAGCGCTGCGACGCTGCTTGAGATGCGCTGCGCTGCGCCGCGCAGGCGCTGTCCGAGCTGCCAAGCTGCCAAGTTGGCCAGGGCGCGTGGCCAGGCTGAAAAAGGGCTCCTCCTTTCGCCTGCCTTAAATTTATGGAATTATGAATAATATTTTAAGAGGGCCCCGAAGGCGGCCACCGGGCAGCAGCAACCGAGCTGAGCAACTGGACAACAACTGGACAGCAACTGGACAGCAGCAGCGTCGGAAGAACCGCCAGTTAGTTCTGCTGGCTGATTGCCTCGAACGGTGACGAATCGATTGATGTCTCGCTTTGAGTTATCACGTCGCTTGTCTTCAAAAACTTTAACAAGCCATATAGGAATGAAATTATATATACACACAACCACACACACACACACACACAGACACATACAGAGAGAATAGAATATATCTTCATCTGTAGCTTTAACTGTAGCTTGTCGTGCGCTGCATTTTTGATGAAAATCACTTATAATCCCATCAAGATTCTCATGACTTGGGCCCCATTGGGTTTCCCTCGAAAACCAATTGAAAGTTAATGCCTTGTATAGACCCAGTTGTTGTTTATTTGTTCTTCGTTCGTTTGCTTTTTATTGATGATGTCTTTGTTTATGTGTGTTGTCGCATTGTTTGTTGTTGTCGTTTGGACGCGCTTCACCAATTTGTTGTTATATATATCAAAAACCAAAACACATCAAACGCCAACCAGAGCCAAGGAACAGACCCAGAGCCAGCAGCGAGCACTAAATAATTACCAAACAACATCCGGTGCCCCGGGAGGACATAATGCGGCTGTCGGTTCCATTTCTCTCCCCCCTCTGGCTCTTATACTCTCATACCGGCCAGCCTCCCCCACCAAACCATATTCCCCTGATTCTTTGACACCCAGATTCCCACTTCCCTCCATCGTCATCATCATCGTCGACGTCGACGTCGTTGTTGTTTCGAGTTGACAAAGTGTTTCACTTAATATCGCATGACGCCTCGAATGATGGCATTGAAGATGAGCGAGCTACTCAACTGATTTTTTGGAATGTTGAAATCATATATATATATAAATAAATATTGAGAGGTGCTATGGGATATGGATGTTAAATTGATTGTCATGTGGAGAACTCAAATATGATTTCTATTTTATGTGAAGTGTCTTTCTTTAACTGCTGTCACACTCACCATAACTTCTTCTTACAGATTATATAAGCTATAACTCTGTTACTCAAGATCTGCCAAGATTCCAAACGATAATTTACCAAAAGCAAATACTAAATTCCAATAATTGACATTTAGCCATGTGAAACTATTTTGCTTCGGCTGCTAATTGCCAGGTATGAGTACAATATTTAGGCATATCTGCGAAACATTCGCATTATATGGTATATATGGTTGCTGTTAGTATATGGTATATGGCACTTGGCACGCCTACTTTATAGCTATATATGTACTGCCCAACAAATTGTAGTGTGCATGCCATAAAAACCCGCTCATTCCAAATATGTTTGACTCTTTTTTTTTGTTGACATTTTGCCGTATGATTTCCATAAGCTGCCACGGCTGCCATAGACAAGTAGCTGCCCTCAGCCCCTCTTGCAATTACATTCACACACTCACACACACTCGCACACACGCATAGTCGCACACACATGTTGCTTATTTTAAGTTATAACAGCATCCTACAAATCCCCAACACCGCAACGCACTTAGCGTTGACTGTGACGTTGGCAGCGCAGTCAGCGGCTGCGTCTACGTCTACGTCTGCGTCAGCGTCAGCGTCAGCATCAGGCATCGTCACAGCCGCCAGCTTGCAGTGACAATTGTCAATGAAGTTTCCGTAATAAATTTTCGTCTTTTGGTTGTCTCTCCCCACCAAAGCGAGCGTCTAACTTGACACGTTTGTGTATATATATATATATATATATATGTGTGTGTGTCTGGTTGCATGCAACGCTGTGGCAAGATTGAGGCAACGGCTCGTTTGCCACGCCACGCGGATTTGGTGTCGCGGCTTTTTATGAGGATCAGCTGCAGTTGTGGCCATATAAAATATACAAGAAATCTCTAAATTGATCTTTGATACACCGCAGCTCTAATACTCTATGTATATATATACTCTATATATAGCTAAGGATATTAAGAATATCCTGAGAATATACTATTTTTTATTATATTGTGTAACTGTGATGCAAGAACAATTCTATTATAAGGATTTTTGATGCTTTCATTTAGTTTCTTTTGCTTTGCTTCACTTTCTCATGTTTGTGAAATAAATATACCAAATAGTAGTAAAATATACCAAATACTACTTGAGTAATCCAAAACTGTAGTATACCTGAGATTCTTATACATATAAAATTGCAATATTCTTAGTCTTTGTGACAGCTTCTGAGAGAATGTCCTTTCAATAGAAAAGCATTTTCTGACTTTGTATCAAAAAGTTCCCTTTATCTTTCTCCTTTGAGCCGCTTCCAATTCTATCCTTTTCTATATGATGTTCTCTGTTAGATCAGAGTTAATGAAGAGTTCTGAATCGCATCATAAAACGCACTTGTTCACCTGAACTAAAGGTATGTGACGGGTCTGTGAGTTAGGTAGCAGCTTTCAATTGAAAGTACTTCTAAATTGTGAGAGCAAACGATCTCAATCAAGTATGCATTCCTTTTATTATGTCCTATAAACCTCCCACTCGGCTATTACAGACGTACTGACTAAGTTCAAATGCCCGCTGTGAGGTATTAAAAAAAGAAGTCGATGGCGATGACGATGTGGATGAGGATGAGGCTGAGGATGATGCTGCCGATGTGCTTGGCGGCTGCGGGAGTAAAATCTTTTAATATGCAAAATTCACAGCATTAATTACACTTGCTGCGCGTCGTCGTTGTTGTCTTTGAAGCAGCTAACAACATGGCAGGGTCCCAGACACAGACACAGACAGAGGCACCGTCTCTGTCACCATCATCGTCACAGTTGCAGTCCGAATATGTTTTCCCAACCCAACCCCCCCGACACCACTCCTCCCACCCACTGGCAGCAGCAGCAGCAGCAGCAACACGTACCCCGATACCGTTTGTAGTGCGGATAACATTTCCCACTCAATTACCTTGACGCTGCGCCCGCCGAGGCATAAATCATTTACCATAAAAACGTCGCCTTGTCTACACTTTTCCTTTTCGTATGCCAAAAATACAAGCGAACGCTTACGAAACACTTGAAACATGAATCGGGTATCGGGAATTGCTGTATAGGAGGGGAGGGAGACGCTGCTCCTCCTCCCACAAACTCCTTCTCCACCAAACTCCTCCAGCCATCCTGCCATTCCATTCAATAATCGTCAACAGTTGCGAGATTTTCGAGTGCGCTGCCATGTTTCGATGTCTATTTTTGGGCGTCGCACGTTTACTCTACTCTTTTTTTGGATAAATGTCTGCGAGCCGTAGACGAGGCATTCATAAATTCCCATGTGAGTGTTGAAAAGTTGCCGACCAAGCGGCAAAGTCACTAAACTGAATCGTTGAATGTTTATGCCACAAATTGTTGGCGTTTTGGCGGTATTCCCAGCCCCCTTACCGCAGCATCCACCTTACCCATTGTCCACCCTCAAGTGATTTTGCAACTCGCAGTCGTAATTCAATCAATTAATATCATTATTTGTTTGTCTATTCGTCTGCTTCTGCTCCGGCTCCTGCTCCTGCTCCTGCTCCTGCTCCTCTTCCTGGTCCTATTCCTGTTTTGTAATTAATTATAATAATTAGAATTTAACATGCCTACAAAAACAACTTGTTATTCATGTTCTCCCTGATGTTTTTCTTTCTCTTGATGTTGGTTTTCTTTCTTCTTGTTGCTGTTGTTGTTGTTGTCAAACATTCCTGCCCAGCTGTTTGTCTTCCATTATCATTTTGGGGCATTGGAGTCGAGGCATGCTTGGAAGCATCGATTTTTTAGTGGGAGCCGCCTCAAATTGCGTTTGCTGCCAAAGGTCACAAATTTTTACCGTGTGGCATCCAATTCCAAATCCAATTCCCTTCGTTGAGAGTATATATATATATATATGGATGTCGATGTCGATGTGGATGTGGAGGAGTCGCCTTTTGGGAATTTCGTTGAGTAGTTTGTTTTGTTTGTTCTTATTGGCGTAAATTTATGGTGGGAAACAAGTAGCTCTCAATGTTGTTTATAAATATATTATAAGTAAACAATGCCAATGGAGATCTGAAAAATGTGTTCTTAATAAAGATGCTAATAGTCAGCATCTTCAATGATGCATTCAAAGATTTACCAAAGGGGTCTCTCAGCATATCACTTACACAAATTTTGTTCTTGAGGGGAGGGAAATCCCCAAGATGTGAGTTGGGATTAGCTCTTGGGTAAAATTAGTTGAAAAAATTGTGTTGAAACATAAACATTTCTTCTACTTTCTTCAAATCATGGATCAGCGTTTGATATCCTTAAGAATTCATTAATTAGAATGTGAATTATTGAGGGTTCCTTCAGTGGAAATCTACTTTCTAATCAGCTAAGCATTTAATTGATATAAATCTAAATTGTCTAAAGGATTGTGTTGATAGTTTAATGGATACAAAGAACATTTAAGCCATTAGGATTTCATTATAGGATTACAGCTGCCAATTAGATAAAGATCTGCCTATCCAATGGCATATAAAAAAAAACCGAAGAAGGAAAACACGAGAGAAAGAAGACTCGAAAAGTCGAAGTTAAGCGAAGTGTTTCATTGCCTGTAACTCGTTAACAATTTGATGTACTCGTAATTGTGTTGTAGGTTCTTCTTTTTTTTTTTTTTTAATGATATCCTCAAGAAGAAACTTGCTTCTAACTCATTACCGATTCGCTTAACTGTTTGCTCATCAGCTATAAAATGTTTCGAAAAGGGACAAGACGAACAATCAAACAACCAAATGAGAAAATAAGAGAACAGCTGGCAGACTCGTGTTTTAGATCAATTCGAACAATGAGAAGGTAACCCTAAAGGAAAGGTATATCAAAAGTGTATAAAAGACAGTTGGAACAGTTGGCAACGCCCAATGATGATGATCATACTCTTAGTGGTGTCCAAAGTTAAAACATAACTTATAAACTTAACTGCCATTAACATGTCCCAGTGTCGTCAATGTGCGACTTCCGCACCGAAGGTGACAACTATGGCCAGAACACAGCCAAGCGGCAAGGGGTATGACAAAAATCAAGCCATATGTTCAGTGAAAACGACAAACACTAAAACTTAAAAACAGGCCGCGCTAAAAGCAAAATTCGATTCTTGCCATTTTCACTGACTAACAAACAACCGTTGCGAGCTGTTCCAGAACCCGCAATGACTCCGAATGGGTCTGGGACTGGCACTGGGACTGGGACTGAGACTGGGAATGGGAATGGAAATGGGTATTGGTATGGGTATGAGACTTGAAGTTGGAGTCGGAGTTGGACCCAGTGCCAAAGTCGTTGCATGTTTCTTACTTGATTTTCTGCTATAAATTAAAGGACTTTAATGACACTTTGGACGATGGCGGCAACGATCGCAGCAAATTCGAATTGTTTGCTGAAAGTACGCATAACAGAGCAAAAAGCAAGCCAAGACCAAGGCCAAGATCAAGAGGATGAGGAACACCACGATGAACATAAAGACAGGGGTACAAAAACGAAGACGAAGACGAAGACGATGACCAAGACTAAGACTAAGACTAAGACCAAGGGCAGGCAGGAGGCATCCATGGGTGCGAAAATGCCACGCAATGGACAAGAGCGTACGAGCATTGGAGCATTGTATGACCAATAGAATGCAGCGTTGCCCCATCTCCTCCGTCTCCTGTACGGGGCTTTCAGCCTTCTGCCAGTGACTGCAGGAAATTCATTAAGTGTATTTATTGCTTCGATTAAGATGGACACTTCTCACCTGCAAGCAGCACTGTGGACTGTAGACTGTGGACTGTCGACTGTCGACTGGAAGTGCGAGTCTCAGCTTGGCCCTGGGTCTCTGAATCTGAATCTGGCACCAACTTTGGCTCTGGGCCTGCTTCTCTGACTCGCTACGATTTGGCCTGGACTTTGCCTGGTATTGTACATAAATTTTGGTCGCGCACAATGTTTACACAATGTCGTCGTTGTTGTTATTGCTGCTCCAAGAGTTGTTGTTGTTCTTTAAGTTGTTGTTGTTGCATCGCAGAAATATGCAGATGAAATCACCAAAACATCATGCGTTGATAATTAAGGCAAAGAATTCAAACTGACACAGTCGCCTTTAGTCGCATTTGCATGCCAGACTCTTCAGGCCGTTGTGTCCCTTGTGACACAAAATCCAATTCAATCTTTTCACTTTAATGGATTTTGATGTTCTTCAGCTGAATGTACACTGCTCCTTAAAGAGAGAGAGAGTGAGGGAGTGTGAAAGAGAGGGAGAGGAAGAAGCACTTAAGATGCGCTGCTTTAACATTTTAGCAAAGAGAAAATATAAATATAAATATAAATTCATTCAATAAGCGTTTATGTCAGGATCATTAACAGCCCCGTTACATTAAGCAGTCCTCGTTTAATTAAATTAAATTAATCGCCATTCAGATGCACTTTGTTTGTCCCCAGGCGAATCAATTTAATATATTGTAATCGTATGTGTATATAATTGATGCTCGTTTCCCAGTAAAAAGCTGACACTGCTAATCCAATTTGATTGAAAACTTCCAATAAAAGTTTTAACTTAACAATATTGGCAATCACATGGCCAAAAGAGACATTAACAGAAAAGGATGTGAAAACATATATATATGTTTATTTTGTATGTTAACTATACATATATACTGGATCTAGATATATCTTTGTATAATTTATAAGCTCTTTAAGTAAAGTTCCCTGTTAAATGCTAATCGAATTTGATTGAAAACTTCCCATAAAAGTTGAAGTTTATATCATTGGCAATCGGTTGGCTAAAAGAGATATAATAAAGGATGTGGAAATGTATATGTGTTTATTTTGTATGTTAACTATACATATATACTGGATCTAGATATATCTTTCTATAATTAAAAAGCTCTTTAATTAAATTTCCCTGTTAAATGCTAATCCAATTTGATTAAAAACTTCCAATAAAAATTTTAGTTTATATCATTGACAATCGGTTGGCTAAAAGAGATATAAAAAAGGATGTGGAAGTGTATAAATGTTTATTCCACATTTATTATATATGTTTCCTATATATATATATATTCTAGATCTAGACATATGTTTCTATTCCCTATAAGATATTAAATACAATTAAAGTTCCGACTTAAGTGAGACACTAATCCAATTTGATTGAAAACTTCCAATAAAAGTAGAAGTTTAACAATATTATTCGCAGTCAGATGGCCAAAAGAGTTATATAAAATGATGTGGAAATCGACATATGTTTATTAAATACTTATTTTATATCTTTACTATATAGATTTGGTCGATCTTGACATACCTTTCATGAACCATAGGGCTCTATAGTCAAGAAATGTGATAGATATGGATTTAGAACACTTGAAACCTGTTGACTAACTTTCTTTGTTAGAAATTTGTAGAACACACACATACATACATGCATACATACATTCATACATACATATATACATTCATACATACATACATACATACATACGAATATAAATTATCAATGCAATGTTTATATGCAAAATCACCGGCTTCTTTTCGGTCGACCCAATACATTCACACAAGAAGACACCAAAAAAAGAATTTTCTTACATGAGCTTAACTACTACATTTGAGAATCGAGGAGAAGGGCCGTTGACTCACTTAAAAGGGGTAATTCAAAGGATTGTTTGTCACGTCGAAAAAAAAGGATTTGTAGATAAAGTTGATAACAAAACGCATTTCTGTTTAGTAAAAGATAATTTTGAATAAAGAACAACAATATATGTTCCATATACTGTATATAAATATACTTGTATAACTAATAATTATATGTATATATTAGTGATATTTATAGCATATAATAATACGGTAGAAGTACACTCCGTTTAACGCATTCGCGACTAGAGTTCTCTGTTGAGTACTCGAAAGAACGAGCTACAGGAGCTTGCATTTAATGGTTCGTTAAAGCGGACTTCTACTGTATATATATCTATGCATATACCTAGTATATTCTACTGTTTCTGGTTAAGCTACTGTATTCATTTTACAGTCAAGCAGTTATTGCGAAAAAGTTTTCATAGCTGGCTTACAAGATTTCTAATACCTCTCGTATTAACTGGCAAAACCCGCGAGTGTATCTCTTGTATCTTATGGCAAAGAGGTATAAATGTAATATTATCAAAATACATAATATGCTGGTAATAAAATAATAATCACCAATAAAAAGAACAGAATGCTGTGTATTAAACATTGTGATAATAACATCTTCTGACAACTCTTCTGAGACCCAGGCTAAAGGATTAAGATTTTATAAAAATTGAGTGTGGACGAGATGGTTAGGATGGGAACCTTTGGTAATCGTTTTCAAGATAGCAGCACATTGAGGAATTGTTAAATGAAACAGTTTAAAATACCTAATGTTTTGGCCCTTACTCTCCGGTCTGGTCTGGTCTGGTCTGGTCTGGATCTCTGCCTTCTTACCCTTTTTCTTATGGAATATATTTATTTGCCTCTCCATTGGCAATACTTTAATGTGCCTGTTGTTGGTTTTATGACTCAGCGGCTGATGCCGCAGTAAATTTTAACATGCAATTGTTTTAATTGTCCGGGCCCGTCGTGCTCGCATATTTATGGCATAACGGAAATGAGTTAATAACAAAGTACAAGCCATTCAGCCAACCAGCCAACCAGGCAACAAACCAACCAGCCAAGCGGCCAGGAGAGTCAACTTCAGCTTCAGATTTAATACCTGACAGGGATAAACGTTTTGTTGTCCACGTTACCCTCTCACGTCTTTTGTATACCCTAACCCAATCTGTTTTTGGCTTGTTAGTTGTCAGTGGGGGAGGGGTATGGGAGGTTGGGGGTGTTGGGCGTATGTGGGGAGGGCGTATGGAGTTGTCATTTAAATGAAATTACTGTCAGATTTTACAGAAATAAAATCTCGAAATTGCGTCTGTTTTATGTACTGCTGCTGCTGCTGCTACTGCTCTTTCCCTCTCTATCTCTATCTCTTACTCTCGCCCTGTCTCACTCTCTGCATCTGCAACTCATTCTAACGGCTGTTCTATGTTTTTAACCCAAAGATTGGCTACGTTGCGTATCTCCGAGTTGTGCACAACATAAAAATTTATGACCATGCATTGGACAGCATAATTTCGTGTGGACTTTCAAATGTTTTTCTTTTTTCTCCTCTTGTTGTTGTTGTTCTTTTTGTTGTTTTTGTTGTGGGATTGAAAACGCTTTCGCGTGCATGGATGAAAGATAAGTCAGGTTTGTACCGGACGTGGATAGCTGTAGGATTTTGAAGAGTTGCGGATTTCGGATAGTTAAAATGCGAATTAAAGACTAAAGACAATTTATTCGACTATTTCCAATTGAGAGCTAACCAGCATATAAAATAGTTATGCCACTTACTATTTTGGTATTTATGATACCTGAGACCTTGGGCCAATATCAGCTGTCAGCTGATAAAAAGTAGAAAGTAAGTCACAAACTTGGCGAAAAGCTGTTTTTTAGACCAGACATTTCTCAGTAAGTAACTGAATCATTTATAATTTATATTATCAATATTTACTTGAAGTCTGCGACTTCGAACTGTCCAGCTGTAAGACGCATCTCTCAATCGGAGTCGAGTTCACGCCTTGTGTGACCTTTTCCGGCATAGTAGAAGCCATAGGTTTAGGCCGAGTTAAGCTTTGTTTAGCGCCGAATTGGTAGGAGGAAAGCAAAAAAAAAGCCCTGTATTAACTGCTTACAAGTATTACACAATTGGAAATAAGCCGACAATCGGGCCACGTTTCATATTGAGTTGTTATTGCTGGTCGAGGGCATTAAACAAATCCATTGGCGGCAACCACACGCAAATCTTGATTGAATCAACTTAATTTAGATCAGAACTCAGTGATTCGTGCGGTCGTAAAAAGCGCGACATATTGGACCACGACTTATCACACGTGTGTACATGTACATATCTCTCTCTCTCTATATATATGTATATATATATATGTATGTTGGGCATTTGCCCCCACCCACACAAATACCACTGACCCAGCGACCTGTACTCGTACGCCCAATGGTAACGGTAACAACTCGTGCCACGGCTCGCGCTCTGTTCCTGTGTCTGTAAACTTTTATGACACGTGCATTGCCGGACCGACGGCGTTCCATGTCCATGTCCAGCAACAAATAGCACCAAGCACCGAGAGTTGTTTAATAATAATAAAAACAAATGAAAGAGCACGTAGTTGAGCAACAATAGCCAAAGGTAGGCAGAAGGGGCGCAACACACACCAACTGGGTTCACCAGGCGGTCGCCTGTGCCGCCTGCTTTTGGTCTCCAATGTGCTGGGAATACCATTTTGCATGTGCCTCCAACTATTGTTGTTGCTGCTGTTGTTGGAGCTGGTGTTGGTGTGACAAAGCAGCAACCAATTACCAAATACGAAAAATGACAACTTGCAACAACACACAAAACAAAACAAAACCAAACGAAACCAAACCAAACCAAACGAAACCAAACCAAACAAAACAAAATACAAAGCACTAAAAACCAACACAGAGCGAAAAAACCAAAAATTGTACGAAAAACGAGCTACAAAAAGAGCAGACAACCAGCAGGGAAGGGGAAGGGGAAGGGGAAGGGGAAGGGGGCAACTCCAACCGCAGCTCAAAACATTATCCTGTGCCACCAATTTGATTTGATAGTTGCACAGCCGACGTCCGAGCAGTGCCCCCAACCCACAACCCAGCAGCCTCACTCACCACCATCAGTGGCAACACACTCTGCAACACTCTGCAGCACTCTCTGTGGCAATTGACACGTTAGCTTGAAGCTTGAAAACGCCTGGCAGCAGTTGGCACTACAACGTCCAGAGCAGACATTCAGCTGGCTTGTTTTACGAGCATGTTGCACCTACCCAACTATGCGATCTACCTATGCTACATACATATAACATATATATATATATATATATATATACATATATATATCGTTTGTACATATATGTAGTGTATATATTTGTTGGTACGTGATTTCATCAAACGTAACAATACAACGACCTAAAGAATTTTGTATTCAATGCAAAAATTGTGCAAACTCGTGAATACAAAATGCTTTCAACTTGCGTGGGCCCAGAGACCAACCAACTTGCAAAGAACTAACAATTTTTTTTATTTGTTGTTGCCACCACCGTTATCTCTCAACCGCTCTACCTCTTGTCCCTTATCCCAATCTCCACCACCACCTCCACCTCCTACTCTTCCTTTGTCTCTGCTAGTATCCGAAAAATTCAAAATGAAATCAGAGCCAACGCCAAAACCAACGATGACCAATTTCTGGCCAGTGGCAAACTGAATTATATTTTGAGTGGTTTTTTCCAACTCTCCGACTCTTGCTGCAACTACACACACACACACACACACACACCCATACATACACAGAGTGTTTTTCTGTGTATATTTTGATGTTGTCAAGCAATTAAAAATTTTGTACCAATGCCCCGTAATAGAAATTTTGCTAGTTTTACTGGCATTTATCGTTCATTTAGTGCCTCCCAGTCTGAATGACTCTCCGAATTGCAATTTAATCTGAGCACTTGTGCACTTGGCACTTGGCAGCTTTTGATGAATGTTTGTCGCCAGGGAACCCAGAGCTCAGAGCCCAGACCCAGCCAGAGCAGTATATAGAACATTTTAGCGACTTCTTCAAGTTTTGACCTTGAACATAAAGTTATGCATCAGTTTTGGCCAAAAATTCAATGTCTTCAGCGGGTTGTTGGGAACTTGAAGAAACAAAAAAAATATAGAAAAAGAGAGCATAAAAGAAGAAAATGTAAATTGCAGTTGAGTTTGTGAAATAAGTTTTGTCGTTTGGTTTATCGCAAACGACAGAATACTCATAGTTTATTTTATTCATTCATTCGTTTTATTCGTTTTATTCGTACCGTTCTATTTGTTGCTCTTGTTCGCTTGAATCCTATTAAGCGTCCCGTTCTATTCGCATGAATAGAGCTCTGATTATACTCTTGCACTGCGGATACTATAATTTTCTCACAGATTCTGTAACGAATCCAACAAAATGACATGCCTGACCCCCATTAAGTATATAGAGTATCTTTATGCTTAATCTATTCAGTTTTTATTACTTGATATAGTATATAGATAGCTGATTCACATGAAAATACTTTTAAACAGAAACAAACGCTGGAGATTGCAATTTTTTGAACTTATTTCTATTTATAAGCTGACAAGATTTGGATGTAAATTGAAGATTTATATCATATGAGCTCGAATATTTGATAAATATAATAATATTGGATTTTTTTTTGACTAATTTTGATCTTAGTTCATTAAAGTTGCGATATTTGATATTATATATTATATTGTTTGATATGTTGTAGATTAACTTCGATTTATGAATAAATAAATTTGGATCTACATAATAAAAGTTCCAATACTTGATGAAGATGATCATTTTTGGATCTGTCTTAGATTAATTTCCATTTAAGATTTGACAAATTTTCAACTGGATTTGATGTTCACATCGATAATTGATAAAGTTTTAAATTAATTACAATGTATAGGTTGAATAATTTTGAACTCAATTGGAGGTTGATCTCATAAAAGCTGCGGTATAAGATAAATATATAACTTTTTTATATGAATTAGATTAATTTACTTGTATATTTATAAGTAGATACATTTTTATCTAAAATAGATGCTTATATCATAAAAGTTTCAAAATTTTATTATTATTAATATTAATTTATTAGTTGACAAATTTTGCTCTACATTTGATGTTGCAACTTTTGATAAAGATGTTATATGATTTATGTCCTAGATTAAATTTAATTTGTTAGTTGATGAATTCTATTCAAAATTGGATGTTATTGCCTCATAATTTGCATAGGAAGCATCAGTTACAAATTTGAGTACTCGTAAGATCAGTTTTCCTACTAGATCCAACAATTTTTGAAGCCACTGAGATATTTCTTCATAATCTCGAATATATCTTCCTCATCACTCAACTTTATCAATTGGATAAACATTCTTTGAGAAATCAATTAAAATATTTCATGTACCCAATAAATTTAAAGCAAATAATCCGCGTAATCTACGAATCGCAGTTCTTAATAAAAATAACAAATTTAAGTTCTTAATAATTTATATTGCAGAATCGTTAAAAAAATATAGTTTATATAAGTATATCCATAAAAAAAAGGGAAGAAAGAAAGAAAGAACAGCTGGGTTATAATATTCAACTATAAGTATTGGCCATTCGAAGTTAGTGTCTATTCTTAAGCAATCTGTATAAACAACACTTAAAATGCATTTACGCTTGAGTCAGCATATTCAGTGCTATTATTTAAGCAATTCCTGGCAATATCAACGATCAAGTGTTTAGCTACCTGTAAACACATTTATGCATATGCCCCCCACGGCCAAGACAAGGCTTAGGCTTAAGACTAGCGTTGCCTGGGTGTAAAAAAAGCAAAATATAAGAAAAAAAGCAAAAAAAGAGGAAAAAGTTTAGAGGAAAACTTCATTTGGGATGCGAAGGTTGCTCTCCGGAGACTAAAGTCGTTACACTTTTTATGAGCACCGCAAATCGTATTAGTTAATCCGACAGATACACATGAGAACCTGGAACGTGCATCGTGAATGACTATGGCGACTATAGCTGCCATGTGTACGAGTATGATAATTTCATTGAATTCGTTTTTATAACCCAACCTGACCCTAGAAACTAGTTGAAAATGGGTATAATAAAGCTGCTGCAGGTGTATGTAACAGTCAGAGAAATATATATACGTATATATCTATCCTTGAGGGTTTATAGTGTACTTTTGAGCTCATTTATCTTAGTTTTCAGATGCTATAGCTGCTTGGGTATATAGTCTATATCTGTTCATAAAAATAGTAGTGTACAGGGTATGTTTCAGGTGAAGAAGTTCTTTGGCTTTAGAGTACGAGTACGAGTACTCCTACTGTTATTGCTGTTGGTGCAGCTCGGCTTATTTAACTATTTACCACTTCCTTCACACATGCCAAGAGCTTAGCAATTCAGCAGCTGGAGCTACAGTGGATATAGTCGATGGTTTCAGCTGATTTATTGTTTGTCATACGGCTTGAAATTGCGCTTTAAATTTTGCGCCGGCTTCAAGTTGCAACAATTACATGTCCATGGCTTTGGCCACGAGGCCCAGGCCAGACCAGGCCAGGCACTTGCATTGTTATCTTTTGCATGGTTAGGAGTTGCTAACCCCTCTCCTTCCTCACCCCCCCAGCCCCCTTCTGGTTTGCCGCACTCCTCGTCCCAAGCTATTGACTATTTTTTTCGCGCTTAAGTTGTCGTCGTCGTTATATTCCTTCCTGTCTGTTGCTGCAGTCGTCAGCGCTGAATTCCAGAGCCGGTCGTCGTCGTCGTCGTCGTCGTTCCTGTGATTTATAAAAGCACAGAAGGTAGAATGATTCTTCGACGTACGTTGGGCCCAAAAGAATTTGCAGCTACACACAGACAAAGAGAGAGAGCTGCACACACAAACACACTCACACACACACACACATACAGTAACACCGCCAAGAAACATGAAGAAGCTTTTAACGAACTCTTTTCATTTGTACTCGTACTCGTACTCGGGTATGATGACAAGGTTGGTTTTTTTTTCTTCTCCTTATTCTTCTTGGTTTTTTTTTTTTTTTTGTATTTTTTTCCTTCAGCTCTGTTGTTTCTGCTTTATGCATATGTATCGTCTGGGATCGCTTCAAGCAGCGGCTTCGATTTGGTTTTTGTATTAAAATTTTGCTAAACAAAAATGTGTGCAGCGTCTGGAGAGGACGAGTAGAAGGCAGCAAAAGAACTGGCAGTGGCTGTGGCAGTGGCAGTGGCAGTGGCAACTGGGTATTGGCACTGGCCCCAGCTCAGTGGCGAGTTTCTGACTGTCTCACACAGACATTGAAAGCCCCCGGTTGAAGAAGTGATGACAACAACGACGTATGAGCACCCGAGTTTGTGCCGCATTTAAATTTCAAATTGGTTCGTTAACATGAAGTTAACATATCTGCTAATTGCTGATTGCCAAAGTCGCTCGCAGTGCAGCAGAACACAGAGCAGAGCAGAGCAGAACAGAGAGCAGAGCTCGAACCCGGCCTCAAAACCCGGCAGCTACTTGCTACCAATGTAGTCTGGCCTGTATCTTGATGCCTCTGTGCAGGCAGCATCCAACCAAACAACAACAACAACAACAACAACAGCAACAACAACGGCAACAACAAGTGTGGGGCAGGTACGAGCCTTGCATATTGCAGTTTGTTGCAACGCTGCGTATCTAATAGATACTCGTACTTACACACGCAGCAACAACAATCAAAACAACAACAACAACAAACATCAGAGACAGGCTGAGGTTGAGGCTGAGGCTGAGGCTTTTCCTTTTGCCTTTCTTATGGAAATTTGATGTTGCTGCAAAGTTAAGTTCATTAAGTGTGAGTAGTATTTGAACCTCTGGCAGAGAGTCGTTTGCCTTGCCATCGATACAATCTCTGTTGATGCCGATGACTTCGCATCGCCGAACAAATTCAAGTGTTTTGGCAAATGGCTGTGTTTGAGGTGGGTCTTAGCCAGAACACACACACACACACACACACACACACACACACACATACACAGACATGCAGTGCAGACACCTTTGATAAGCTGGCAGCGCCTCACAGTTAACCAATTTGGAGCACACGCCCCTTACGCCCCTGGAACATAGCATAAAATTGTATCGCAGATGAGTTGACAGAAAGGCCCCCAAGGTAAATAGTGTAAAGTGCAAGCGTCAGGGCAAGGCCATGAGTTGTTGTGCCTCTGTCTGTGTGTGTGTGTGTGTGTGTGTGTGTGTGCTGTGAAAGCTTATGAATACCATTGAATTAATTGCATTTATGTTACGCTATTCACTTGCAAAATCTATCACTTGATTTAAGTTTCAATTCATTATGTTGTCACAAACCCGTCCTCGCTCTTCTATGCGGTTCTCAATGACAGACGCTGATATTGCACTACCATACACGTTATTTCTCTATGAAATCTAGTCTTGATATGCGACAAACCTCAGACTTTACCTTTTATACAGTATCTTTGCTCTTTTCTGCGATTCTCAGTACCAAGAACATTTTTTTTTGGGGATTAATATAAGTATCTATCATAGATTGTTTCCTTAACTTAGAACTATGAACGATTTCTTAAGCACTGACCGTTACTGAGATAATCACTTTACCTGGGTGTCGAACCCAGCATCCTTTGTCCAGTTACTGTGCTCTCCTCTGCGATTATCAGTAATAAAAGCTTGCCTCAAGTTTGCTTTTCTTTTAAATTGAGAAATTTTTTGGGATTCATATAAGTATCTATGATAGATTGTTCCCTAAGCTTAGAACTATGAACGATTTCTTAAGCACTGTCCGTTACTGAGATAATCACTTTACCTGGGTGTCATCCTTTCTTCAGTTACTGTTCTCTTCTATGCGATTCTCAGTACTAAGAACTTGCCTCCAGTTGGATTTTCTTTCAAGCTAAGATATTCTTCCTTGGGATAGATTCATATATGTTGATAGTTTGATTCCTAAACTTCTCTTATGACTTGATTCTTAAGCACTGTTCTTTGGCTTAGCCAATCAAATTAGCTGGGTGTCGATCCCAGCATCCCTTGTCCAGTTACCATGCGATTCCAAGAACTAAAAACTTGCCTCAGGTTAGGTTTTCTTTTCAATTGAGACATTCTTCTTTGAGATTCATATAATTATCTATGATAGATTGTTTCCTAAACTTCATATGCACGATTTCTTAATCTTAGACTATCATTCTAGCTGGGTGTCGAACCCAGCACCCCTTGTCTAGTTATCTTAATTACTGTGCTCTTCTATGCAATTCTCTTGCCTCAAGTTGGCTTTTTCTTCAAGCTGAGACATTCTTTTTTGGGTTTCGTATAAGTATCTATGACAGATTGATTCCTAAACGTATCATATGAACGATTAACTTAATCTTTGACAATTATTCTAGCTGGGTGTCGAACCCAGCACCCCTTCTCCCGTAGCCTAAATTACTCTGCGAGCACTTAGTCAACCCGTTCGACCCGTTGAGTTTACTTTAATTTATAATTGATAGTAAAAAGGCAAAGCTAAGTGCATCTGAGCATTAACAGAATCATATATGTATTTGGAACACAACCAGATACCAGACCTACTATATATGTACATGTATGTATATATTTATATATTGTATATATATGTTTATATAATATAATGAAGAGAATTCATTATCTGGAGTTGAGCTGAGTCAAATGTCAAAGTAGCACGTCTTCAGTTTTATGTACTTTTTCTCGGTTTCTTATAAGATTATTTAGCCCGCATAGTTGAACTTTGTTTTATTATTTGATTGCATTAACTAGTTAAACATTTTATGGGCTAACCAGGTTCATTATGTAATTCCCACAACACCCTGCACCGTCTATTTACTTTGGGTATTTGAATAGTTATTCATTTCCATTTTAGTGTCAATACGAAACGTTGCTCAATTTTAATTAGAATTGCAGTCGTGTGACCGCATTTTCCACTTTCCCAACTTCTTGAAGGCTATAAAATTCAAAAAAGAAAAAAAAGAATAAGAATAAGGAAAATAAAAGAAAAGCATTTACTCAATGCAATTGCATACAGAAAGAATTCCCCAACTCGTTAGGCTGAGCTGTCAGTCATAGTCATTGGCAGTGGCAGTTACTCTGTAAGTCGCCCCTTCCGTTCATCCATTATCATTATTGGTTAATCATCGCTGGCAATGCCATAACATTAAAAGTAAACAGCACATTTCAAACGGGTTTTTATCATCGAGTGCCTTAATCAGCTCCAGCTCCAGCTCCAGCTCTGCTGCCACTGGCAGAGGCGCACTGCTAATGCCCCTGACACTGCCTCTTCGACTGCCCCCTGTCCGATTCGTAGTTATCTCAGTCCAGTTAGAGTCACACGGATTAGCAAACGACCTATTTTGAAATTAATTACTAAATCGTAATTTGAATAAAACTTTGTTGGTGGCAGGCGGCACTGTTGCCATTGGCCATTGCCATTGCCATTGGCCATTGCCATTAAGCGTAAACCAAGCTGGAAGAACGGAATAGAGAACCGATTTCAGCTGTACGACTACGTAATTTGATTTTCCCTAGAATCGTAAATTAATTTTTTTCCGTAAATCTTCACAGACTCTGACGCTGCTGTCTCTCTCTCTGTAGGAGCACATACAAAGTAGTTTTTTGGCCGCGGTCGCGTATAAACCATCAGATTTCGATATAATCGTAAATTTTCGCCAGGCGCAGAGCACCACACACAAAACCAAAACAAAAAAAATATATATATATATATTTCAAGAAAGCAGAGATATATTTTTGAATGCCACAAACTGAATACCCTTACCCTATATCATAATCAAATAAATATAATAATTAAGGACAGGCAATCAATACAGAATGACACCTAACATCGATCAAACCCAACTCTGATTCATTATTTTCTATAAATTTTGTCAAATTGCAATTGATGAGCTTCACTCTAAACTGGAGATACATCAATCTTCGGAGTGTTGGAGTCGATAGTTCTCCTAGTGTGTTACATATGTGACAGCCTAGATATTATACTCTATGCGAGGGTATCCAAAAAAAAAAGTCACAAAGAGTCGACGGCAATAAAATAGCTGAGCGGAGAGTCAACTCGACTCGACTCTTGAGTCGCCAGTTGAAGGCGAAAATGTGATTAAGTTGCGCGCAAAATCCAATTTTTATAACTGCAGAATCACTTGGCTTTCCCTCCCCCACTCGGCTCGAGCACCAGCACCAGCACCAGCAGCAGGAGGAATAGTAGCAGCGACAGCAGCAGCAGCAGCGGCGGCAGCGGCAGCGGCAACTGCCGCCATTTGGGCTAAGGCGAATTGAGTCCGCTGCTCGTAAGATGCTTGGCAGGGCAATAATCATAAATTTAGACAACAACAACGGCGAATCGGCGAAACGAGCAACGCGAGCGAGCCATGGAGTACGGGGGATTGGTGTACGGATAACGCAGAACGGGGTATGGGGACGCAGGAGCTGGAAGAGTTGTTAGGGGGGAGGTGGGAGGTGGGTAACCGGCAACCGGCAGCCGCAACATTTTTGTACGCCAACAGTAGGCAGACAGCCTGCCGAGAAAACGGATACCCAGTGTGCCATGTGTGTGCTCCGAGCTGCATGCTCCCTGCCTGGTTACCAGTTGCCAGTTGCCAGTCGCCGGTTGCCAGTTGCCAGTTGCCAGTTGCCAGTTACTAGTCACCAGTCGCATGCGGCTGATCCGTCGTTGCCGTCTGCTGGTTTTGGGGGTCGTTCTAAGCAAACAAATGCTTAAAGCATAAAATATTGATATTTGTTGTTTTTTGTTGGATTTTTTGGAGCTGTCCCTGTGGCAGCAGCCGCAACGATGCTCAGGCAACAATCGAACGATGCTCGGCTCGCCATTCCCCAATATGAAGTTGTCTTTTTATTTGATTTTAAATTGTTTATTGCTTTGCATATTTCATAATTCTTGTTTCCTTCAATTCTGTTTTTTTTCTTATTTTTTTTTTTCGCTTTTGCAACTAAAGCACTGCAAATACTCCTCTACGTATTTGTTTGGCCTTGGGGCAGAGGAGCAGAGCATTTGTGGCAGATGTACGAGCCACACTCAAGCATGTGTGTGTCTGTGTGTGCGATCCAATTGGAATCGATTTGGTGAAATCAAGTGATCAGCTCACTGAGGATCAGGCTTTTGATTCTATTGAAGATTGTGCGAGAATTCGCCAAATATTTCAATATTTACCCACGCCCAAACTTTGATTTATCTCAAACGAACTTCGCTCATATAAATCGATCGATTTTAATCAGAAATCTGTCAACTTTGACCTTAACTTAGAGAATGATAAATCTCTTAGGTGTGATAATTTGTCCAGCATAAATTTAAGCCTTGCACATAATAACTTTCATACGAATTGTATTTATATAACGATCGAGCAGTAGATCTTAGACAAAAAGAAGATCTGTTACCTTTTACCTTAACTTTTGGATACAATATGATAACTATTTCAGATATTTTAACTTAAACCCCTATACATAATCACTTTCATTTCAAAGAAACAGAGATTTTAGTTGTTTCGTTGACTAGGATCAGGCTTTTGATTCTAGCCGAAATCTGATCAGAAATCTGATCTGCCACCTTTTACTTGGAATATGATAAATCTTTTAGCTTTTATGATCAGTCCAGTTTAACTTTAACCCTAACACATAATAGTTTTCCATTTAAAATTAGCTGAAATTAAATTTTGTTTATTGGATCAGGTTCTAAATTCTATTGAAGATTGTTTAAGAATTCTTTCAATATTTAGTTACGTACTCGATCAAACATTGATTTATGTGAAAAACTGCGACCTTTATTAAAAAAAAAATCGAGCAGAAAAACAGATTTTAAACAGAAATCATTTAGCCTTAACCATTACTTTTGGTTAACTTGGAAGATGATAGCTCTTGCAGCTTTTATGATCTGTCCAGTTTAACTTAAATCTCTACATATAATAATTTTTTTGTTCAAATAAGGAGAAATTATGTTTGGCTTGTTGAGTGACTGAGGATCAGTCTCCACATATTTATAATCAATATTTATTCACGCCTTCGTCCAAGTTTTGATTTTTGTCCAAAGCTACGAACTTTACTCATATAAAGATCGCGTAGATTTTTATCAGAAATCTGCCAACTTTTACCTTAACTTTCAGTTATCATATGATAAATCTTTCAGCTTTCTTAAGTTGCTTAATCCTATTGAAGATTTTCAATTAATTCTTTCAATATCTACTTAAGGCCTCGATCGATCTTTTTATATAAACATCGAGCAAAAAAGTATATTTTAATCAAAAATCAGATCTCTCAATTTTAAGTTACAATATGATAAATCTTTAAGCTTTAGCTTTAACCCCTACACATAATAACTTTAATTTTATTTAAAATAAGTTGAAATTAAAGTTGCTCGTTGATGACATCATTCAGATAGTTTTATTTATTTTAATCTTATTTATAGTTAGGTGGATAGTTAGTTTTATCCTGTTTTTATTGCATCGTTAAATCTAGAAGTATTCATTTAGGTATCTTAGACTACCGCAAAACGAATGATTAACAATAATATATTTAAGGGCCATATAATTTGATGCTAGATAATATTAAATTAATTACAATAAAAATAAATACGACAAATATCAGATACACTTAACATAATTCTCAGCCGATTTTCCGACTGTCTGCACCAGATATGCAAATGAAAAGATATAAAAAAAATAAATATAGTACTATATAGAGTCATGTGTAGTTAATTGTTCGCAAAGCGAAGGCACATAAAATATAATATAATCCAATAAGGAAATGTTTTAAGCATTATATATATATATATCGTATATGTATATTATGTATTCAAAGTGGATGCGACTAAAACAAGCCCTAAAAATGTGATTACGAGTTCTTTCAACTGTTTTTTCTAACATTGCGTAACCGATAAAACGTTCGTGTTTAGAAGTCTTTACGATTAGTTATGTGATAGTTATAGGTGCCGTACATTAAATGGCCAGTTATTGGTAGAACATCGTGAGAATGGCAAACTGTGCTAACGGTTTATGCAAAACTCTCCTAGCCCTAACTCCCAATATAATATTGTATTATACGCGAAGTATGGCCCAGAGTATGTGCTTTTCCCCATGCCAATTAGCATGCAGTAAAAGTGCAAGGCATTTGCAAGAGAAGACATTACGAGGTATTACATTGAGGTCTGGTCACGCATTGTTAACCGGAGAGTCGTCGGAGTCCCGGGGAATGACGATGACGATGACTGGTCCACCATTTAAATGAAGTTACGTCTACCCCAAACACTTTTTGGCCCATGTAATTGAATTGTGTCTGAATCGATGTGTGTGTGTGTGCGTGTGTGTGTTGTGTGTAAACATAAAATTAGTTTTCATGGCGTTAAAAAGCGCGTTGGCCAGCCAACAATTTCCAACGAAAAAATTCAATTTAATGCATTTCGAGACTTAAGTCTGTGTCTTTTTTATAGCTGCTCGGCGGGCGCATAAAAGGTTATCGGCATTTAAAAGGGCAACTACGGGTATAAAAAGACCAGTCCCAGTCCCAGTCCCAGCTATTATATGGTATTATATATAGTAGTATTGGAAGGAGTGGACAGTGTATAGTGTATAGTGTATAGGGCTAAAGTGCGTGCAGAGCCGCGTAATTGGAACAATGCCTGCCCGAAGATAATCGCGTAGAACAAGTGCATCCCACAGATCGCTCAAGCCCATTTTTGACTACTTTATTTACATTATTTTTGGTAGTTTATTATTTCTTCTCATATAATATTATTTTATTATTGTGTTTTTTCGTTTTTTTTGTAGGCGTATGTGATTAGAGATTGCGTGACAGAGGCAGAAGAATATGGGCAGCGTGGCTCATAAATATATTTCATAATTGGCCAAATGCCTCACTGACCAATTATGATAATTGCATAATTTTCGTTCTAAACAAGCCAAAATACGTAGACAAGCGCGCACAAGCTCATATGACAGCGCTATAAATATACACTGAACGAAATTGGTACTTATAAAGTAACTTTTAAGGATCAGTTCTCAAAGTTATCCCACAGCAATTAAGGATTAATAAATTATAAACTAGATTATAGAGAGCAAATTATATATGTAAATTGTTTAGTTAATCCCCAAATTGGGGTTTAGTTTTTCTCTGTGTAAATAACTATAGCTAAATTTATATGTTTACTGTTGGATTTATGTCTTGAGACGCCGGCGCAGACGCAGACGCAGCCGCAAACGCAGACGGAGCAATCGCAAGAGCCGCCAGGCAGCTAAGGCAGCTCAGGTTCAGGTTTAGGTTTTGGCTCTGGGTTCGGGCTGTGGGTTCGGGTTACCGCGTCCAGGAAACAATTATCAACATGCTTGTTTTGGAGCGCTCGCCACGGAAGCGGCAGCAAAAGCAAAAGCAAAAGCTAAAGCTAAAGCAAAACTCCTCCGATGGCCACCAGGTTATTTGGGGGAGCGGGAGCAAATGCGTTTAGCCTGGAGGCGCTGCGCATGCGTTTAATTTGGCTGCGACTCTGGGGACCGCGGCGACTCCTAAGTGAGTCCCAACTCGCGGGCGACTCGCGGGGTTTGCCTCGAAATTTCAGTTTCATTTTGGGACAGCGAAAATGAGCGAGAGGCGGTTGATTCAAATTAGCCACGTCTTCAAAAATATCAAGCAACAAACAATGGAATGAGCAGGCGGAGCCCCAGAGGCGTTTACCAGGCCGACTCACCCAACCAGCCAACCAGCCAGTGAGTCGACCAGGCCAAATGAACGTACCAAACGAGCCACGACTCGACTGGCATTGCCAGGCTAGTTGGCCGCATTGTCGATATGTCCAATCCGTCCGATTTGTCTGTCCGCTCTGTCTGTCTGTCCGCTCTGTCTCTCTATATGTGCATATGCGTTTCACTCGTTGATTATAGGGTCGAAATTGCCGGGTTCAACAAGATTATTAATGTGCGCCTTGTTGTTTTTTTGTTGTGTGTTGTTGTTTTTGAATCGGGCAGCGGCAACTGGAACTTTGGTAGTGGCCTGCAACCCCGATAACCGAAACTGAAACCCCAAATAACTTTTTGAGACATGTTACTCTTTAAGTTTTGTTTGTTTAACGTGCTGCAAATTAAATACCAGCAAAAGCATTGACAACAAACAAATTAAATGGAAATGGCTCTGTGTGTGTGTGTGTGTGTGTGTCTGGACATTGGCCTGGACCGAGGGGTAGGCGGTAGGCGGTATGGTAATGGGATTGGGTATGAATATGCGTATGGTATGGTATATGGGGTGTGAGGTATGTGTATGTGTGTTGGCCTGAAATAACACCCACACACTAAAATCAAGTCGAGTGCGAAAATAATGTTATAAATATGTTGTTGTCCAGATCGGGGGCTGCGTAGGCCGCTCTCGAGCTGTCCCGGTTAGGGCTTAAAACAAAATAAATATGTACAAGCAACGAAAACAAAAAATGTTTTCTGTTCTCTCGGTTTTGAGATACATATGTTTGTTGCTGACATATCCGCAATGTGGCAGCAGCATAATATAAATTGACATTGACAGTTGACATTTGTGGTACATAAATATTAGCCAGAGCCCTGGCTGGCATACATCAACAGCCTCAGCATCAGCCTCAGCATCAGCCTCAGCTCCAGCTTCAGCTTCAGCTTCAGCTTTGGCCATAACATCAGCCACAGCAATCAGCAGGCGGCAATGTACTTATAGACTGACCAGTCTCTTTTGTAACCAAGTCGCTTTCTTTGTTTTCAGCTTGTTTTCTGTGTGTGTTTTTTTTGTTGATTTTTCTTTATTTTTTTTTTGGATTTTGAGTTAATTTGTTGTTGATAGGTTGACATTTTCAATTGGGGCATGCAACGCTGCATGAGGTAGCCAACAATATCGAATTGGGTTATGCATCTCTGGTTAGATACGAGTATCGCTACATTGCGGCTTACAGCTCATACTCTTGCTAATTGGAGCCTAAAATAAATTAATTTTTTATTTAAATAAGATGTTACTTCTCGAAATTTGTCTATTATCTTGTCGGAAAGGTAAAAGGAAGAGGAGAAACTGTTCCCAATGATTGCGAGTGTGTTATTCACATATAAGAGTTCCCTTTTTTTATGATAAACACAAATTTGTTCAATTGAAGTACCCTAATGAGGTTTCTCTGGGTTTCCTTACAAGAAATTTAAATTAATTTCATTTTAATATCATATTTCATAATCCCCCCAGACTTTTAATCTATTTATATTTAAACTTTGCTTTATATTATATATTTTTTTAGTTTTAGTCGCATTTTATAGTCATACACCCAACTCTCTTTTTACACGGTTTCTTTTTACACGGATTTGAAGTTACACGGTTGAAAAAAATTTTTTATGTAAAAATTGCTTTTATCTAGTACGGTTTCAAAATCACTGTTTTGTAATTATGATTGTTTTTACAACAAACATATGGTAGTCCGACAGTTCAAAGCTCTATTACCGGACGAAACTCACCATTGGATAATTTTATGGATATCTCCACTGATGATACCGACTTTAGTCCAGATCGTCGCAAACAATTGCTCTTGTTATCAAGTAGCGACAAATAATTATGTAGCTATGTAAATATTTGTTCTTTATTTCTATTCTAATTTTTCTGTTCTTAATTCTGGATTAACAGATTTCTTTTGTTTTTTGCTTGCTCTACCAATTTTTCACCAGTATGAATTATGTATTTTAAGTTTTAATGCTCAATAAAATGCCATATGAACATACAATTTGTGTGCATATCTGAAATTTTGTAGTTTTCAAAATTTTTTGCACATCTTTTCGAAGTAAATATAGTTCTTTATTTCATCTTACACGGTTTTCAAATCACATGGAACATATCCCCCATTTTACCATAGGAAACGCTTCTTTTTTTACACGGTTTCTTTTTACACGGATTTCTGAGGAACGTACAGTAAAATCTTTTTTTACACGGTGGGTACGTTCCTAAGAAAACCGTGTAAATCAAAAACGTGTAAAAAAATACACGATTCATATGTAAATTTGAGGATCTGTTCCACAACCTATAAAAATCGTGTAACATGAATTAATTCAAACATTTTCTTAAAAAACCGTGCAAAAAAAGTGATATTAAACTTTAAACTTTATTGAAATTATATATTTCGTCATTAACAAACTGATATATTAAATAAAAAGGGGTTTTCCCTTTTTTTTGGTTCCAAATAAAGTTAGCAGGGATGTCTAGAAGGTATTTTCCTTAAAGTAAACAAACCGTGAAGTAGAGTTGCTACTTGGATGACATCTAACACTGCAGAAAATCATGTAAAAAATTAAAAACAATTTTTTTGAATTCGTGTTAAATCAAAAATTACGTGTAAAAAAATTTTTAAATTTCTTCTTGACGAACCGTGTTATTTCAAAATCGTGTAAAAAAGGACCATGTAAAAAAAGATTTTACTGTATCTACCGTGTAAAAAGAGAATTGGGTGTATCTAAATTAAATGCCATAAAAAATAATTAAATTAAATAAATAATATAAAAAAAAGTTTCGTTTTTCTATCATCTTCGGAGATACCTTATAATACCAATACTGATTGAGCTGCTTGGGACTTTTCTGTGTGTTTCCCCAATCCAAAGCAACAAATGTAGAAACAATTTGAAACATAAAATTAAAAAAGTTTATTTTATATAATTTATAATAATTCTTTTATCATTAAACTTTTATCCTTTAGTCGACTGCTTGTAGATAACTCCTAATTAAATAAATAAATTAAATAAATATATAAATAAATAAAATAAGTAAATAAATAAATAAATTGCCTATATATTTTAACAATTAATATATACTTATTGTATAATATTTATTTTCATGAAATTTAAATTTATATATTTTTTTCTTGTTTTATATTCATTTTATTATTACTCTAAATAAATAATAAAATAAAATAAAATTAAAATATCCCTTTAACTTTTTATATTTATATAAAGTTATTTCAATTTTGTATTTATTCTTTCTTATAAATAAATTTTATTTTTAGTCTAAATGAAAACATAAAATAAAATAAAAGTAGATCTCTATATCTTTAGCTTAACGAATCCTTTTCCCATTAGATTTGTCAGACTTTTTTGATAGAACTTTAGATCAATTTCATAACCTCTTCTGCCTTTACGACAATTCCAATTTTATTGCATTTGAAAGTATAAACATTAATAATGAAAATAAATTAAAAACATGAAATATATATACTAAAAGCTAATGTAAAAATTGTAGTTTTATAGACAATCTAGAACAGTCTCTCTTTATATTGGCTCATAAAATGCACATTTCTTTTATGGTTTCTATAAAAATGCTTCGGTTGTTTCTAAATTTATAATCATTTCTTGTGGAAATCAAATGATTTGTTTTATTTTCAACAGTTTTAACACTTTGTAGAAGATCTATTTATATGACAAGTAGGGCGTTCCAGCAACTTATATACTGTAAGATTATTCATTCAACAAGTTTGATATATGAAATGACTTTTAATCTGGAATCTGCTGAGCACAACAACGCTTGGTCCTTGTTCAGATAAGTTTAAGTATAAGAAAAAAAGAATGGAGTTATTAAGATGTAAGAAACTTATCCTTAATGCTTTTTTCATATCTTTTAAACTGTTTTCAAGCAGAGCGGCGGCTGGTGTTTAAGTCTTACCACAATATTCACATAATATCAATACCATCTGTTCTGGCCTTCCATGATACGCAGTGCACATTGTCTGCTCATTAAAGAGCTGCCTTTGCACTCAAATTTCAATTTGGAGCTGAATCTTCCCATGGCAAAGAAGATTTAACGTTTACCTCTACCTTTTTGAGCACGTCACTTGGGTCGCTCGGCCACATAAACAAGTCGAGTTTAATGCTTCCTTTTGGTGCTGAGGGAAACCGAACTGAACTGAAGCGAACCTGCAACAAGCAACACTTTTATTGATTCGGTAAGTAAATCAAACCATTGCAGCACATACTTTGAGATACCCTCAGGCTAATTAGTATGCCCGCTCATGCCTGCATATAAAACAGCTAGCGATGATGAGGCGACCTGCATGCCAAAAGGATCCGACTCTTTCAATGATGCTCCCAAATGTGAAATCAAAATCAAGGCACAGCCAGTCAGGCTGTCTGGTGCTGGGACTGGGACTGGGACTGGGTTTGGTTCAGGGTCTGGGATTGGGATTGGGACTGGGACTGGGACTCCTTTGCAGACACAGTGTCTATGGCATAAATATGTTAATTGCTTGGGTCCCAGGCAGTCTTATCGATGTGGCGACGCATGTAGTCCATTACTCAAACACTTTTCTGATCCTTAACCCCACCACGACACCACACACACGCACACACACACACACACACACAGTGTTACAGGAAAACACAGTAGAACCCGCAGCAGACGCACTGGAACCATTCCCAAAAAAAAAAAAATATAACAAAAAAAATCATCTTTCATGTGCCCGCGCGGTGCGCTGCAGGAAACATGTGCGGAGTAAGCGTCGAGGCTTTGTCAACGGGTCAGCAATGGAAACTCAATTTGATTTCACTTTAGATAACAATCAATCGGTTCGATGCATCGCTGCTCTCCAGCCCGAGATGCGTTCATGTTAACCCCAAAAAACAAAAAAAAAAATAAAGAGAAGAAAATACGTTCTAAAAACTAAAATTTATTTAAATGAGCAAGGTTATGGTAGAGTAGTTCGCAGTGCGACACCTTGCCCCAAAGCACGCACATTGCATGCAACGCTACAGCGCACAACAACAACAACAAAAACAACAACAATAATAACAACAAGGAATAACAACAAAAATAACAATGGAACATAATGTTATAACCCATCCAGGCGGTGAAAGAGTTAAAGAGTTTGCAGAGGTGTTTCTGAAATTGTCTCTGCGCCTCCGAATCGACTGGCATTTTTATGTTGTTGTTGCTGTTGTTGTTGCCTCTTTTGTTGTTTTTGTTATTTTTGTTATTGTTATTTTGAACTTGTTTCGTATCGTAAATTCAATAATTTTGACATTTTATTGCATTTTTATTGCGTTTGTGACATCATTAAACGTTTTTATGGCTTTTCTTTGTCGCTATTTGGTGCCTGAACTTTGGCTGCGTTCTTTATACATCTTTCTGAAGGCTTTGTAGTGTATTAAGGGTACTCTGGAACTCTTGTAAAGTAGGTTCTTGCATATGTTTACAAACGATATGCCAAAGGTTATTGCATAGCAAACATATCTAATAACTTTCTCCTTTCTTAGAATCATATTGAAGTTCCATTACTTTTTTTTATATGCTGAATGTTTGCTTACTTACCAAAGACTTTCTTCTTAATACTCTATCTTTTAACTTTTTCTCAGTATTAAGTTAGAGTATTTATATTTCGTTATCCTCGCAAGTTTCCTGCTGTACTTGTTTTGAGTTTTCTGATCATTCTGTTTGCTGTTGCTTTCGATGTCAATAATAAAAGTTCATCTTTTCCCATTGAAGTAACGTGCATATTAAGTGCGTGGTGTGTGTGTGTGTGTGTTATGTTGTGCTGTGTGCTGTGTGTGCATCTTGCGCGACCTTTTGGCCATGGCCCTTTCGCTAACAGCCATGAAATTAGATGCGGCTCTTGCAACTTGTCTGGGAGTCGTTGGCTTCTTGTGCACATGTGACCAGAAAAGGGTTCCCGAGCTGGAGGTCAACATTATGGCCCATTGGAAAGTAAAATTCGAAACTTAATTACCTAAACCGGGGAAGTTTCTTGTAACAAACAGCTGACAGTTGGGCTACACCCGCGCAGTTACATAGGATTGCCTCGTAACGGTTGCCTCGGTTGGCGGGGTCTAATGGCTAATGGCTAATGGGTTTCAATGCTCTTCGATTTTCTCATGTGTAAAATTGCTTGAAACCAGCTCGGGCATTTTCAGGCTTTACTTCGTTTTTTTTTTTTTTTTTATTATTTATTTTTTTGTTTTGTTAATTTGTTTAATTGTCTTGCATATTTCTGACTGCGCTTCATCTGCCGAGTCATGTGAATGTGAACAACTTGTGCGGTGCCCAAAACGCAATGAACCCTAAAATGCACGCACATCCGTCTTAGAGAGGCCGAAACGAACATTTTTTACTTGACCAAAAGGCCCATTGTACTTTGGCTCAGATGCTATTCAAAATAGTTGTGTGCACCTCCTGTGGGTTCCATTGTGTCTCCCTCTTCCCAAAAAATCAGGTGTACACACAGTCGGGTCGAACTGCACTAATGAAACTTTTCAAAAGAAAACTTTTTTCTTCATTTTCTTTCTCTATACTCGTTACTTTACTTTGTTGTTGAGAAACATATTTGAACGGTTATTGAGTCGATCGTGTCCTCACGGCTGGAGACATCGCTTCGTTTTCGACGCTTTTGTGTTGAGCTGTGAAAAGACTGGCAACAACAGAAATAGGAACTACAACAAGCGGCTTAAATGGCGCTCTTTATTTTTGGGTGGGGAGGGGGCTGGGGGAGGGGTTTTAACTTGAACAATAGCCAAAAAGGTTTTACATTCGGGCACAAAGCGCACTATGAGAAACAATGAATGACGAACACACAAACTTCATTTGATATGGTAATTTACAGTGTTGGAAAACGTGTGCCTATCAACTGAATGAAGTTAACCCTTTTACCTGTGTAACCATTTAAGAAACATTTGTTCATCATGTCTCACAGATATATTGTATCTCATACTTGAACTTGTATCTCCCATAAACTGGCAACTTTTTGTGGCATTTTGATATGCTTTGGCAGCGCATTCAAAGAATGTTATTGATCGACTTCAATAAACTAATTATATCATTCAAAAACCTATGGAAATACCTCCATAAAAGGAACTCGCATTCCTACAGTTTCCATTTTAATGATACTCAAGAATATACATATTAATAACAATAAACTGATACTCATATGTACATAAGGAGGTCCCATTAAATGAAGATATTCCTAATCAAAAGCCGATTCGATCCGATCTCCATCTATCTGTTCATCTATATCTGTGTATGTATATTGTATCTATATCTATTTATCTGTGTCCTGTGTATTTAACTCTGCCTCGATCTATATCAGTGTATCTATATCTAACTATCCACATCATTGTACTTATATCTGCGTATATATACCTCTGTCGACGTATATCCGTGTATCTATATGCGTATATCTCTATATTTTTAATAGAAAGCCAACTCGATCTATCTATGCAATTGTGGATATTTCTATGTCTGTATATTTGTGTATCTATAACTATGCAGATATATATTAGATATATCTGTGTATCTATATATTCTTAATTAAAAGCCGATTCGATCCGATCTCCATCTAACTATTTCCGTGTATATCTGTGTATCTAGCTATAAGTTTTTCTTTATATCTTTATATCTATATATCCTGTGTAACTCTGCCTCGATCTATATAAGTGTATCTATATCTAATTATCCACAGCTTTGTACTTATAACAGCGTATATTATATTTGTTAGTTTCTATCTTTGTGTCTATATATATTTATCTAAATCCTATGTATTTAACTCTGCCTCGATCTATATCAGTGTACCTCCATCTTACTATCCTCATCTTTACTTTATCTGCGTATATAGTATATACCTTTGTCGACGTATATCTGTGTATATGTGTCTATCTCTATAGGCAAATGCATGTATCTTTGTATCTATTTTTGTGTATCTATATATTCTTAATCGAAAGCCGATTCGATCTAGTGCATTTATCTATGCGTTCATCCGTGTATCTATGTATATGTGTATCTATATCTGTGTGTCTATATCTGTGTATCTTCCTCAATATATCTCTGTATCTTTATCTGCGTCGATCTATATCTGTAATACAGATCCGTATATCCATATCTGTGAAGCTATCTTGATCATCGTTGATCTATACCTGAATATCTATGTATATATTGTTGATCTAAAGGCAATTCGATCTGGTATATTTACCAATGCGTCCAACTATATCTGTGTATGTATATCTGAGTACCAATATATGTGTATCTATATCTGCGTCGATCGATATTTTTGTATCTATAGCTGGGTATCTGTGTATTTATATATACATATGGGTCGCTATATATTTATAATCGAGACCCAATTCGATCTACAAACGTATCTTTATCTATGTATCTATATATGTATGTCTAATCTGTCTCTATATCTATACCTGTGTAAAGAGACATACTGTACCTGATGATCTCAGATACTTAAGACTCTAGAAACAGTCGAATGAAGTTTCTTTCAGTTTCTGAATTAGCTTCAACTGAAATAATGAAAGGATTAGAAATCGCAAGTGAAAAGAAAAGTTTCTGCACTTTTGTAGAATCAAAGACTGTTTTCTATCCCGTTTGATATACCCAAAAAGTATCATATAAGGAAGGGTCTTAATAATTGATTACAGGGTGTTTCGCAGTCAAGTTGTAAAATAAATTTCTACCATAAGTATTTATCCTTATCGCTGAGGTCCCGACATGTGCACTCTATATGCGGGCAATATATCACTCTGTGAGTTATTTTAATGATCTAACCAAAATCTTATATGCAATTTTATGTATGCACATTCCTGATACGAGTACTAAACGCTAACGAACCATATACGAAAAGGTAACAAGAGGTGGAAAACCCAAAAAATAAAGAAAATAGACCGAAACTATTTTACCATTTATCCTAATTTATGCAGAGCTGTTGATTTGCTAACCCCTCCTGGTGGGCTGTAAACCCGGCGTGGGCCTAATTAAAGTGACACCTTTTGTAGATGTATTCATTAATTTTCGAGCTTTTTATCATTTGTCAGTGAAATTGAACAAATTAATAAATTTTCCATACGCATGATATGCGCTAATGTGGACAGTTGAGTGAAAAATTAGACAGCCCCCACAGACACACACACAACCCTTATAGGGACCCCTATAACTATGCTAATTATGTGAGAGATACAGAACTAGGCTTTAATAAAAATGTTATAATAATTCAGTTTGAGGAATTTATTGACCTGCTGCTGCTGCTGCTGGTGCTGGTCAATGCAGGACGGGACAACTGGTGTAATGGTGGACGTGGACTAGCCGGATAGTTGTGACCTGAAAGGCTGCACATGCTCAATGGGCGACATGTGACGGCAATAATGATGGCGATGATGATGATGATGAGGACAAGAACGGTGTTTACGGGGGTTACTTTTTGGACCAGAGCCAAGACACGCAACCACTTGGAACCGAACTTGGACAGGCTGTATAAATTTAATTTAGTCGGTCGGCTGTTTGCGCCTAACAATTAAAAGGCAAACTTCAACTAGAAACAATTTTCAAGATGAATACGAGAAGATAAGAGGCGGGCACCGAGGGTCGCCTGGCATTTACGCATGGCATGCAGTTGACGCCCGGCTCGGTGAGGTTTCAACATGGGATCGGATCGGGTCGGATCGAGTCGGATCGGAACGGAACGGATCGGGGACCAAGAAACCTATGCGCCGGCGTCTCTGTCTCTCACTCAGTGACACAGCAAATGGAAATGGGCATGCGTGTGAGTTGTGCGGTTCCCCTACCCCTACCCCATCCCCTCCCCATCCACTGCGAGTACCTGGCGCAAAATGTTAATAAAAATCATTTAGACAAAAAAAAGAATGAAAAAAATAATACACCTATAAATAGATATAAAAAATGAAAGAAAAAAAAACTTGGCCAGTGTGCATTCAAATTGTGTGTGAGACCATTTCTCAGCTCGTTTCTTAAGCGTTTCAAATTTTCCGAATTACGGCAAGAAAAAAAACAAAAAAAATGTTTGGCCATGGAATATTAATTTGGGGCAGGTAAAGTTGATAGGGTCTGAGGTCTGTAGTCGGTGGTCGGTGGTCGGTTGCCAGTGATGCGATATGTAAATGAATTCGTTTGAACGTTAATGAGTTGAAAAACGCCTCCTGTCTTTGTTTTTTCTGGTTCTGTCTTGGGCCGCTACTGAAATTCACTTCACTTCGATATTAATTAAAGAAAAGAAAGAAAGAGAAAAAAAAAAAATAAAGTATAAAAATAAAAATAAGAAAAAGATTTCGTTGTGTGTGTGTTTCGCTGGCTCGTTTGCCCGGCTTCTTATACACTCGTAGTACATACTTATTTTTCTGCTACTCATTCTCGTCGTCAGCTTTTTATTTCCTTTAATTAATCATATGCAATTTGAGTCTGTCTTCTGGCGTCAGACCTGAACTCAGACTTCGGAATTGGACTCAGACTCAGACTCAGTCTGAGAGTTAGAGTTGAAGTTAAACTTGGAATCGGAATCGGAGTCGGAGTTCGAGTCGGAGTCTGGGCCCGGGTCCGGGCTGTTGATCCACTTAATTATTTAGCAATTTATTCTCACAATTGTTAACAATATATATATACACTTTTTTTTCTTCTTTATTTTCCGCTTTGCACGTTTTGCGTAGTTTGGTAGCTTGTTTGTTGCTTTTGTTGGTTTTTCTAGGGGATTGGCTTTACTTTTCGTTGCCCATTAAACTAATGAAATTAGGAGAAACTGTTTATGCTGATAAGACAAAACTATTAACGTTTTTCTTCTCTTCACATATATATATATGTTTTTTTATGTTTTTGGCAATTAAAGTGTAATTAATGACTGCCTGTGTGTGTGCGGTGTGTGGTGTGTGTGGTGTGTGCCTGGTGTGCGATTAATCAAGATCAATTAAAAAGAGTTCAAGTATTGAACTTAAATCGTTTCATGGGAAGCGTAACGGGGCGTGAGATAGAAATTTAGAATGTGCCCTAATCATGCAACGCATATGACGTGATGCTCCGCATATGTTACGTAAAACGTAACACACTTATAAGCTGTTTGTTTTAATTAAACAAATAAATCATATTTCACTTTCAAGTGAAAACACTTAAACTGCAAAAGTGCAAAAGTGCAAAAGACATAAAAAAGAATTGTCTGTGACGCAATTCAACTTTAAGTGGACTTTCACGTTTTGTGAAAACTCATGAAAATTTAACTCGTTTATTGGAATTTATGCCCAATAATTTGCGTATTATCAGCCCAATTGAAGTTATTGTTGCATTTTTGAGTTAATAATTTGAAATATTTACTTTGAAGTATATTTTCGTACAATTTCTTTTCATTTTGGTTTCATTTTTCCTCAAAAATGTGTAAGCTTAATTAAGATTATTTTTTATTGAAATATTTATATATATATATATATATATATATTTGTATATTTGTCTACTTTTATTTAAGAAGATTACGTTACGTGAGCTCAAAGCTTTTTGTATAGAATTCATTGGAAAGGCATCTTCAATCGCAAATGATTTCTAAATAGCAACCAAAATTTACAAAATGTTCTCATTAATTTCAGACAAAAAAAAGAAGAACAGCCGAAAATCAATCAATTTTGTATTTTATTGGTGCTTTTGTCAATGTTGTTGTTGGCAATTTCAATTGCCATTTAATTAATTAATCGACTTTAAAATTGTCATTTCAAATGTTTATCACTTATTAAAAATCTATTCAAATCGAACATGGAAACCCACAAAAAAGACAAAAGGCAGCAGCATGCGACAGGCGCATAAATTTTCACAATATCACGACAAAACAACTAAAATAATAAAATTTATATTGATATTTGGCAAATAAATTAACTTAAAACATCGTCTCTCTGTCATTTACCGCATTTATATTTGTTTTTTTCCCTCTTGTTTTTGTAGTTGTACTACAAGCTCCAGTTCCAGTTTCAAATTTAGATTTCGATTTTGTTTCTGTTTCAGTTTTTAGTTTAATTTTTTAGTTTCTCGATGAGCTTCAACCTCTCAAGCTTAAGCCCCGTTTAGATGCTTGACAGTGATAAGCAGGGGGCGCTGCTGATGGCGTTGGCCACACGCATTAATTTTGCCTGGCATTCATTTAAAATAACACAAAAAACAACAACAACAAGCACTGAGGCCACAACAGTACCAAATAACCAGGCTCTAGCGGGCAGTACTCGACTGGAGGATACCCTGTATACAGGAGATATATCTATGATATATCTTAGGGACATATAGTTTTGCTCTACTTGGCTTAAGAACTTATTTGGCATAGAGTCAGAGCTGTGTCTGAGCAATACTTGACGCGAAGATACCCTTTATTAGCTATTAGTATGGTATATAATCTTAGGGATATATAGGAGATCTATATATACTCCAATACACCTCTTCTCTGCTGCTTAAGAACTGGAATAGAGTCAGAGCTGTGTCTGAGTAATACTCAACTTGAAGATACCCTGGATACAGTACTATGGCTTTAATCTGCTCCTCTTCTCCACAAAGTTTCTCAAGAACTTATATGGAATAGGGCCAGAGCTTTGAGCAATACTCGACTCAAAGATACTCTGTATACTCTATGACTATTGTATATAATCTTAGGGATATATAGGAGATCTGCTTTTCTTCTCCACAAAGTTTCTTCTGCTGCTCAAGAACTCTTATATTTGATAGCTCCTGAGCTGTGTCTGGTTAATACTCGACCTCGCAGATATCCTATATTCCCTACAATACATGACTATAGAATATAATCTTAGGGATATATGGGAGTTCTACTTCTCTGCTCTTTCTAGTTGCTTCTGCTGCTCAAGAACTTATATGGAATGGAGTCAGAGCGGTGTCTGGGTAATACTCGACTCAAAGATACCCTGTATACAGGAGGCATTGTTAGGGTATATAATGTAAAGATATCTTCTCCTCTTCTCTTTATAGTTTCTTCTGCTGCTCAAGAACTCTTATATTTAATAGCTCCTGAGCTGTGTCTGAGTTATAGTCGACTCAAAGATATACAGGGTATACCCTAGGATACATGACTATGGTATATATTCTTAGCGATATATAGAAGATCTTCTCATCTGCTCTTTATAGTTGCTTCTGCTGCTCAAGAACTTATATGGAATAGAGAATATATATAGGGCTAGAGCTGGCTTCTGCTGCCTCACACTCTCTTGGCTAATTTACAGGGTATAAGAAGAGAAGCAGCAACAACAACAACAACATCATTAAGCAGATACTCTGGCAAAAGAAAAATGTTTTGTGGGATTGCGTTGGTTGTCCAAAGTTGGGAACGGGGATCGTCTCGTTGTTGGGGCTGGCAGCGCTAAAAACTCGGACACGCCACATTCGCATTCACAACGGGCCTCCAAGTAGGATTTTGACTTGAATTGCCTCGCATGACTCTACTCACTGTTGTTGTTGTTGTTTGTGTTGTTGTTGTTGTTGTTTGCCGGGTTTTTGTCTTATGAGTTTTCTGACGCACGATGACGTTTAAATTTCAAATGATTGATTCCCCGCTGGCAAAAACTTTGATTAAAGCCGCAGCAGCGCCAGGCACGCCCAGTTGAGTTTCCAAGTCGGGTTAGCAAACCGAACCAGCCTATGGCCAACTGGCTAACTGGCTAACTGGCCAACTGGTTGTAAACTAGCCCCGACTGCCAGGCCTACAATTTGCGTGCTTAAATATTTTAATTAAGAAAAAATCAACAACCAGCCAGCGTTCAAAATATTTTGGTGGCTCTTTGGCTCCGCGTGTTTTAATTGCAGTTTACATGTCTATTAACAAGCCAACGAGCTGTTCCTGTAATTGTTGTTGTTGTTGTTGTTGTTGCAATTGTTGGCTCTTTTTTCTTCATTTTTGTACAACAACTTTTTAGTTTTTAATTGCAACTGTCAGCATATGTGGGTAGCGGTAATTGACGCGCTTCAAATAAGTTGTCAAAATGCTAAAAGTAACGCCCCTGCCCCGAAACATCATGAGAGCAACTACTCTCCCAGTGACGTGTGTAAAATGCAGTCCATACCCATACATACAGACAAACGAGTATATATATGTCATCATATAATATATATATAAAGAATCGTTAATCAATTACAGATTGTCAACCACAAAGCAGCCTCCCAAAGCGCTCAAATTACGCCAGCTGTCAGGTGTTTTATGACAAAATACCTGAAAACCACATCAAAAAAAATACAAAAAAATGCGAAGAAATTACAAAAAACAAAAAAAAAGAAGAAAAGAATACAACAAAATTTCACACGTTTTCGGTGTGTGCGAAACCCGTTTTGGTAAATTGCCAGAATTATGGCTAAAATCATTTTCATTGCCTGCAATTAATTGCATGCAAAATAGTTTTCAAATGCTTCGTTGAAATTGTTGCGGTCCTTTCTCTCTCTCTCTCTCTCTCTCTCTCTGTCTATTTTTTCGGACACAACTGTTGGTATTTGCATACTGAATACAGCTTAAAGCTATTTATTTGGTTTCAAATTTAAATATTTATATATTTAGAATACTAAATAATATTTTGCTTTTTCAATTGCATTTTCACATTTTCGCAATTTGTTTGTAACAGAATTTTATTGATTGTTATTCTTATGTCGCACAGGCCGCACTGCCTTAAGCTGTATATCTTTCATAATTTGTCTAAATATATATAGTAAATAGTTGTAAACAATATCAAATGGGTTTTTAATTAAGTCCAAAACAAACTAAACGAGTTAACATACAGTTTCAATTGATAGTTTTTAGTTTTAGATTTATCAAGTGAGAGTTCAGCTTGAAGTTATTTCGATGCATATTATTAACGTGTTATGCTCCCAAAAGAGTCTTGGCCATAAAATTTATGAAATTCATATTATTATCGCTTAAAAACATGCCGCCGTTTGTCATCAAGGCCACCTTGCAACGACAACAGCGGCAACAACAACGACAACCGCAAAGACAACGCCGCCGAACGGTTAATGGAAAATGTTTTTCGGGGGCTACCGCGGACGCAGAAGTGGACGCAGACGCAGACGCAGACGCGGACGTAGACGCAGACGTTAATGCAGCCCGTGTCTGGTGTATAACGAGGTGAGATCTCAGTGCTGGGTCGGTCACATCGTCACCGAAAAAGAGTCGCCTCGACTTAGTCATTGGCTGCCGCCGCTGCCGCTGTTGTTGGCCACCGACTGCGCCCTCCTCAGCAGCAACTTCACAACTTTGCGCGCTTATCTTAATTGTTGCTCGCATATTAATTTCGTACCTGCTGTGCTGACAAGCAGCGAACCAGTCAAGAGCCAAGCTACCGCTTATTGGGTCTGTTATGGAGACTGCTGCTGCTGTTTAACTCCGTTATCGCCTGTCTGTCCCCTGCTCGTCTCCAGCTTCCAGCCACAGCTCCAGTTCCAGCCTGTAGTATCAGTCGCAGTCTCAGGCCCTGCAATAACAACAGCAAGCTCCAATCTTGCTCTCATTGACGCGTCTCATCGATGTCGATGTCGATGTCGATGTTGATGTCTTGTCTGTCGTCTGTCCTCTGTCCTCTGTCGTTCTCAGTCTCTTTATTGTTGACAAATTAATAGATTGTGCTGTCCATATTAACACGTTTACGTGTTGCGCTTCCTTCCGGCCACAATACACATTAAAAATGTATAAACTTTGGGGGCCCGCGGTCTGATTAGTATTGAAATGTGTGCCGACGATACGAATGCATTTTATGGCACACACACAATTTATATGTAAGCTGATTTTAATTAACGCAATCGGCTCAGGCTACCCGGACTGTGTGTGATAAGCGCTTAATATATGAGGCAAGTTAACCGGAAGCTCTTTCTACAACGTGTTGACTTCAATGCGACTAAAACTGCAAGTTGCCCCTTGCAACAACCAACAACTAACAACTGCCACAAATCAGATAAGCATCTCTTAATGATTGATTACGACCACATGATAAGCACACGTTGATTGCTAAACAGGCCAGAAAGTTAAATACGTGAAAGTTAAAGCCGACTCATCGTTAACTTATCGCATAGACACACACAACTGATAAAGCTGATGAGACTTCCTAATGAATTCCAAATGATCTGAGAAGCCACAGCTTATAAAGTGTGAGGATAAACGAAATGCCACAAACCATAATCAAGTTTGCCGGATTGCCACATTGCCGCATTGCTCACCAATAGATCTTTAAAGCTTCTTCTTAATTGCAGAAAATGTTTCCTAAGAGCAATAAAAAGCAGCTGCAAAAGCTCCAGCAGAATTGTAATTGGTTAAGAGATCTTCAAACAGGAAAGTTCGTTATTATCTTTCGGCTTGGTTAACTGATAAAGTTACCAACAAATTAATGCTAAATAAAGATTTCTGATAATGGTGAACAATATTATAATAATTTTTCATTTTCAATACCCCAGATAAATATTTTACTTTTATTCATTTTATAAATTTTTCTTTCTTTATATATATATATATATATATTTCATATATATACATAAGATTAATATTTAAACATTTAATTTATTTTTATTTTTATTTATTTATTTATTTAAGTCATATTTATATAAATTTTTAAATATTTATATTTTTTATTTATTTATATTTGTAAATATCTTTTATTTTTATATTTTTTGCTATAATTAAATAAAATATTGGGTACAAGAAATACACTAAAAGTGTTGCTTAACATTTGAATATATGATAAGATCTTTCATTGTTATTTGTATTAAAAAAACGTGTAACTGCTGGTACCTTTAACTAAAGATAGTACAAAACACATGTAGACAAATAAATAAGTACATCAAGAGTTTTGCCCTTCGGTCGCAGAAAACAAACAATTTATTAATTAAGGTGTGAAAATCAAACATATTTATATTCATTTAATATTTTATGTTTTCTTTACATTAAAAGTAAATTTTAATTCATTAAAATATTAGTTCCAGCCCAATTTGTGTAGTACAATACACAATTAGGCCAGGTCAAATTTGTAGGCATAGTTACAATAGAAAAAAATGGTATTTAATACGAACTTTAATAAAATGTTTTATTGCTTACCTAAAATAGTGGATTTTCCACCTCCTCTATTTTGTATTGTATATATCATATGTTATGTCAGAACTGATCAGACTGGAGTGCGATATAGAGCACCTGTCAAGCTAGAGATCAAACTTGAATTTATTTATTTACTTTAATAACTTATGACAGCAGAAAGTGATTTAACAAGAAAAATTTATAATTTAAAAATAAAAAAATAATACAAATATTAGAAATATTAAAAAATATTAAAAATATTAAAATATAATAAAACTATTAAAAAATATTGGAAAATTCAAAAATTGAAATATTTAAATAAAATTATGAAAATATATATATAAATATATATAAAATAAAATAAAAATATATAATGTGGAATATTATATATTTTGCTCTTAAGAAGGTTCTACTCTTCGATTATTATTGTCTAAGATGAAGCTCTAATATTATTCAGTTATAGCAGAAAAATACCTATTTACTGTACATCCATATAGCATATCCATATGTAAATGAATACATCCATATTGTTCATCAGTATAGTATATCCACATAATGCATCCATGTAATCCATTTATATAGTAAATCCAAATAGATCATCTATATATTACATCCTTATGGTACATCCAGATGTTACATTCCCATAGAGCATTCCTATAGTACATTCATATAGTAAAACCATTTAGATCGTCTATATATTAAATCTATGTAGTATATCTACTATTTGCTCTAAATATTACACCCCAAAAGTTCATCAGTATAGTACATCCATATAGTACATCCAAGTAGGTACATCAATATGGTACATCAATATAGAACATCCCTATAGTACATCAGTATAGTAAATGCATAAAATACATCTATATGGATCATATATACAGTACATTTAGTCCATATTTAAGAGCATCTACATATTAGAGTCATGTTGTACATGCATAAAGTACTTCTATATAGAACATCAATATAGTACATTCATATATATACATATACATATTATACAGATATAATATAATTATAAGTATAACTGGATCTCCTTTTGGTAGAAGGCTTTGGCTGGCCTACCCGGAAACAGGAAATGAGAGACGAAACATATTAAAGCCTGCAACGTGGATAGGCTGAAGAGATATATTTTGACATTTCTCATGCTCTGCGAAGAAGATAGTCGTAACTCTCATCATCGTTCATATGATATGTAGATAATAGGTATTGGTGCATCAACAACAACAGTTTATCTGCTCTAACCTTCAACCTTTTGCCGTTGCTGCCCGGCAATCAGCAATCAACAACAACAGGCTGCCAACATTGCATCCGCCCCCGCTGCCCCCAGCCCGCAACCCGCTTGGCCCTTCACTCAGATGTTCAACACCTTTGCCTGATGCAGCTGCCTGGGCAACTGAGCAACTGAGCAACTGGGCAACTAACTAGAGAGACAGGCCGCCAAGAGTGTAGACAACTTAAATCAAAGTGCTAATTTTAAAATAACAACCCTGAAGACAGCCTAAACACACAGGCTCAGCAGCAGCAGCAGCAGCAGCAGCAACAACAACAACAACGGCAGCAGTGAAGTCATATTGGAAAAACGTTTACGCGAAACTGCTTAACTGCTTAACTAGCTGGCAACAACAACAACAACAACAGAAACAACAGAGACAGCCCCACAATTGAAAAGACAAGATGAACGGCACGAAACAGGATGTTGGAACGTGGAGTTCGAAATTTGCAAAAACGGCGCTGGGAAGAGAGGCTCTTGAAGTCATCTTCTTCTACATCTTCTTGCACGTCGTCTTCTTCTTCATCATCTTCTGGGGTCTCTCCATCTCCATCTCCATCTCCAGCTCCATCTCTGTTGCCATTCCAGCTGAGCATCGGACTTTGAGTTATCGCAGAGATATTAATTTGAGCCGCCGCTGATGGTTTGTGAGGGTCTCCGGCACCGGCACTGGCAGCGGCACCGGCTCCCAAAAATGTATCTTCGCACATTCGCAGCTCGTTCGTCCATTCTAATTGACGAAAAATCAGTAAGACAGACAGTCAGAGACGAGGTAACGGTAGAGCAGAGCAATACAGAGAAACAGAGAACTGTGCTCAGATCATCACCGATACCCCAAGTAGAACCGATTCCAAAGCAGCCCGAGAAACCCTTTCGTCTTCTCGAGACGCGCTTCGTAATTGTTTGCACATATTTCTGAAACACCAAAGCTGCCATTTGCCCATTGCCGGCGTTGCTCGATCTGAAGCTGAAGCTGAAGCTGAAACTGATGGTGATGCTTTGGCTTTGGCTTCTTGGTTCCTCGGTATGCGCTTCGTTCTTAGAAAATTGCCGTCCTCATTGAAATGAAATGACGTTCGGATCGTTTCGTAAGAGGGAGCCAAATGATGGAGCAGAAAAACAGCAACAAAAAACAACAAAAACATCCACAAAACCAACAATCGAAAACGATTTTCGGTGATTTTCGCATTGAAATATTTCGCGTTGTCCGGTGCGAGAAATGCCAAGAGTTGGCTTATTTTTTATATAAACAATAAAAGGCATATTTGTTTGCGCTCTGGACGCCAAAGTTGTGGCAGCCCAGGCACTTGATTTATTATTGGGTAACAATTCATATGCCTTTATTGATATTTTTCAATTCCTGTACGTCTCTGCGCGTGTGAGACACAATAAATTTTGAAATAAATTGGATTTCGCAGTTTTAATCAGCAAAAGGGCAGCGCCTGATGAGACACCCAGCAAAGGGTACAGCAATAAAAATATATATGTATATAAAAAAAAGACCAAACAGTCCTCAGACCTTCAGACTTCAGGCTCCAGGCTTGCTTAGCAGCGAAGTTGACGCCATAGCGCTGACAGGCAGGGATCGGGATCGGAGCTGCGACCAGGACTGGGACTGGGACAGGGTCCGGGATCGGGATCGGGTATGGAACAGCAGCTGAACTTGAAGCTGCAAACGTCGCCTAGGCATGCCTGGCCACTTAAACGGTGTGCGAAAACAAAATACCAAGAAACCAATTCCACAATTCACAAGTCGCAAGATTTATACTCTCTACTAGACGAAAGATGTATATAGAAATTGACAATAAACCTACGCAATATATAATATTCTTCCATGAGGTTGCTTTGTGATACTTTTTGTTAACTAGCTTCCAGCTTACATCAGTTTCCTCTATCAACTTTTAGTCGTAACCCTCGGCTAAGACCCCAGATTGCTCTCAGATTTCCAGCTTAGATTTTAAAAATATAAACTTTCCATTCAAATCCTTTTTCTCCTTAAGGAAAACCACATTTTAGCCATGTTTTCTTCAATTAAGAACAGCTTTAAATTACCATGAGAACTTTGGACTTTTCAGCAAGTCCTTTTTTTGATTGTACCTTTGGGACTTTGCGGCAAGTCCTTGTATAAAATGCAGCTGTATGTAAAGGCTTGCAGCTGCCTAAAGCTTCTCAGTCCTTGAGGCATTATTTATATATAATTTTACAGCTTCCAGAAAAACAATTGCGTTTTATTTAAACTTAAAAAGAAAAGCCATAAGGTAAATCAATCTGGTAGGATATAGTAGCCTTCTTTTGGTAGGATATAGCACATAGATATCATACCATATAGCGTATCCTTTCTTCATGAAAATTGTAATTAAAAACAGCAAAATTGATTTTTGCTTTCATTTTATTTTCATATCTCCAGTTCCAATTTATAGAATCTAAAAGCTTTCTTCATCTCAATTAGTTTGGGTTATTGACAAATATCAGTTGATGGTTATAAGTAGGTGGCAAAGCGCATTAAGAATTAATTATACCCAATTTTAGTTTGATATAAAAAAAAAAACGAAAAGTGCGTTCTGCGTTGTCTTCAGACTGAACCAGGGACATTGCCAGGGCCGTGGGTTTTTGGTGCAAGCCAAAGTGTAAAAATATGCTGCCAATGTTGCAATTTATTTATTTATTTTTCTTCATTTTTTGTTTTTGTTTTTACACTCTGTTGTTGCTGTTGTTGTTGTTGTTGTGTCTGGTTGAGCACAAAAATGTACAACCAACACGGAGAAGCCAATGGACGGCGGCTACGTGTGCACATTGTTTATTTCACACACTTATTGGCCCGCAGGCGCTACTGTGCGCTCCCCAGCTCTCTAGCCCCTGGATGGCCAATGGCCCAGCGTCGCTCCAACTTCAACTCCCAGCTTCAGCTTCAACTCCCAGCTTCAGCTTCAGCTCCATCTTCAACTGTAGCTGTAGCTGCAGCTATAGCTTGAGGACGGCCTGCAATTGGCTTGTCTTGTCTTGTCGTACGTTTTCCAGCTAAGATTGGCGACGCCATGTAGTTAACGCGTTCGCACTTTTTTTTAACTCACTGCCTGGTTGTGGCTGGTCCATGGATGGGCTCGTGTCCAGTCCATTGAGTTTTCATGCCACGCAACCGCAACGCAGCGAAATTGGCTAAAAATGACACTCGTTTTCACTGCCACCACCATTGGTGGTGCAACCGGAGTGCAGAGCTGGGGGCATGCACCACTGCTTGACACGAGGGAGGGGGGAGGGGAGTGTGCGACAGAAGCTGCTGCTTATGCATATATACGAGTATATATTGAGGTGGGCTTGGGCATGATTTCTGATTGGCCATAAACACACAAAAGTATTGAGTTTTATCAGCTGCGGGCTATATGGGGAGCTGTAGCCTAACACTCCGATATGTACATATGTTTATATATATATATATATATGTATGTATGTATGTATATACGGGGCTTGGGACTCGCTCCTCACATGCAGTCAACATCGAAAATTGCTTTTGATAACCGGGCGCGGATTGAAGACTGAAAAGTGGTTTTTAGCTTGCGGTTCACATTTGACAAAGCAATTGATGAGCCTCTTAAATTGGCAAAAGTTTTTTAGATACAGATACACAGATTCATGTGCTACATGCCACATGCCACATGCTGCATGCTGCATAAGAAAATAATTTATAACAAATTATAAACCCATAATAATAGTATTCAAACAATTTCCACATCTAACAGGAATTGCGATAACTGAGAAATATGACACAGATATCGATACCAATTTCTATCAAATATAGTTATAACTTATACGAAATAACTACCTATAATACTCATAATAATAGTATTCAAACGATTTCCATATGTTACAGAGACTCTATCAACTGACACTCCAATAGATGAATTATGATACGTGTGGGATACCAAAACGCTGTAAGTGTATATTATTATAATATTCGTTGATTTTATAATAAATTATACTGCTTTATGTTAATTAAGAGTTCAAATTGATGAACTCATTATGAAAATCCTTCAAAACAAACTTAACTGAAGTTTCGATAAATAAATATAAAAATGTAAATTAATTTTTTTCTCTATTTTTAACAATAACAGATTTCTTTATTATAACCTACTATATATATTTCTTATATAATTTTCTTTATTTATTATATTTACATCAAGAGTTAACAAAGTTAATGAGAGATCTCAGCTGTAGGTAGAGTCTTTCTATTCGAACTGAAAATCCTTCAAAATAAACTCCAGAAACCAAACTGAAGTTTCGATATATAAATAGAAATATGTTAATTAATTTTTGTCTATCTTAACAATAATATATTTCTTTATTATATATTTTATATATATCTATGATTACTTTATTTATTTATTTTATTTTTATCATGATTTTACAGAGTTATTGAACGATCTCACTTGTAGCTAATGTCCCTGCTTAGAGTCTTTCTATTTCTATTCACATTGTAAATAATATGTACGCTTCCTTCTGGGCTCGTAATTAATTTGAGATTCTATTATATCTTCATTCAAAGTATCTTTATCAGCATTTACCTTGACTAACATGAAAAACATGACAGTTTTTCCCACTGGGAACTGCGAGTGGAAAAACAAGAGGCATTTCTTGGCAACACCGATTCGATTTATGGTATGCGCTGTTTCTTTAGCTGGGAGGGAACTCATTTCTTAGGGCCAGGGCTGAGGCTTTTATGAGTACTTAGCAATTTCGGTGGCAGGGATTAAGATTAAAACTTGGTGCTACATCAAATGGGTGTGAAAAACGCAAATTACAAAGAATTTTGAGTGCAGCAGCGAGCAGCGAGTGGTATAAGGAGAGCGGCGAAACAGAGCCCTGCAGCAAAGAACAGGAAACTGGCCACATAGTTGAGGCCATCTGACTGAAAGGCTGACAGATAGACAGACGGACAGATGAACAGACGGACGGACGGACAGACAAGTCGACTAACTAACTAAGGGCGTGTCAGGCAAGTCGAGTCGTCAGTCGTGTAACTTTGAAATATGTTGAACGCGTTGCGATAACTGGCCAGGTAACACTGGGCCCTGGCTATAGCTAGTTGGTAGTTGGTTGGTAGTTGGTAGTTGGTAACTGGCAAGTATGCAAGTTGCAACTGGGCGAGTGGCAGCTTCGGCCTGTCCTGGGCAAATGCATATGCATATTTTATGCCATTTAAGCGGCATTTATGCAGCTTCGCGTGTTGACAAAAGTTGTTGGCTGCTCGTAACTCAATCTCAATATTTCAGGCAACCGAATCGAGGCAACGTTACATTAAAACGTGACTTTGACAGTAGCAGTTTGGCTTGACAACAACAACAACAACAGCAACAACGAGAACAACAACATCCTCAACGTACGTGCGCCAACACATAGTCTGAGTGAATGTAAATGCATTGAAGCATCTCCCATTCCATTCTAGGCAGTCAGCCATTCAGGCCGTCAGGCAGCCATCGATGGCTGTGTGACATTCGTTAGGCAAAATATGTGTCATGGGTTAGGGGATTGGGCCGGGGGAGGGGAGGGGGATATACAGGAGTATAGAGATAGGAGGCAGCTTGCAACTTGTTGCCTGATCTATTGGTTTTTGCGTGGCAGCCGTTTTACAAAACCGCAACATATTTTCGTGGTCCGGAACACGGCCTATAGACCCCCCCCCCTCATCCCTCCTCGTCGTTACCCATTCCGTTGGCTGATTGCATGCATATTAGCCATAGCCATCAGACTGAGACAGCCACTAAAAACTGCCGTCGATCTGCGCGTTCTAAACAGAATGCCCACCACCCCACCGCCCCACTGCCCCTAGACTGCCGCCAACCCTCTGGTTATGCGGTTGCCGCAGCTCCGCATATTCCTGCTACCCTTTTGTTGTTGGCCTGACCGTGGCAAGAACAAGACACGATTTTTAAAACGAAATCCATGTTTTGCGCTTTAGTTACCGAGAGGATTACCGAGTGGATCGCACTTTTTTCTTTTATTTGACAGTCAGTGCTGCCTCCACTTCATCGACTCTTGCCGAGCTTCGCCTGTTTAGCGTTATTTATAAAACATGTTCGAAATGCAAAGTATGCGACACGACGAAGCCTCCATGCCCTTTTCACAAGTGCCGCATAGCACAGATTGCTGACAGATTATTCCATTTTTTTCTCCTTCTCTCCTCTCTCTCTCTCTCTCTCTTTTTTATTTTCCATGTTTTTATGTTACTTTCCATGTATCGAGCTCATATTCTGAAACTCACTTTGACTTACTATAAGTAGAATTTTTTAATTAGCCCAGCCTGCAGTCTGCTGCCTCGCAGCGATCGCTTTTTGACAAATTTCATACGATTTCTTTAACCAGCTGCTCCACAGCTCCCATAAACGATATTCCACAGCATTTTTTATAGAGAGAGAACATATGGCACAAATTCAGAGATTTAAACTGGGTCCCTGAATAATAAGTCTGATATTGAGTAAAGAAAATTTATATTATCATAAAAGGATCTGTAAAGCTTTATATTAAATTTACTTTTATTTTATGCTGTATTTATTTGATATTTATTTTTTATTTTTATTATTATTATTTTATTAATATTTTATTTGATTTTGTATTATAATATTATTTTATATATTTTTTTAATTTTATTATTAACTATTTTACTTTGTATTATTATTTAAAATTTTTCTTTTTATTAATTTTCTTTTCATTTCATTACATTCATTTTTTTTATAATATTAATATTTTTATTATTTTTTTTTATTTTTATTATATTAAATATTATTTAATTTGTATATTTTTTATTATTCTTTTTTTATATTTTACTTTTATTTTAGTTTTATTTTATTATTATTTTATTTTTATTTCATTTTTATGTAAAATATTTATTGTCAACAATAAACAGTCGACCTTAAATTAGAAATATATTGAAAAATAAGTAATATTTAAATAAAATAATATTGAAAAAGAGCTAAAATTATTATAAATGAATAGAAATTCCAAATGTTAAATTTATAAATTTAAAATGTGGGAGGTGTTCATAGATTAATAAATGATTTGTCGGGAAATCCTGTTCTAAAACTCTTTGAAATACAAAATACCTAACAAATAAGTTTAATTATTCTTTCCTTACATTTGCTATAAAGGATTCGCAGCTGATTTCTCTTCTAAATTTCTCTTTTTAATCAGAAAATGCCAATTAGCAAATAAAGCAGAGATTCATAGGATTTATTAGCAAACTCTTGAAGTTATTTGGGACTTTGACGTCAACTCCGTGCGGAAGTTCAATGCATTTTCTGTCTGTGAAAGTAAAGTAAGAGTCCCTAATACACATACATATATATATATATATATATATATATATATAGAAATATATTTGTATATATTTGTGTTCATATTTAATACACATTTCGAGTTGATCGAATTCAGCTCTCACCTAGATTTTCAACAAGTCGAACTCACAACTCACGACAGCAATCGGCTGTGGTAAACCCTTCATTAAAAAACAATTGAACGTTTTGAATTATAGCTCCTTGGGGGTCTACCGCCTGTTAAACGTTGCCAACATAACAATCTCATCGTTGTACCCAACGATGGCTAAAGGGCATATACAATATCTTTAAAGCTCAGGCTCAGGCTCAGGCTCAGGCTCAGGCCCAGGCTAACTATGAATAAGAGCTACACATTTTTGCATATGTTTTGGGCTCATAACCCTTTAGCTACTCGTCGTAGTACTTCAGCGAACAATACAATGGTAGTTCCAATGTTTGTTTCTTGCTACGAGTAGCATCCACCATCCATCCGTACTCCCCGTGATCCCCACCCCGTTCCCCCCTTCCCACCACTCCTATCCAATCCTGCACTGTCAATGTGCGTAACAATTAAATCGTGTAGCTTCTCCTTTGTCTGTTGCAGCTACTCTCATACTCATACTCATACTCGTACCCTGAGCTGTAGTTGTAGTTGTAGACTGTGTGTGTGTGCACACACACAATTTGCAAATGATCGGAAGGCAATGGAGGCAACCATTTAGCTGGATGCCCCATTGCGTGGCCATGCACCTAACTTCATCACGATCCGCGACATGAAAATAGTTGCACTCCGCAGAGGCAAACAGGCGGCCAGAGCGCCAGCTATGGCCATAGAGTGGGAAGCGTCACATCACGAAGTCGACGCCAACGCCACCGCCACCGCCACCAGGTTGGAGCTGCCGATGCAGTGAGTCGACCAATGTCGATGCTGGACTGCTGACTCTGAGTCGCTTTGCATATTTAGCAACACATTCCCGATGGTCGTAACGAAAAACGGTTTCATTGTTGCCGACGCCGCCGACAACAACATAAAAGCCTGCGCGCTCCTTTAGCTGGCCAGGCCAATACACACACACACAGACAGACACACACACATACACAGTTAATAACAATCGACACACACAGCGAGAGAACAGAGCCCAAACCAGACCGTAGACCGTAGACCGTAGACCAGACCTGGCCGAGACCACAGACCAGAGACCAGAGACCAGAGACCAACCGACAAGAAAATAAGTTGAATAAAATTATTGTGAACACGTCTCGTTGATTTATTGTGAAATCGCGCATGAGTAATGATCGCATATTTGGGTATACTTGTTGCTTGTTGGTGGTGCTGCTGCTGCTGCTGCTGCTGGTAGTGGTGGTGGTGGTGGTGGTGCTGCTGCTGTTGGAGAGAAGGTCGATCGATTGGTTGGTCCTCGGCATTCGGTCCGCCAGCACTTGGTCCACCGATTGGGTACAGTTTTTGGTTATTGCTCATTTTCGTATCGATCGTAGCGCTCGGTGTTTACATTTGCCGGTCTTCTATTGTTGCTCTAAATGGCAGCGAATGAGTTGAAACTTTTTTTCCTCTTGTTTGTTGTTCTTTGGTATTATAATCCAAAAACAGCACCGACACACACACTCACACACACTTAAACACAGGAGGCAGCGGCCATTCGGCAAAAGAGGCTGTCTGGCATAATAAAACATGATGATGGGCCACTCGCTGTTTGTGGCTCGCTTTGGGCTCGTTGGTTATCTAATCGGCTTTTATAATTGGGAACCAACGAGGCGCAGATTCAGCGCGATCATTGTGTAACAATTAAGGTAAAGAATCAACACTGGACAACAATGTTAGCATATTCTATCCATCTACATATATACCTACCTATATATTTGCCTCCCTGGAGAGTCGAAAAGGTGCACAGCCAGTGGAATAAGTAAAAATCATGAATTTACAAAAGTAAACAATACAAATATAATACTCGTATAATCTGTTATTGCAGCTATCAATGCTTAACATATAACTTCCCGTATAATTATCCGACAATATAAATAGAAAAAATAACTAAGTTTTTGCCTTCAATTTTGGTTTAAACTGAAATTAACTCAAGTCTCTTTGAAAAACCTTTTGAAAATTGTAAATTATCCAAACAAGATTTAATTTTCGAGTCAAAGTAGCTCTTTATATAAACTTTAGATCGATTTCAGGAAGGTTTTTTTCTTCTTCTATATATAAATATAAATTCTTTATATAATTCTTATATATATTTCAGTTAGTTTTTTATCCATTCAAGAGTCCTTTTTCAAGTCAAATAACTTTTTATAGATTTCAGGTTGCTTTTACATCAAAAGAATCAAAGCTTCTATTATAATTTCTTCAATTTTAAAGGCATAAAATCTCAGCCTAAGTATCCTATAAAACTTTTAATGCTAAGGATTTTCCAATCTAGTTGCTAGAAATATATCTCAAAATGTGTTCAACAGATCCTTTTTCAGATACTTTTCATTGAAAAGCAAAATATATTTGCTGTAAACATATTTAGCCAACAATTTCCTATGTTTCCCACATAAACAATGAAAGTTTTGAGAATAATATATTATATAGATATGTCTTAAAGAAGTCGATTAGTTTTTAATTATTTTTAATATGTTAGAAAGAAGAGAAACAACAATAAGATTTAACGGTTTGAGCTGAAGAATGAAACTTGACAATGATAAAGATTCTCACATTAAAGTACATAGCCATTATTTAAATGAATATATGAATATATACTCAAGTTCTCATTATTCATTTGGGTAGTAAGAAATGTGAGTGAGGAACGAACAGAACACTTTAAATCATCTTTGTTGTACAGTGATAACGATGAGAGACGTTGAGGGCCGAAATGGTAAAAGTATCTTACAGTACGCAGTCGTAGGCTTCGAAAATTGATGATCGCGTGCCAAATGTGCATGTTTATAAACATATTTCTCTCTCTCTCTCTTTCTCTCTCTTTATATAGACTGAGTATACGAGAGTATGGCATGTCTGTCCATTGGGATGATCTTGCATTTGATCAGTCGCTTTGTTGATTGCTTGAAACTTGTGTCCATGCAATAAAACACTCAAAATGCCAACTTTATTTTGGGTCAAAGCCGGCCAGACACGCAACGTTGCCTGTCTGAGACTCTAAAAACATGGAGTAGAGGTTTCTGATAAACTTTTGGCTGACTGGCTCTGGCTGCCTGGCTGCCTGTCTGCCTGCCCCTCGTCATCTGGCCGAATCATCTGCGGGCCTCGAACAATTTTTGGTGAGCCAATTTTGCGTTGCGTTTGACCTTTTTCCAACGAGAATCAAAAATGTATTTTTCATTTTCTTACTAATTTTTATATACTATACACATACATAATATACATGTGTTATAATATATATTTCTCTCAGCAAAGTCATTTAGAAACCTGTAGAAAATGGGTTATATATCGTACAGTAAGCATAAAAATTCCAATGCCCCAACCGGAGCGACTACCAACTGTGCATTTGGCGGAACTTTGCGCCACATGCGTCGCATATCTTTGACACAATCCGTGGCGCCCACCCGTCGTGCTCTCGAGGGCAACCTTTTCTCTCTCTCTGTTATTCTCTACCCCAAACACCAAAGTCGCGACCGTTGCTCAAATTAAATTAATTCATAATGAACGAAATTATTAGAGCCAACTGTTGTCCAGCAGTGTCAATGGACTGCTCCGGCCTGGACTGGTCACTGCCACAAGAACAGCTCTGGCTCTCCACCAAGTCCAGACCATCAACAACTTCAGCAGCAGCCACAACTCCAGCAGAAGCAGCCTGAGCTCTCTGCAAGGGCGTTACCAAGTAGTTAGAGACTAGAAACCCGTCCGTGTTTCTGTTGCCTACCGAGTGGATTAATGGCCCTGCTGACAGTGAAAATCCTGCGGTTATAATTTTTATAGCCCTTCGTCTCCACTTCTAAATGGTTGCTGTAGCAATTAGACTGTGTGTGCAACTTGAAGGGTGAGCAAGGGTTTTTCCTATTACACATGAGATCATAAAAGATTTTCCTTGGAATTTGACAGGCCCCTAAACTCGAGGGTTACAACAAATCGTACTCCTAAGTGCTGCGGCTCATTAGTTACAACCGCCTGTGCGTGGGTTGAGGCCTGTTCGAATCGCTCTTGGAACAGTTCAGGGATATGTTAAGCCGTTTGGCAAGAGATCTCGACATAATCATTGGATTGTCTAGAGGTTCACCAGTTCTAATTACAGCCGAACACTGAACACAGAACACAGACAACAAAACACAATCCATCATTGGAAAACCTCTTACCAAGAACTAATTTATGCAAAATGCAGTGCTAAAATCAACAAACAGTTAACACAAGGTTGAAGACTTACATACAGATTTATGAGCTGGATATACTTGTACAAATTTCGGTTTTGCAACGATCTCCGCTGATCACGAATAAGCTGAATAGCTTATCATACCCATAGATCATGCACTCTGCAATATATAAATCTGTTTCTGTCAAATGCCTGATGGATATCCATTATTAAGCTCATGAAATCCAATACTCCGTTTCACACCTGTTTTTCTGAGTAGGGATTGTAAAAGTTTATGTAAGCATTTGATACGTCTCTCTCTTTTATGTTGTTTTAAAATGTTTTCTGATATAAAAGATACGAGTCAGAGCTTCAGATACATTTTTTCTTTCTTCTGCTTTGTATTTTTAACGAAGATCAGCAAAGTTCGATGCACTTTTAAGACTTTTTATATTATTTTTAAATGTTTTATAATAAATAAAAAATAAATAATTTTTTATATTATTTTTAAATGTTTTATAATAAATAAAAAATAAATAATTTTTATATTATTTTTAAATGTTTTATAATAAATAAATAAATAAATAATAAAAACAAAATGGAGAAATTAAAGACAAATTCTTTGTTTTCTATATTATTTATTTTGAAGATCAGAAAAGTTTGGTTGAATTATGAATTTATATTATTTAAAAGTGTTTTTTAAAGTTTTATATTATTTTTAAATATTTTATTTCTTTATTTATTTATATGAATAAATAGAACATGCGAAATTTTGACTAAGTCTGAGCTCCATTTGAATTCTTTATATTTTCTACTTTTTTTTATAAAGATCACAAAAGTTCAGGTTTATTATGAAGCATTTTATAATATTTCAAGCTGTTTTTTTATTTATTTAAATAGCTTAAAAATCAGTAATTAAAGCACAAATAAGCAACAACTGTTTGCATATTTTTCTTTTTTACATTATTTATTTTTAATGAAGATGATAAAATTTTGGTTTCATTATGAAATTTTGTATATTATCTGAAAGTGTTTTTTATACTATTGTATTATTTTTTAATATTTTATCTATTTATTTATATAATTAAATAGCAACTGAGAAATGAAAAAATTAATAGGTCTGTAGCTCTATATATTTTCTTTATATTTTCTACAATTTATGAATAAAGTATGACATTTTTTTTATATTATTTTAAAGTGTTTTGAATTAGCATGAGCTCTTTATAAATTCTTTCGTTCGTATATTATTTATTCTTAATAAAGATTCTTCTTTTATAAATAAAATATTAGAAATAAATAACTTAAATAAGGCGGAGCTCCCAACAAATTATATCTCTCATATATTATTTATTTTAAATGTAGATTGGAAAAGTTTGAAATGAAAAATATGAATATATTATTGATATTAGTCTAAAATGTTTTATTTATTTAAATAATCGAAGATCTGAAATTAAAGAACGCCTCAGCCAGAGCTGTATATATTATGTTTCTTTTGTGTATTATTTATTTTTAATGAGAAACAGAAAAGTTCGCTGCAATTATGAGATATTTATATGTCAATTAGAAATACCTTTTGATAGGGAGAAACGAAGACCAGCGCATTGATTCACTTTCTACAGCAACTCTGAGAGTTGTAAGAAATTCGATCACTTCCTCTGGCAGCTGATAATGGAACTGATATTTCAAGATAGAAACACAGAAAAAAAGTCGCTGTCGTTGAACCCAGCGCTGGCTTTCCTAGAATGCCCACCAGAGACGCCAACACATAAGCAACACTCGGCGACTCGGCGACTAATGCCACCACTAATACAGCACCACCAGCAAGAGCAGTGGCAGTGGCAGTGGTGGCACCACTTGCCTTACCACCACATGTGCATAACATAGTTGTGAGAAGCCACAATATTTCCAGCTGAAATATGATTAATTTTGGGGTTTTGTTGCAGACATAGTGCTGTCTATAAGTCATGCCTTTTGCAATTGGCTTGGAACACGTGTTTGCCTTTCCATTCTCATTGTGTCTCCCCCTCTCTCTTTCTTACTGTATCTCTCTCTGTCTCTTTCTCTAAGTTCTGGCATTCTCTAAATCGCAGCTTTCACTCATGCGTGGAACGGTTTGGTTGCGACTACGGGAAATGCGCAAACGCAAATGTTGCATGGCCAAGTTGGGAGCTGGAGACTCGACAGCAAACAGGGAATAGCAAACAACAAGCAACAACAACAACAACAACTACAAACAACAACAGCAACTACAACAACTACATGACATAGTGCCTGTCGTCTCATTAGGATTAGACCCACGTTATTTAATTGCATGTTAGGGATTCCAGCTTATTTATAATGAGTTAGTTAAATACACACGCACTGAAACTGGGACTGGGACTTGGACTGCGACTTGGACTGGGACTGGGACTGGAGCTGGGACTCGGGCTGGAACCTTTCGTTTCTTGACTGCTTGCAGGCGTTGCTGCTGCCTGTCCGCTGCCAGGGAAGGCGAATGATTAATGATCGGAGCGCGCGTTAGGCGGGTCTACAGATTCTCTCTCTATCTTTGAGCACCCTCTCTCTCTCTCTATATAAATATATATAAATATCTCCCTTATACACCAGCTCTATGTTGGTTTTTCGTGAAATTATTTACAAATAAAATTATAGCTACGCCTTGCGTATCCAGCAACGAGAACAACAACAACTTTGCTGGCCATTTAAACACCCCATAAACAATTTGCCATAATTTCGAGCAGCGTCAACGTCGTGGAGGATGTTGACGACGTCGGCGCTCCCTCATTACAAAATGACGGCAAATTGCAATTTTCGTTGAACATTGAGTGGAACCCGCATGCCAGCCAGTAGCCGTCTCAGTGGCAGCCACAGATCCCATACACCCATACAGAGAGCCACAGAGCCACAGAGACCAGAGACCAGCTCCAGTAGCTGCTGCTGCTGTGACAATCAACGCGCACGTCCCGCCTGATGATGTGATGTGATCTGATGTGATGAGTGCGTCTATCATATCGTCAACGTGCCTCCTCGTCATCGTCATCGTCATCGTCATCTTCATCGTCATCATCATCATCATCGTCATCCACATCGTTGTTGTCGTCGTCGTCGTCACTGTCAACCGACAACATCATCATGCAGTCGCAGTTGCCTTGATCTTGATCAGCCCAGAGCCAACGGCTGAGACTGCAGCACAGGCTCATCATCGTCGTCATCGAAATTGTCATGTCACAAAACTTGGCTCCCAGCTGCTAAAACTGCTAAAGCTGAAGCTACCAACAACAACAGCAACAACAACAACAACTGCAACTGCAACAACAACAACGGCAACAGGCGGCTGCGGCGGCGGCGGCGTCTCCAAGTTTTATTGTGGTATTTGCGGAAACCCTTTGCCGTCGAGGTATGATAACTTTGTCATTAAGTGTGTGCGATGCACAGCAATTAAGCATTTTACTATGAGATATGCTCTTGAGCTTGTGAGATCATGCCCACACACACACACACACACACACACACACATCTATTGCAATATATACATACTTTATGCGGTAATTAAATTAGCAATGCGAAGAGATCCGCCAATTTATGCGTACTTATTAATCAACTACTCTACTTTATAGTTAATTTAACAGACTTTTAACAGTTAAATCGAGAATATAGTAGAAAAAAGAGCTTGACTCTTGGATTATATATGAAAATTGCTTAACCTGGCTAAAAACAGTTTCATTTCTTTTGCTCATCTTTGGATACCCAAAAATTTGTTGTTAAAACCGAAGCAATAAATCAATCAATAAATCAATTAATCAAACAATATTTAATTTTTATTTATATTTCAATTAAGCTATAGCCTTAACTTAATTTTCCTGAGTGTATTTAGCATTCGTTGAGCTGCTCTGGGCTTGGCTCAGTTGTTGTAATTGTTGCGGCAACTGTTGATATTGCTGCTGGTCTTGAGATTTTGTGGCTTAAATGCCTTTTAAATGCAGCTCCCCACGGGAATATGTTGCCGCCAGTCTGACTAACTGCTTGTTGTTGTTGTTGTTGTTGCTATTGTTTTTGTTGCTGCTGCTGCGGCTGAGGCTGCTGCTGCTGCTGTTGACATTGTGATCAACGATAGCGGCCTGACAACTGATGGCAATCACTTGTCGCGCTTCAGATCATCCGCCTGTTGCCTCCGCCTGCTGCCTCCGCTGCTTGCCACTGCCTGCTGCATGCTGCATGCGCCTGCTGCCTGTTGAATTGTTGAATGTTTGATATTGAATGTTTGTTGTTGAATGTTGCCCATGGCTTGACACAGATTTGTTGGCCAAAGTTGGCGACAACGTCGTCGCCTTTTTAGGCCCAGGCGTCTAAGCCTGCAGCCAACTTGTTGCTGCCTGCCCCTTTTTGTGCCAATTGACAATTGACGCAACATCAAACTTGTCTAATTAAAAACATTGCCCGCAATGCGTAACTGAAATCGATGAGTCCACAAAGCCGACAAAGCATTTGACTTTATGACATTTGAAATGAGCGAGAGACATGGCAAATATGAAAGAGATAGCCATACCATGCGACTCTGGCTATTTATTTTGTAATTTTTCTCAACATTTTTCTTTCTTTTTGTATGCTATATATGTATATGTGTGTGTGTGTGTGTGTGTTTTTTGTATTTTATTTTCTCTGTTGTATATGTTGTGTGCTGGCTAAATTATGGACTCTCGTAGCCAGGCTAAGAGGAGAAGAAGAGAAAAACAACAATGATTCGTATAAATTGGAAACATTAAAAAAGCAATCAAAAATGTTCGGGCCAAGGCAACAACACAACCACAACAACAACAACACAAAAGAGATGCGGTCCGGACCCGGGTCAGTTTAACCTGCGCTGGCGTGTTAACCTGCTGCTGCCTCTCCACGCAACAGTTGAAATTTCAGATACGAGATGGCCATGCAGCTTCACACGATTGAGTAGAGAAGAGCAGGAGGAGGGGGCAGGAGAGCATGAGGCAGAGACGAGTACTCGATTGAACAGCGATCGAGATCGAGGTTCGAGGTTCGAGGTTCGAGGTTCGAGACGGCAGATCTTCAGTCTATGGGGGCACTATGCTGCAACCTTACTCAAACTGAGCTGCGTCGCGTTGACTGACTGATATGAGGCAGCAGCAACAACAACAACAACAACAACAACAACAGTAACAACATTTCACATCAGCAACAACAGGCCGTCGATTGTTAATCAGTTAGATATAAAACAAAATACAGCAAAAGAATCAAATTCGAATCTCTGCGCGTATCTACGACATGTTAATGATGTTTCTTCTTCGTTTTTTTTGTTTTTTTTTTATTCTCTATTTTTTGGTGTTAGATAAAAACAAAAAGGAATGAAAGAAAAAAGACTCAAGAAAAGAGTGAAAAGCGAACAAAAAGAATGTTTAGAAAAACGTTTGGCCCACGTTTCCTAGAAGAGAAGCCCAACGCCAGCTCAGCGCTCGGTGCGTTCTATTGATGTTATTTATGTGAAATGTCTGTGAAATTATTACCCTTTTTTGGGCTAGAAATTTATTTGATTCGACTGTGTTTTACTCGCTTTTAATTAACAGTCGAGAAAAAAAAACAAAAAAAACAGAAAAAACAACAACAAACTGCGATGACATTATGTGAGGGAGAATCGAGATCGTGAGTCGAAAGAACAAACATGGTAATTTAATCTGTGATCCGTTTTTCGATTTTTTCCCCTCTATTTCTTTTGATTTCGATCTTGATTCACTTTGGGCACTCATCAAGTAGTGTCTATGGAACTTTAAAAAGTGATTTCGTCTCTTGATCGTTTCGGTTAATTTTATATACTATATACATGTATATATCCATTTTCCCATTCTTTGTTTTTGTCTGCCTTTGACTCTTCGGTTATCTATCTTTAACAGTTTTGACGCTGTTTTGTTTACTTTTGATTGCATTTAGTTGCAAATTGATGACATATTAGTGAGATATAGTGCACTTTAAGAATTCGGTCCGCTCATTATTTAAGATCGCTTGATTGTGGATAGATCGCCTGGCCTGCTTGATTAGATTTCTGTTTTGGATACTCGGAGTATTTGGGTCACCCTTGGCTTGGGATTGATGCTCCTCTTGCTATGGAATCAGAATTAGGCATTCAGATATTCGATGTTCAGATAGTGTGATATTTGATGTAATTGTTTTTAGTTTTTTAATTTTTAGATGCGATTTCATTAAACGTGTCTATGTAAATTATATATACATATATTTTATTTATATTGGTTTCTTATGATATTTTAGGGCTCTTTATTATGATTTTCTTTCTTTACACGAAAATCTTCATATTTTAAGTTTATTCACAAACAAATTATGAATTATGAATTATAAAAACAGTTGCTCAAATCAATTTTTGACTAAGAAAAACAAGAATTATGAAAGCATATTATATAATTAAAATTTTACATGAAAAACTCTATCCTTATTTATTTATTTATTAAATTAAGTAAGTTTTTTGTTTATTCATTTATATTATATATCTAATTGATTAATTTGGTGTATTTATTTATTTTTTATTTATTGCTTGATTTATCTATTTATATGCTATTTATTTATTTATCTATTTAATTTATATATTAATTTATTAATTATTTATTTATTTTTTATTTACCTATTGATTTAATTTATTTATAATTTTTATTAATTATTTAAATAATAAATATGTATTTCTCAATTTTTCTTTATATATTTATTTATTGATTTATTTATTTCCAACATTTTTAATAAATGTATCAATAAATTATTTTGTGATTTTTATTTTATTACTTGAAAATGAAAATTGATACGAATTTTAAATATCTTTCCAAGCTTTTAATTTAACCATTAAATTTTAATATAAATGATCCTGGTCACAACACTTTTAAAATGGTATATATTAATTTTAAAGGACATATGTATGCTATAGATCAATATGAAGGATCGCACAAATTTGCATCGATTCAAGGCAAGAGCTCAGAGGTTTAAAGTTCAAACTGATCGACAAAGCACTGTAAGCCCCTTTTAGATATACAAAGAAAACTGGAACTAAATAAACATTGAGATTATATTTTATTATAGATTCTTTAATAAACTTTCAATATACCAGAATTTATTGGTTTGTTAACTCCTAGTTGAGTTCTTTCAGAAATATTCCGTTCTGTGTCGCCAGCTAAGCCTTTTCTATATGAAGCATTCAATGATTACAAGCATCTAACATATATATTTGAGCTATATAATATATATAATAATTTTTGCATACGGATCTTCAAATGCTTTTCATCTTGTGTCAGCTGCCCAGACACAAAGCTCTCAATGGAATTTCAAAAGCGACGAGCTAATTGAATCGAATGCCTGAATTTATGGAACTCTTTTTATACACAACTTTTATAGAGCGTCTTGCAAAAGTAGAATTTACATAAGTATATATATATGTATGTATGAATATATATATACAGATATAACTATGTATGGTCTTTATTCATGCCATTTCCTGTGAGACTTGTGCCCAACCCATTGTTAATTGTGAATGAATTGAAATCAAAGCGAATACCATTCGCCATACCCATTTAGTATTCAGTAGTATGTATTTAGTGGTCGCCATCAACGTCGCCACAAGTGAATCAGTTCTGAGTATAATTTGACTAATTCTAATGGATAGAAATGAATCAGCTTTGGAGTTCTTATGCTAATTTCAAGTGCTTTACGCCCAGACAAAGCCCAGCCCTGCCCTGCCCTGCCCTGCCCTGATCTGACCAGGTCTGGCCAATTCTTTATTATTGCCAGTGAGCGTTTTGCATACGAGTGCGAGAGTTGATGGTCAGTTTGCGTATGGAAGTCAGATCAAGGTTGTTTGCTGTTGTTGCTGTCATTTGTTTGTTCATCAAATTATATAGAGCTACCAGTCGGGCTACTACTCGTTATCCTGTGTGTACCGCTCCTGCGACTTCGACTGCGGCTGCGGCTGCGGCTGCGAATGCGACTGCGCCTTTGCCTCTGGCACAACCAACTAACAATTGCCTCATATATGTATATGGTAGATATATATATATGTGTGTGTGTGTGTGTGTGTATACCTGAGTTTCTCTACATGTCTGTCTGTCTTGCGAGTTGGGGCCTGACTGGACTGGACTGGACTGTAGAGAAGACTGTGTTGTTCACTGTTCGAGCTGCCTGTTTGTCCGTGTCGTCTCAACGCGTCGTCTGACATCGTCTCTATGGTCTTTGCTTGATGTGCGTCCAGTCGGAACGCAAAAGCCAAGAGACACAGTTAAGAGGCAAGAGCCTGAACCTGAGCCACAGCTAAAGCCAGCGCCAGAGCCTGCTGCCTGTGCCTGTGCCTGTGCCTGAGTCGTGCCGCCAAGTTTTTGAGAGCACATTGTAGGTAAACACTCGCGCCTAAAAATATCTATAAGCTCTTGTCGTGCAACAACTTGGGCAACCACTTTGCAGGCAACCACTGAGACTCGAATCGACGCGACTCAACTTGAGTTGAGGCAGCTGCAACGCGTTTCGATTAGTTGCCACGGCGGCTGTCTGTCAGTCAGTCATTCAGTCAGTCAGACAGACAGACTAGTTGCCGGGGCCCCATGGCCAGTCCAGGCCAGGTTAGGCCCAAGCCTGGCCTGGCCAGTCCAGACCAGACAAAAAGCGACGCTGACGTCGCTGCTGTCTTGTTAATTTTTTGAGCTATTTATTTTGATGTTTTCGCTTTTACGCTCTCGTTAAGTCGCACCAGACGCAATGCCAAAGTTCTACCAGCAACTCTTGCAAAATGTATGAAAAGAACAACAAAAGAAAAACCTTTATATATATGTATATAGTAGCTATGTGTATATAATAAAATTCGCTGACCAACACGAATGTGCAACTACAACTACAACTGCAACTGCAACTGCAACGGCTCAGGGTGTTCTGTCTTCAGTGTGTGCAACGTTGCATCACGAGATAGTTAAAAAGATATGCATACAAAATTGGAAATGCTAATTAATATGTTTTGCACAGCAGATACGAAGCGATACGAGCTGTGCTGCAAGTGGATCTGTTTACATAAGCGTTAACTGCACACCCACAACTTACTAAGATACACACACACACTCGCACACACACACATGTGCACACTCTCACTCAGATACACTCGCAATACACAGACAAATTAAATTAATTTTTATTAGGCGTCAAGCCATAAAGAACATAAAAAACAGCTGAGACGAGCCGACTGCCAGAACTGAAATGAATGGCAAGCTCACATGACAACGCTTTATAATTAAGAACAATGCCGACTTATTCAAATATATATACACAACGAGCAAGAGCGAGACAGAGAGAGATTGAGTGGGGGAGTGGAGGAGAGATGGGGCATATTGGGGTATACAAATGAAGTTGTAGAAACTCATTCAGTTAAGCTTCATACCATGGATTAATGAATTCCATTGCTATGACACATATTAATTGTAGTTGCAATGTTTTTCTTCTTCTTCTCCAACTTCTTCTTCTTACTCTTCTTCTCCTTCTTCTTTCATTCTTTTCTGTGCAAGCAAATTCCAACTTCCTCAGGAAACCCATTGACAAATCTTTTGAATTCTAAATTCTGCCAAGCAGACCAAATGAACTCCAAGAAGATCAGCCAAGATCATATTATATGGCATATATAGTATTTTATTTATTTTATTTATTTTATTTATTTTATTTATTTTATTTATTTTATTTATTTTATTTATTTTATTTATTTTATTTATTTTATTTATTTTATTTATTTTATTTATTTTATTTATTTTATTTATTTATTTATTTTATTTATTTTATTTATTTTATTTATTTTATTTATTTTATTTATTTTATTTATTTTATTTATTTTATTTATTTTATTTATTTTATTTATTTTATTTATTTTATTTATTTTATTTATTTTATTTATTTTATTTATTTATTTTATTTATTTTATTTATTTTATTTATTTTATTTATTTTATTTATTTTATTTATTTTATTTATTTTATTTATTTTATTTATTTATTTATTTTATTTATTTATTTATTATTTATTTTATTTATTTTATTTATTTTACTTATTTTATTTATTTTATTCTTTTTTATTTATTTTTACTCTTAAGTATATTCAACTATAAGATTTCACCTCAGATTATATTCCTAATTTTACCTTCTAGGTTAATATTCTATTTAAGTAAAAGTCAAGGAATATTCTGTGTGTTATTATAGAGTGACAGTTCCCGAATGTTAAGTAGCTGCCACATCAAAGGGACACAGATGAGTGGAATCTGTGGAACCGGTTAAATTATATCATTATACGGAATGGGGTCGTTTTCATCTTGCAAATGAGCTATACAAATGCCCATTGAAGATGGAACAGATTGTCGAAATAGGCACTTACAGATGTAGGGACACAGTTTTGGGGTGCCTACCTTTAAGTTTTAGGGTTGTCTATTCAATTGGTTGTTCTACAATTCGCTGGGGCGTACATTGGCATTGATAAAGAGCAAAAGCAATTACAATACGGCGAATAATTTTCGCAAGCAGCAGAAGAAAAAAAGTGGCAACAACAGCAGCTGCTGCTGCTGAAATCACATGACTCATATTGGATTGAGAATGGGTCTGGGACGGGACAGGGACTGGGACTGGGACAGACTGGACTGTGACTGTGACTGCAACTGTGAATGTTACCCAATGAGCAATATGCACCTACAACAGAAACACTTGGGTCTTGGTTGGGCAACAATAAAGCGTAAGACAAGCGAAGCGATTACAAAGAAAAATAATTTGCGCAAATTGTGAAGCGAAGGGAACTCATAAACAGAGAGTGAGAGAGAGAGAGAGAGGGGGAGTGGGAATAGAACACAGAATAATTGCAGTGATCCGTCATCGAAGCAAATGTTGCTGAACTCAACTAATCTAATCAAATCGAATCAATGCTGTCAGAGCCGCCCCGTATACAGTTACCCGTAGAATCTGACATACTGGGATTGTGCAATGTAAAGGCCTAAGCCTAATTTTGTTGTAGCACTTCCTGGCTTACACCCGACTGGCCTGATCGATCGATAAAAAAAAATAAAAGGCACAAAAGAAGGCACCAAAAGCAGGAACAAACAATTGAGGACGCTCCTCGCTCGCAGCGCTTGTAACAAAATCCTAGCCAAAGAAACGCAGTGAAATGTACCTGAGAACACGCCAAGATGTTTGCACGGTCAACTTTCAACAATTTGTAGGCTACCTGCTGTTGGTGTGGGTTTTCCTGAGAACAGGCCGCGGCCCAGATCGAAACGCTCGCTGCTAACAGGCTGCCTGACAGATACGCATCGCTTCGACTGAGACGGAGACGGAGACTGCAACTGCGACGGGGTCTCATCGTATTCGTTTGAGTCTGGGGATGTGTTTGGTTAATCAGCACCTGTCGAGGCAACGGCGTCAACAGGTAAACACACAGTGCAAACGCAAAAGTAATGTCGTAGTTCCAAAAATTTGGGAAAGTTTGAAAGTGTAGCTTAAGTCATATGGGGCGATCTTGCAAACAGATCAGCCTCCATACCTCGGTGCTGTGCCCCTTCACCCCTTCACCCATCCGCTGCTCCACCGCCTCAACTGTTCCACAAGCATAATGAGTAAGCGCGCTGGGCAAACAAAACAGAAACAGATCGCCAACTCACTGATTGAGCAGCCGGTCAGGTCCCGCGATCAGTGATCGGCGATCAGTTGATGCCATGGCCAGAGCCGGGGCAGGGGCAGGGGCAGGGGCTGGTGCTGGGGCTGCGGCTGCGGCTGGGGTCCCAACAACTGCTCTCATAAATCAAGAAAAATCAGTCAATTTTTTATGTGTGTATGTATGGCGCGTATATCAAACTGACATTGGCTGAATTAACAATTGATTTCAATAATTTTTTATTATTATTTTTCCTCTCGTCGCTTAAGCCGCTGTTGATCAGAAACCAACTCTCTCACGCTTACACTCAATTCTGCATTGAGCAATTCAGCCACTCTCTCGCATATGTGAGTATGATATTCGCTCTCTCGCTTACTTGCTGAATATGAAACTCACTCAATTTGACTTCGACTCATATGGACGAAAAGAAACTCGTCTAACCGGTGTGACGAGTGTCAATGTCTCTTTGGAAATTGTGCGCTTGGCGTTGACGCTCAACGAAACAGACAAGGGAGACACCAAGCACAGTGGGCCAAAGTGTCAATAGAATCGATGAAAAAGTATAAAAATATATTGATTGAGTGGAATGGTATATTAGGATTCCAGCCTGATCAGATCGTATTATGTTTGCTTACAACTTACACTTGTATGTATATTCGAGTATATGTGCTGAATCTTCAGTTTTTAGTTTCCTTTAGTTATTACGTCTTAAGCGACTATTCATAGAAATATCAGTAGATTGTATCGCAAGATAGACAGGACCCAGTATTCTGTTACAATATCGCATAACCTCTTTCTTAAGTTTTAGTTGTTCATTCACTAATCCAACTCAAATCCAAGTTCGCAACATCACCTGCTTATCTTTCGATCTCATTTCCTCCTTTTGGTTCATCTTACAGCAACGCACTTCCTACTCTCGCACACAATCTTTTTGTCTTTCAATGCCAATACACACACACACACACACACACATACGCACACGCAGATTACATGATCAACATTCGGCCCACTGTGCGTTGCGCTATTGTGCGTCTCGCTTTGCGTTTTGCGTTTGCCTTTGCCTTTGCGTTTGCGTTTGCATTGCATAGTTTTGTTTGTTTTGCTCACCCTGCGCTCGCTCTCATGCACCCAAGCGCTCAACGCAGTTCTTTGGCCAAAGTCTTTGTGTGCGTGTTCATTGAGTGCTCGCCCAGAGGCATAATTTGAGTCTCACGAGATTCTCTCTCAATGCTGAGCGGAGTTGGTGAAGGCTCGTTCGGTGTTCAGTTTTCAGTTTTCTGTTTTCGGTTCTCAGCGGCACTTGCTGCTCTGTGGCGTTCGCTGAGGGCGATCAGTTTTTGAGTTGACTTCGAGCCGAGCGCACGCGTTGTCGGTTAAACGAAAACGTAACGAGACGCAGTCGCAGTCGCGTAATGAAGAAGAGTCAAGTGCTTGAAAGTTATCCAAAATATATTTATCAAACCTAAAAAACATCGCTATCGCACCCCCCACTTGGATTACGGTCAGCGCGAACGAGCAAAGAAACAAGAAAATTGAATTAGAAAAATCTTTAAACAAAAATATACAAAATAAATACAAAAGAAAGAGAAAAAAACGCCAAAGAGCTGTTTTATACATTTTTTTGTGTGCTGTCTCTGTTAGTTTTTATTATAAGACGCTGTGGATTGTGCAAAGATCTATAAAAAAGATATTCATAATATCCACAAAATGGGCTGCAAATAACGAGAAGCTGCAGCCCCCCGCAACAAAATCCAATCAATCCAATCCAATCCAAAGCAAGCAAAAAGCTAGCCAAGTCAACTTGTGGGATATCTAGCTAGTTAGCTAGAAACAAGCCAAAATGCTGGCTAGCCACATGCTCTACGTCCTCATCGCCAGCTGTGTCATACCCATTTTCGGAGCAGCCCTCAGTAAAACGGTGTTGTACCAGGCGCCTGATGAGTGCCGCTGGTCAGGCGGTGGGGAGCACGACATCACATTGGTCTGTCATCTGCGGACGATTAACTCGGAGCTGGAGAACACCAACTTCAGCGTTATCCAGCCACATAATACGGTGCGATTGCGTCTGGAGTGCAATGATGCACTCTTCTTCCAGAGCAGCCTCAGTCCGGACAGTTTCCGATCGCTGGTGGAGCTGAGGGATCTGACCATTGAGTACTGCAAGCTGGGCAATCTAACGGAGGGTTCATTCCGTGGACTGCAGGAGCTGAGAAATTTGACGATCCGCACACATAATGGAGATTGGTCGACGATGTCGCTGGAGATGGCCTCGAATAGCTTTGTGGAGTTCAGGCAGCTGGAGCGCCTGGATTTGAGCCTAAACAACATTTGGCTTATACCGGATGGCATGGTGTGCCCGTTAAAGTCGTTGCAACATCTGAATGCCTCATACAACAAGATACAAGATATCAGCAACTTTTACTTTAGTGCCTCGCTGAGCTCGAGGAAGTCGCGGGTCTGCGGCTCGACGCTTCAGAGTTTGGACTTGAGCGCCAACAAAATGGTCAGTCTGCCGTCGGCTATGTTATCGGCACTGGTGCGTCTGACCCACTTGAATATGGCACGCAATAGCATGAGCTTTCTGGCGGATCGGGCCTTTGAGGGTCTCATATCGCTGCGTGTGGTGGATCTGTCGGCGAACCGCTTGACCTCGCTGCCCCCAGAACTGTTTGCCGAGACGAAGCAGCTGCAGGAGATCTATCTAAAGAACAATTCCATTAATGTGCTGGCGCCTGGCATATTTGGTGAGCTCGCCGAGCTGCTGGTCCTCGATTTGGCCAACAACGAGCTCAACTCACAGTGGATAAATGCGGCGACATTCGTCGGCCTCAAGCAGCTGGTCATGTTGGATCTATCGGCGAATAAGATAAGTCGCCTGGAGGCGCACATCTTTCGCCCCTTGGCCACTCTCCAAATACTGAAGCTCGAGGAGAATTACATTGATCAGCTGCCCGCTGGCATCTTTGCCGATCTCAGCAAGCTTCACACACTGATTCTGTCCAACAATCGCATCTCGGTGATCGAGCAGCGCACCTTGCAGGGACTCCACAATCTCCAGGTGCTATCACTGGACTATAATCGTCTGGCCAGGCTGGATCAACGAGCACTGGTGAACTGCACCCAACTGCAGGATCTGCATCTGAATGATAACAAGCTGCAGACAGTGCCCGAGGCACTGGCCCATGTGCCGCTGCTGAAGACACTCGATGTGGGTGAGAATATGATCAGCCAGATCGAGAACACGAGCATTACCCAACTGGAGAATCTCTATGGACTGCGCATGACAGAGAACTCCCTGACGCACATACGTCGCGGCGTCTTCGAGCGGATGAGTTCCCTGCAGATACTGAATCTGTCGGGCAACAAGCTGAAGTCCATTGAGGCGGGTGCACTGCAGCGGAATGCACAATTACAGGCCATAAGATTGGATGGCAATCAGCTGAAGAGCATTGCGGGCTTGTTCACGGAGCTGACAAATCTCGTCTGGCTGAATATATCGGGTAATCGATTGGAGAAATTCGATTATTCGCATATACCCACCGGACTGCAGTGGCTGGATGTGCGTGCCAATAGGATAACGCAGCTGGGCAACTACTTCGAGATTGAGAACGAGCTCAGTTTGAGCACCTTCGATGCCAGCTACAATTTGCTGTCTGAGATTACCGCCAGCTCGATACCGAACAGCGTGGAGGTGCTCTATCTGAACGACAATCAGATCAGCAAGATACAGCCGTATACGTTCTTCAAGAAGCCCAATCTTACACGCGTTGATCTCATACGCAACAAGCTGACCACGCTGGAGCCGAACGCGCTCAGATTGTCGCCCATTGCCGAGGATCGCGAGATACCCGAGTTTTACATTGGCCACAATGCCTACCAGTGCGATTGCAATCTCGATTGGCTGCAGAAGATCAATCGGGAGTCACGCACGCAGCCGCAGCTCATGGATCTCGATCAGATCTATTGCAAATTGTCCTATGCAAGGGGCGCCACGCACGTCTCCCTCATCGAGGCCAAGTCCAATGACTTTCTATGCAAATACGAGTCCCACTGCTTTGCCCTCTGCCACTGCTGTGACTTCCAGGCCTGCGACTGCAAGATGGAGTGTCCCGATCGCTGTGCCTGCTATCACGATCAGTCCTGGACCTCCAATGTTGTCGACTGCAGTCGCGCCTCCTACGATCGTGCACTGCCCTCGCACATACCAATGGATGCCACCCAATTGTATCTGGATGGCAATACCTTCCCGGAGCTCCAGAGTCATGCGTTCATAGGTCGCAAACGCCTCAAGGTTCTCCATTTGAATCACTCACGCATCGAGACGCTGCACAATCGCACATTCTATGGCCTGCTGGAGCTGGAGGTGTTGCAGCTACAGAACAATCAGCTGCGTGCACTGAATGGCAATGAGTTTCAGGGCTTGGATAATCTCCAGGAGCTGTACCTGCAGCACAATGCCATCGCCACAATAGACACCCTCACCTTCACGCACCTTTATCATTTGAAGATACTGCGACTTGATCACAATGCAATCACCTCGTTTGCCGTTTGGAACTTCCTGCCCAGTTACCTCAATGAGTTGCGCCTGGCGGGTAATCCCTGGAGCTGCAGTTGCAAGTTCATTGACAAGCTGCGGGACTACATGGGTCGCCATGAGTACGTCCAGGATCGCCAGAAGCTGCGCTGCGAGATGCCCGCGAATAGCACACAGCAGCAGCAGCTCGTACAAATGGCCATCTTTGCGGCATCCGCAGAGTCTCTACCTGTGGTGCAGTGCAGCCAGACGGTCCAGCTGGGCCAGGACAATAGCTTCAACTATGCGGAACGCACGGGCGATGCCAATGAGTCGATCAATGGCAACATGACCTCCACCAAAATGATACTCACACAGCCGCCCAAACAGGACTATATTCCCATTCTGGTGGCCATCCTGACCGCCTTCATCTTCATCATGATCTGCACCTTGCTGGTGTTCATCTTCCGCCAGGAGATGCGTGTGTGGTGTCACTCGCGCTTCGGTGTGCGGCTCTTCTACAATGGCCAGAAGGATGTGGACAAGAACGAGCGGGAGAAACTCTTCGATGCCTTCATTTCGTATTCATCCAAGGATGAACTATTTGTGAATGAGGAGCTGGCGCCCATGCTGGAGCTGGGCGAGCAGCGCTACAAGCTCTGTCTGCATCAGCGCGACTTTCCCGTTGGCGGCTATCTGCCAGAGACCATTGTGCAGGCCATCGATAGCAGCCGCCGCACCATTATGGTCGTCTCCGAGAACTTCATCAAGTCGGAATGGTGTCGCTTCGAGTTCAAGTCGGCGCATCAGTCGGTGCTGCGGGATCGCAGACGTCGCCTCATTGTCATCGTGCTGGGCGAGGTGCCCCAAAAGGAACTCGATCCCGATCTACGCCTCTACCTGAAGACCAACACCTATCTGCAGTGGGGCGACAAGCTGTTCTGGCAGAAGCTCCGCTTCGCCCTGCCCGATGTATCCACGGGGCATGCGCAGCGCTCGGGTCAGCCCTGTCATGCGCCCATCAACCATCCCGCCTACCACCATCACCATCATATGCATCAGCAGCAGCAGCCGCTGCCGGTGCATGCAGCACATCCAGTGCCGCCGCCGCATCCACATCATCATCAGCAGCAGTTCATGCTGCCCCCGCCGCCCCTCCAACCGGGCAGCTTCCGGCGGCAGCCCTCGACACAGCAGCAACATCGCGCCAATGCCAACAACAACAATCCGCAACAGCAAGCGGCACTCCTCATGGGTGGAGGAGGTGCAGCAGGAGGGGGAGGAGGTGGTGGTGGCAATCTGGTTGCAGCTGGTGCCCCACCGCAAATGATACCCCTCTCGGGTGGCATACAGCAGCAGAGTCTGCCGCTGCCGCCGCAAAGCACGTCGCAGCCGACGCCAGCGTCGCGTAATTTGCACATGTGAGTTTAAGGAGAGTAACAGGTAGTCTAAGCAACCAGAAAGAGAGAGCGAAAGAGAGAAGGAGAGAGCGCATCAAATTCGAAGTAAACTCTTTAGATGCGGTTCAAAGCAAATGACGTGCTAAAAGAGATGCCAATTAAGGCTGATAGAAACATAAATATGGGGAAAGAGAAGTAGAGCTCTGAACCAGTTAAAGTTCACGTCTGATTCGGTTCAGTTCAGAACTAGGCACAAGTTCAAGCCGGGGAGAAGGAGAGCAGAAAGCGAATGGAATGTTATAATATCTTTTTTTTTAATTTTTTTTATAGTTAAAGCTTAAGTTGGATTTCGATTTCGATTTGAATATTTTTCGAATGTTCTTTGAAAACGAAAAGCGTATGTGTGTGTGTGTGTGTGTGTGTGTGGAATCAAGGAATCAAAACGCAACGTATCCGCATTTTAATCCAGTTTCTGGAATTGGATTCAGTTTCGGCTTCAGCTTCAGCTTCGGCTTCGGTTTGAAACCAGTTCTTAACCCTAGGATCAGAGCTAACCACAATTGGCATGGGGCTTACGAGCTTTTGGAAAGCTCCCCTCCAAAATGAAATGGGAGTCACAGTCACAGTCACAGCCAATATGCAAATGAAAAGCGTTTAGCGATAAAAGCCTAGTTACATGTTAAAATAGCAGCAGCAACAATTGCAGCAACAACAGCAACCACAACAGCAGCAGCAGCAACAATTGCAGCTAAGGGGCAAGCAAACGAGTGAGAGAAGGAATAAAAACTACAACAAAAACAACAGTAAAATACCAAATAGTCGAGCAGGTTGTGGGCAGTGGAGGGGGGAAGAGGGTTAGGGGGCTGGTAGCGATATCTGAATAGCCGGCATCGGGGGAGCCAGGCCAATTGTTGTTGGCCCTGTTCTGTTTTCTTACGGCAAGCTATTTTCAGTTTCCTGGCTCGTAGCAAGATTCAGAAAATTGATGTTGCATGCAACACACCAACAACACAACCAGTCAGCAGCAGCAGCAGCGGCAGCGGCAGCAAAAAGGGGCAGGCGGACAGACGTAGACGCAGCCAAGGCCCAAAACAATTTTTTTCCTTTTTGTTTTTTTTTTTTTGTTATTTTCTCTCTCTATGCCACCATTTTTTTTTTATTTTTTTTGTTTTGTTTTTCGTGTGTTGTTGCAACGTTCACTCGTTAGTTCATCTTAACTGCTGCATTTTACTGTAACAAGCTCAACGTGTGTCTATCAGTGTGTGTATATGTATATGTGTGTGTGTGTGTGTGTGTGTGTGGGGCAAAATAGGCAACGCAAAACATCAGAGAGCTCATGTCTAGGCAAAAAGAAAAAACAAAACAAAAAAATAGATGAGAAAAATGAAAAGAAATTGTAACAAAAAGTGAGGCGAGCGACATCGTCAGGGCCATTGCATTGTCAGGGCAGAGACGAGACGAGAGTCATAGACACACACACACACACACAGAGAGATACACTTACAGACACAGATACAAATAAAGACAGAGCTAGACCGGCAACAGACAGTTACGGGGATACGTTTGTTGTGGCAGAGGCGTTTTGGCAGCTGCAACAAGCAACTGCAACACACACACACTCACACACAGTTTTTGGGGCCCAGCTACACGTGCCAATTGGTAAGAGTTTCGGGCCAACATAAAGCTAAGGTTACCAAATGTGGGCGCTAAGGCTAAAAGATTAAGCGTCATGCAAAACGCAGAGAATTGACTTAAGCAAAGGTCAACTTTCCCACATTGAAGGTGAACCGAAAGAACACAAAAACAAAAGAGTGAAAAGCAGTTAACAGCGTTAAGTTGGCTGTTATATATATATATATATAAAGCATAAAGATCGTGATCTAATTCACAAATTGTTAACAATTTTTTGTTCGAGTCGACCTTGCAAGCAATTGCTGAGCACATTCTATAGAGCCCACATTTATTTCCCAGGCAACGTTTTGTAAGAAGAAGAAACTGAAAATAAGAAGAAAACATATAGGAAAAGCGGAGGGGAAAAGATTTGCACGTGTGCCGCTGGCCCAAAGTCTCGTTTCATGTCTCTTGCCAAGGCATTCAGTAAAATCAAATTGGCAAATGCGCTTTCACAGCTACACAGGCTCCTCACACAAATCCCACACAGATACACACACACACATATACGTAGATAGATAGATAGGTAGATAGCTTGTAACAGCAAAGAACAAGAAAGAACCAAGCTGAACTGAACATAGAACTGAACCTGAACTGAACTGAACCGAACACTGCTACAGATTAGTTGGCTGCGATTAAAATCTACCTTGTTGTTGTTTGTTACGCCTCTCGCTGTCTCTCTCTCTCTCTGCTTCGCTCTCTCGCTCTGATAACTACTATAAGATACATACATCCAACTAAATGCATTCCAAAAGCAAGAAACTAGTTAACTGTTAGCCGTTTCGTGTAAAATTGTATATAAATCCTGAAGTTTAAGTTAAATCCGCGTAAATGTTAAATTTATTTTGTAGGTTTATTTGTTTATTAATTGTGATATTTCGTTAAATTAAGCTTAAATTATATACAAAAATTAAACAAAAACCACAAAAAAACTATTAATATTAATATAAAGATTAATATTATACACATACACACACACTCACACACACACATACATCCTATATCATTTATTATGTATTTAAACTGTAAACTCTTCTCCTCATAAGTTACGTTAGTCGATAAGTTAATTAACCCCGAAAGCGAACAACACACACACACACACCTATACACACACCTATATACACACACAGTATACAGCCATATTAACTCTATAAATTGTCATGTGTGGAAGAGAACTATATAAAAAACATAAATCGACTGATTACACCTAGATATGTACATGTATCTGTTAGCTATAACTCTTGATTATGATTTACGCAATATGTGCTTGTCGTTGTAAATATTGTATCTGTATCTGTATTTGTATTTGTATTTGTATTTGTATCTGTATTTGTATTTGTATTTGTATTTGTATTTTTACTTGTAATCTACTTTTTTTTTCTAGTTTATAGCCAAAAAAGCGAAAAAAATATATACCGAAACAAAAATGATAATCAAAAAAACAAAAAACAAAAAAATTCTTTTTCTTTTCTACCTCATTTAATATGCATGTTTATAGCTAAATTTCGCACGGCAGCACTTTTCGGGAACTTTATGGTATATGGGTATACGGTATATGACATCTGATACCCATTCCATGGCATACATAAACATATATATATATATATATATATATATATATATGTATATATGTTTGTTTAAGTACTTCCCCACTGACCGTTTTGTTTTTGCTGTCGGAATTTCTAGCTAAATCTTAATCTGACTGAGTGGATTCATCGGCTGTCTACGTTCTGCTTACTGGAACACTCATTCCACATCCACATCCATATCCATATCCATAAGATATAAAAATTTGCAAGCCACACATTAAATTGAGAGCAGACGAGAGCTGCTTGGAAAGTTCTTAAAACAAAATTCAAGACGTTTTCTGGAAAACCCGGAAATGATATACCCTTAGTCTTGGATTCTTTCTTGGTTAAAGAACTCATTTATAGCCAAACACCTGATGCCATTTAGATTTAAATAAACCTGTAGCTAACGGTTAGTGAAGCCAAAACAGAAATTGCACCATAAATTTAAACCAAAATCTCTTTTATATTATTTCTCGCCGATGTTCTATCGATCGAACTATCTTCCCATTGGGAATTCTTTTCAGAGATTCTCCACTCTGTGAAGTATTTGCAAAGTCTTTTTAGTGCCCTCGTTTTAAATTACGGCCAGCTATAATATAAACAACCCACGATTGGTTTATTGGAATCTGGCTTAAACACTTTTTAGCCGCCTTCTTCTCTTCTCTTTATTTTTTTGCTCTTCTACTTCTGCATATTTTATAGATATCGCAGCACTATCATCATATATTTTCTTCATTCTTTTTTCCTTTTGTACATTTTTGTTGTAAGTTCTCTGCCAAGGGGCTTATGGGGCCCACAGCGAAGTATTTAGCTGATTTTGCAATCTTTGTGGAAATGAATGAATAATTTTTATGATCAATTAAATGCGCAATAAAATTGATGGGGCCCTCACCAAAAACAACGTCAACGTCGACGTCTACGTCCAGCGACGAGCTACGAGCGATTCTCGTCTACCAACATAAATTCACATTGCTTAAATTAGCAAATTTTACAATCAATCATTGGGAGTCGAAATGCCGCCAACGTCGTCTTGGGCTTTGATCTGCAATCAACGAGCCCAAAGAATCTTATTCTCTGCATCTGTATCTGTATCTGTGTGTGTGTGTGTGTACTTTTTCGTATCTGTGTCTTTGTTTTTATGTGCTTTTGTTTCTTTGAAATTTGAAATACTCATATGGCGGACACGTACACGTATATGGGTTAACCAGCACAGCACAAAGGCGCAAGAAAGTTCAAGCGCAAGTTAAACCCTTTTCAATTTTTCCCACTCACCCACTCCCCCCCTTACCCGCCCACATAGATGTACCTATTTCAATGCAAAAGTTTGCAAAAAAAATAACAAAAAAAACACGTCAAATATTAAAAACTTTTCTCTTGCTTTTACTTTCTACGGGCTGAGATATATATATATATATATTCCACTTTTTTTTTTATCAATTTCGTTTGTGGGATTTGTTACGCCGTAATGGATGGAACCTTGCCACATCCGCCCACTAAGCAAAACTTTCAATTGAATTTTTTTCCCTAGGCCGAGCAAAAGTTAAAGTCTGTCTTAGGGGCTGTCTTTGGGATTGGAGTCGGGCATAGCTTCTGGGGGTTGGGGTTGGGGTTCGGATGGAGACCAGCAACTGGCAACTGCTGGTGGTCTGTCATTTGGCCTACAAACAGCATTCGACGTAAATATTTCGGTTAACAAGTCAGTTTAGTGTCAAAAGAGAGGCTCTTTTATTTATAGATTCGCCAAGTTGTTTCGGTCACAGGGGTGCATTTGCCTCAGTTCGGGGGTTCCACATTGATTGATATTCATTTTGCTTACATTTTTATTTTCTTTGGCATTGATTTTCCTCTTAATAGTTATATTTTCCTTTAGGCTTAAGCCTAGGCTGTATGTATTCATTCACTGAACCGCTCCTGTGTTGATTTTAGGCACTTGCTTTTGACTTTTGTGGCCATCATTTTGTACCTATATCAAAAAATTGGCTCAGCTTGAAGTTTTGGGCTCAAAGTCAAATCAAAGTGCTAGCCCCCGCAGTTTAGTGTCTAAGCCAACCACCTGAACTTTGCACATATATCAGCGTTAGAGCCAACGTTGCTGGCCAGCTAACTAAGCCAATTCACTTTAAGAGCCAACACAAAATGTTGAGACTTTAAATACTTATGGGGCTGGGGTTGAGGCTGGGATGGATCTGTGGATCCGCTCAGCTGGCTGGCTGGCTGGCTGGCTGGCTGGCTGGCTGGATCGTCAATTACTGAGGAGCAGCCACCCAATCGGTGCATTAACCACTTGCCTCATTAGCCTCCAACGAATCGAAAGTCATAAACGTCTGCGATACAGCTACAATAACAATCCGCTGCTATGGGCATGTCCATAGCGGGGCTGTGTATAAATAAATATGCTTTTATTGGAAGACGACTACAACTGTTTGCAATAAAAGCAACATTTTTCTTAATTTCCATTTCTTGCTAATTTAGCAGCCATAAATTGTCGGTCCATGTGGCCCGGGGTCTCGTTACCCGGCGGGGTCTACGGGGTGCATGCGGGGCCACCGAAACAACCGAAGCTGAACCGCCGGTAGACACATAAAATTGGCTACAAATTATTGCACATTGTCAAAACAACATTGGTTTGCAATTTTCGCGCTTCAATGCAGATACGGACGGACGGAGTGATGACTGCGGGACAGGAGGGTGGCTGCTGGTCACCACTGCCACTAGTTCCAGTGAAAATCAAAGAGAGGGAAAAAGCCAATTGCATATTCCATTTTCAATTGAAAGCCCAGCTAATGAGATACCCTCGGAAAAGGGTATTCTAAAATTACAATTTGTCTAAAATTTATTTATTTACTATCTTAGATTTTTAATAGGTATTAAAAGTATCTTAAATAAAATCTTAAATTCTCATTGCATTCCAGAAAAACATTGAAGAGTCTCGTTGAATTCTCAGTAAAGTTGCACGTACAAACGGAAGCCAGGTGGCTTCTGCTCCTCGTCTTCTTTTAAAAGGAAACTCACCTTTGATTGAAATTGAAATTGAAATTATATTAGACATGTTTATGTTTCTTTTCTATACTTAGCTTTGATTTGACCCACTTAAATCGATATCGAATCCAGGAAAAGGAATAAGCAATAAATTTGCTTCAAACTCTTCTTTGACATCACAGAAGTTTTCTTTTTAATTCCTAATAAATGTTTTCCTTGATGGAAGAAAGAAATTTTCCACTTCTCACACTAATTTTTACTTGAAATAATATTTTCTTTTCTTTTCAAGTGAGTTTCCATATATTTTAAATTATTTGTGAACACTTTCCTCAAGACAAGATGATTTTTATTATTTATTAATTATTATGTATTATTTATTATTTATTATTTATTATTTATTAATTATGATTTATTAATTATTATTTATTATTTATTATTTATTATTTATTATTTATTATTTATTATTTATTATTTATTATTTATTATTTATTATTTATTATTTATTATTTATTATTTATTATTATTATTTATTATTTATTATTTATTATTTATTATTTATTATTTATTATTTATTATTTATTATTTATTATTTATTATTTATTATTTATTATTTATTATTTATTATTTATTATTTATTATTTATTATTTATTATTTATTATTTATTATTTATTATTTATTATTTATTATTTATTATTTATTTATTATTTATTATTTATTATTTATTATTTATTATTTATTATTTATTATTTATTATTTATTATTTATTATTTATTATTTATTATTTATTATTTATTATTTATTATTTATTATTTATTATTTATTATTTATTATTTATTATTTATTATTTATTATTTATTATTTATTATTTATTATTTATTATTTATTATTTATTATTTATTATTTATTATTTATTATTTATTATTTATTATTTATTATTTATTATTTATTATTTATTATTTATTATTTATTATTTATTATTTATTATTTATTATTTATTATTTATTATTTATTATTTATTATTTATTATTTATTATTTATTATTTATTATTTATTATTTATTATTTATTATTTATTATTTATTATTTATTATTATTATTATTATTATTATTATTATTAATAGATAAAATATATACCTTTAGATATTTTATTATGATGCATATACCTTTAGAGCTTTTGGTGTTTGCTTTTACAGTTAGTTGTGGTATTTTTCGCATCTGTGTGACAAACTGACGAGCATTGTTGTTGTGTGTGTAAGTGTGTATAGACAATGTATGGATATATTATATGTATATATGACGTGTGACTGGTAAATGGGTTAGGTTAGGGACAGAGAGCAGGCGACAGTGACATTGACATATTGACGGGCGATTAATGAGAGAGGAGAACTGTTGATTGTTTTCATTGAAATAAATGACAGAGTTTGGGTTGTTGACACACGCGTTGGAGGCACATTTGATACCCTGCATAAATAATCATAATTTGGTATCCACTCGGCGCTCTTGCATAAAGGCAAATTTGTATGCGATTTATCTTATCGCGATCACGTTGCATCTGGGGATGATGATGATGACGATGAGTCCGGACGGACTCAGAGGACGCGTAAGTTTCACGTATTTTCATGCACGATTAAAGCCTTAATTTTCGACGTTGCAAACTGGACAAAATCTGCAGGTATCTGCAGCTCCTAATTAATGGTTTGCATCGGCTTCTTATCGCGCCGCACGCATCGCGATCGCCTCACCTCACCTCACCTCACCTTGCCTCGTCTCGTCTTGGTTTGGCCAGGTCTGGTCTGGCTTGGGTTCGCTTGGCTTGGCTTGGCTTGGCTTGGCTTGGCCTGGTCAGGCTTGGATACATCATCAGCAGCGGCAGCATCTTTTGGCTTTGCTTTGCTAAGTGTTCGAGGATCGGTCGGCGGCACCTGATCAAGGCAAAGAGATCCGATTGGGACGGGTAGAGGGACGAGTATGCCAACGGGAACGGGTATGGGTATGGGTACGAGTACGGGAATCGAGTAGTGTATCTTTGGCTTGGCTGCCCGCTGTCTGCGTACAATTTTGTAATTCTTTGTGGCTCTGTGCACAGAGATTTTATGAGCTGTAGCATTGCACATTATTGATAATCCCGATACGCGTTTTGACTTGAACATTGCCTGAGATTTTCGTGGCCTTTGTAGGGGTGTTGTCAAGCCGAGCAAAATACCTTTTCAGGCCTGGCCCCGGACACACTGCTGATAAGGCCACATTGTTTCTGGGGTGTTGCAGTTGCCGATAGCGATCAAAATCGGAATTGACCAAGGTAACATTGTCGTAAAAATTGTAAGGTAGTAAAGAGAAAGCTGCCAAGGAGCAGCTCAAAAAAGTGTGTCCAATGGGAGCAACTGGAATTTGATCGTGCTAAGATCTTCAGATTGTAAATTTCATATGACTGATAAGCTTACACTCTGGACTAAATATTTAGCTCATAAACCAGAACACAATGCGTCAAAATATGCTATACAAAGATTAACTAAACTCTTTCGATGGGAGTTTACAAGACAGTTAAAACGAAAGAGTCAAGTCTATCTTATCGTCTGATAAGTGCATTGCACCTGTAGAATTGTATCTGAATATGTTGAGTATCTTTTAAGTAGCATGTGCAACAATCCATAGTAAACGTTTCAACGTTAAACGAGCTTCATAGAGAAGATCTATCGATCTTGGGTAGAAAACCAGTAGGGAGCCCACTCCCACAGCTCGTTAAGAGTAAACTATAAATGCCAGGATACTTTATCATTGCCGCTCAGTTTATGGCCTGGCTTAGTCAGCATTCAACTTAACAATTGATTAGCTGACGTTCTTGGCCTTTGATCATGGCCAAGAGCAGCGTCGCATCAACACCAAAATGCAGTTACCAGCTGGAATTTACTCTTTTTCAAGTATTTAACTCGACTACCCCAAAAAAAATAAAAAACAACAGAGAAAAAAGCTGAAGAAGACGATGCTTAAATGTTTCTTTTACAGAGAATTAGGCCGACGGAATGCACACAGGCTCATTCCGAGTCTCAGTCTGAGGCTCAGATTTACCCATCTCTGAGCAGTTTCAAATTCGGTTTTCAGTTTTCAGTTTTCGGCACGATCAAGCATTGGAGCGATCCGACGATCCGGCGATCCGGCGATCCAACGATCGGTTCGATCAACGCTCATCGCTCAGACAAGGCAGAGAACGCGGTTCGCATCTCAGTTATTTTTTGCGTTAACGTTTTAATTGATCGCTTTCAGTTATAAACAAGTTGGCTTTTGATTTATGAGCGCGTGCGTGCAGCGACAGAAAATGCGTTTTAGGCCAGTTAACAGACTTGGCCGCCTCAGAGGGCCCTGGCTAACATACATACGAGTATGGCCTGCTGGCCTGCTGGCTTGGCTCCACTTGGTCATCATCTTTGCGGCTTTTGTTTATGTAAATGAAGTCGAAATTCAAAGCTTTCAATAGCTCTTGATGATGTTGTGTCTTGTGTTGTGCTTTGGGTTTTGTTTTTTGTTTTTTTGTTTTTTGTTTTTTCTTTGTATGGAACGGCGACAATGTCTCTATTTCTCTAATTTCGTATTGGCCCGAAAACAACAACAGATTGAGGACTGTATACAATCGCGCCGCTGCCGCTGCCGCTGCCGCTGCCCCCTGCGCCCGCCTGCGGCTACCCAAAAACTGGTGTTTAATATTATTTGTCTAACGGTCACGAGCATTTGCCTTCTCGCATTGTTGCCGTTGTTTCTGTCTCTCTTGTTGTTGTTTGTGGTTAAGCGTCAAATTTTTAAGAATTTCCCGCATCGTTTAACCAGCCATATTCGTTAGCTGTTGTTGCTGTTGTTGCTGTTGCACTGACAAGCAAATAAATCACGGCTTCTACGCCTCCCTCCCAGCCATGCCCCCTGTTAGAGGCCTAGTCGCTAAGTAACAGAGTCTTAGAGACTCTTTTTTTCGTTGTTGTTGTATTTTTTGTGTATGGCGTAGGCATCTCAACAAATATCTTTACATTTCGACCGAATCTTTCTTTATGTACATTTCTTTTAGAGGCGACAAATGTATTTGTTTTATCAGCTATTGTTGCGCAGTTTTTCAAAAGCTTGTGAACTTTTTCCCTCTTCTTCTCTGGCTGGCCATAAACTTCACTTTCACACACACACACACACAAACATTCACTCATACTGAGATAGAGGGTAGCCAAGTTAAGAGCATTTGGGCTTGAAAACAAGAAGAAAAATGTTTGTTGAAAACGAACAAACATAAAACACAGTTTTGGATTTCACTTTGCCTTTTTTTTGAGTGGCTTTTTAGGTTTTGCGGTTCGAGAGATGTCAGTATGGCAATTAATCAACGCATCTTCACAAGATTCCAATTTTTGTGAGTCACCCACTGAACATGGAAATGGAACTGTGACTCCGTCTCTGTCTCTGTCCCAGGTTTTTGTCTCAAGCTCCATGCGAATGCTCTGCGACTTTTGACTTTGATTTCATGCGATGCGATTCGATGGGATTCGATGCGATGGGATGCAATTCGATGTGATGCGAGTCGATTTGTTTATAGAAAAACAAACACTTGTGTCTACTCTATGTACGTATGTGTGTGTAAGTATGTGTGTGTGTGTGTGTGTGTGTTTTGGCCGCTGTCCGTTACTCATGGCTGGCTAAGTGGGTCGTGACTTTTCAAAATGCAAACGTGTCGTCGTCTTCGAAGCAATATGCATGCGCAGTTGGTTCAGCTCCCAGCTCCCAACTACAGTAAACCCCACCTCACACACACTAACACACACACCGACACACACACACACACACCTCCATAGTGGCCCCGTTCATCCCGCCCAAAACGGCGCACGTACGTAAACGTAATGAAATTCTTACCTCAAATAGCACTTAACTCCAGTTTAAAACGAGCCAAAAGTGAATGGTACTGACCCCAAACCGTTGCACGTTTGTCTTAACACTTTGTTGTTTACTTTTTCTACAATTCTGTGCATTTTTTTTATATACGTTGTTTTTGGTTGCTTTTGGGGCCAAAATAGAAAAGTCTCAACGATCGAGCGACTGATCAGCCGATCGAAAATTTGTTTAATTGAATCGAATGTATGAAAAAAATAAGAAACGAACAAAAAAAAAACACACACACACACACACACAAAATTCAACGGACAAGTCAATGCAGCAATTTGAATGCGAGCTCATTTTAAGAGCAAGCCTGGAGGATAGAGGATGGAGGATGGAGGATGGAGGTTTAAACCTCGAACCTCGGGCCACCACCAATCACGGTCATGTTTTCATGTTGCATGTTTCAAGATCAATAGCGGGAAAATGTTGAATGCTCTTGTGGGTTTTTCAACTGCTTCTTGAACTTATCTGTTTGCATTTTGTCGCCTGACAATTAAATGCTTGAATGAATGACAAGACAAACAAACAAACAAACAAATAAACGAATAAACGAATAAACGAATGGACGATTGGACGAATGGATGAACGTTGCCACCGTCTGTTGTAAGTGTCGATCAGCAGGAAATTGTGATGAATGCCACGACAGAGACAGATACAGAGACGATGTCAAAAAGGCATATGAAAAGCTTAAGGCGCATAACCAGAGGCACAAACCTGGCCCACAAAACCTGAGGCACAAACCCAACTCGAATACTCGAACTGATCACTTTAGAAAGCAAATTACAGATGATCCTCGGTCATGATCTTCACTCGGGGAGCAGCCGTGACTGCCACATTCAGATGCTGACAATTGCTAATGCGATAAGTGGATTTAATTTTGCTTTTTTCTTCTCTACTTCTTTTTTTCTGACTCTTCACTGCGATCAATCAAGATCAATCAATCGGCAGGAAAGGAAGATCTACAGCTTGCACTTGACTTCACAGCTCTATAACTGAATTGGAAGATCATTTCCAAATCACGATAAGCACTCAATGATTGAGCCTCAATGCAGATCTTATCAAAACTCATTTATATTTCGGTGTGAAGATCGTGAAGATTCTAGCTGATCATCTCTCTCAGAGTTTCGCATACGATTGTGTTTACGATTCTGCTCAAGATCGAATCAAATTGATGGAGAAATGAGGTAGCTCCTATATGGATCTAAAGATCTCTCTGAGATTCTTCTCGATATTTATTGATGAGTCTTCTAACACGCTTAAAGATATCGTTGCGATCAAAGTGCGTTAAGTAGGGCTACGTCATGCGACCTTCTTGATAAGTTTGATGAGATTTGATATAGAAACTCGCTCGATTTGAATTTAATATGCATATTATGATAATTGAATGAGATTTCGATAAAGCTGCACCTTTTTTTGGAATATGTATCAGAAACGTAGGCAGATCGATGGATAGATCGAGGGATAGATGTAGATATAAGCATAATTATGTAAATCCAGCTGTAATCAGAGACTTATTGATGTGGCAATCAAAAGTTAGTTTCTATTCGAACACCTGATCCCAAAATGGAATCGCACACGACAAATGCAATTTGGTGCAGTCAATCGACAACTTTCAAGATTGGCCAGCATCCAGCAGCATCAAAAAGACAAACAGAGAGCTCCATAAAGGTAACAGACCATTGTGGAAATTTATGAAGTTTATGACAAATATGATGACGGTCTAGGGCACAACTTGCCTGCACTTTGCTACGGCTTGGCTTGGCTTGGCTTGGCTTGGCTTCCATCTGGACACTTGGCCTCCGTTTGCCATTGTCTCCCTCTCTGTCTTTCTATCTATCTCGGAGAGTGCGACGCACATTTTTGAATGAAAAACGAAAACAATGCCATTTACAAGACACTTAACGAGATGTCGAGTGAAAGCCATAGAGCCAAAGACTTGGCCAAAAGCTGTTGTTGTTACTGTTCGAGGCTTCTTGGCGATTGGCGATTGGCGCTGCCAGCGGCCCACAATTTGATGTGCTGGCCATTCGCTGATGCTGATGACGATGCTGATGACGATGCTGATGATGATGATGATGATGATGATGACAATGTGTGTGTGGATTGAATTGAAGTGCTTGGGAATGGTATAAGAGTATATATGGAGTATATGTTTTGTGCGTCTCTCTCCATGGGTGTGTGTGTGTGTGTGTGTGTGTGTGTAGTGGCCAAGTGACGTGGCTTGTTTTGGCGTACAAGTGCACTTCAGTTGAGTTTCGAGTCCAATCTAAAGAAGCACAAGTGAGCGCAGACTTTCGGTCTAGTGTCGCCTCTCGACTCACAACTCACAACTCACAACTCTCGAATCTCGAATCTCGACGTTCAACGCTTTTTTTTCTACTATTTTTTTCTAATGACAGGCAAACAAACAGATGATGCAGGTACCCTCCATAACCCCCAACAACAACAACAACAACAGCCTGCCCCCCGTTTGAGGCCCCTTTGCCATGTGTTGTCTGTCTTGTGGCAGCTACCGCTGCAGCAGCCGTACTTTCTCATGAATTTGTTGTCATAGTAATGGCACAAATGTGTGTACATACAACAACAATTGAGGAGCGAGTGAGAGAGAGAGCAAAATAAAAGATTTATGGCCAAAACCATTCACCAATTGTTCGAGCCACGGCTGCATCGGCTGTGGCAGCAACTGCCTGTGCCTCTGCCTCTGTCTGTGCCTCTGCGGTCGCATGAGGCGACAACTAGGACAAAACTGTTTTTGGTCACATGACTCAAATTAGAAATGCAAGTCGCTTATAATAAATGAAAATTCAAATGCGCACACACCGCCAAAACAGGTTAACAAAATGGCTAACAAGGCAACCACATGCAGAACAACCACAGCAACAACAACCAGAGAGATTCCAATACCAATTCCAATTCCAATTCCAATTCTGATTCCGATTCCCATTCGATCTGGGGACCTGGACGCATGCGCGTTGACCGCCCGCCGCGCTACACATTCTGAGAACTTTCCACTTCAATTAATAACTAATTTGATGTGTGCCGCGGATCGCGGTGCATTTTATCGATTTGGACAGCGCCCGGGCCGCATTTGGAGCAGGCAGGGAGCAGGAGTAGGAGTAGCAAATGACGATGACGATGACGATATCGATGCGACGTTTTCAAGCACCTTAGATGCTCTGCACCCTGCAGCTCCACTCCAATCAATTGATTGAGCAGGGTCCATGCGGTACGTGACAGTGAATGTAACACAAGCGGATGGAGGGACAGACAGAGAGAGAGAGAGAGAGACAGGGCATAGCTCAAAAGGAATTACCCCTCTAAGCGGACAAGCTTTGATTTATGGATTAACCATCAGTATATATATCAGCTATAATATTGAGTTAATAGGGTAGAAGATGTAGTAGATGCAGCTGAGGCTTCCTCAGGTAATTCCCATTTCCGTTTAATTGTAGGAAAAACGTGAAAATATTTCCACACAAATCTTATTACTATTGAAAAAAAGACTATGACAAATTTATATATAAATATAAATAAAACAGAAAACTTTCTACATATGTTTAGCTTTTATATTTGTAATATTTAATTTTAATATTATTGCTTCAATATTTTTAATATTTAATATTAATATTTTTAAGACCAAGATTGCATTGCGAAGAGTTTAAGGAAAAGTTCTAATGAATAAACTTATTTTATTTAATTTTTATTTTAATTTTTATTTAATTAAGAATCATCTACAAACAGTCGCTTAAAGGTTAAAATAATATTATAAATTGTCTAATATAAAATTCTAAACATAATCTGAAAATTAAAAAGGTAAAGAGTGAAAAGTCTGACACTTCCATAATAGTTTTCCTTTTTCTTATATTTTTTTTTATTTGAATCTTACGAAGCATTATAAAGTATTGCAATACCTACTAAATACCTCAAGTTTCACCTCTAGGTTCTCGATTCTAGGTTCTTATAGCTTCTACTTCGTTTATATATAGGTTTCTTCTTCTAAACGAATCATTATTCAATTCTATATCTATATTTTTTAGTAGTAGGAAGTCGCTCCCCAAGCAAAGTTGCAACTTCAACAAAGTTGTGAATGGACTTTTGTGTAGAGCAGCAAATGCATGCGAAGCATCAACAGAGATAATCCTCAAGATAACCGATGCAGATGCTATAGATATTCAATTCCCACGATCAATTATGGAGGCAATGCTTATAGGTTAAGGTAAGTAACCAATATCTGTTATATTTGCCAGGCTTAAAATGCAAAATAATGTTAGAAATTCAAGAAGAGATTCTATAAATAGTTGTATACAAATCGTGGGACTGGATCTGGTGTTAGGAACAGTTAGTGTAGAGGATCTGAAGATCTAAATCAGCTCTCCTAGGAGTGAATGCGCTGAGCATAACCGGAGTCGGATCAGCGTTTGGATAATTATGGCTTATTGTAGAGTCTCTCGTACGAGGCGAGCAGCTGGTAGACCCGCTCCGCAGGCTGCTCCTGCTCCTGCTCTTGATCCCTGGGTTCCCAGCTAGGTAGTGGCCGGTTGCTGGTGGCTGGTGGCTGGTGGCTGCTGCTCCTCCTTGACAAGCGGTTCACCGCCTGGCGTGCCAGGCTAAATAAATCACTGGCTAAATACCCCAAACGAAGTTTAGGCCCAGCTCTGCGTTTGCTTTTTGCACTGCAACACTTCAACAATAAATAACCAAGTCATATTTTTCACCTCCGTTTGCTGTTGTGTTGTGTTGTTGTTGAGTCACTTCCTGGTTTTTGAACTCCACACACACACATACACATACAGAGTGAGAGAGAGAGGGAGAGATCAAGGTAAAGCTGGGCACATTAACGAGCATATTACCTACTATCTGCAACCAGAGAAAATATGCAAAATTGTTGCCTGGCCGAGTCCGAGTCGAAGTTGGAGCTGGAGCTGGAGCTGGAGTCGGAGTTGGAGTCCAAGTTCGAGTCGAGCTGCAAATCATTAACATCTCTCCTGGGCCAGAACCCACCTCGACCAGCACCACGAACATATTTTGCACGTGACCTTATTTCCCCCGCACAACCCAGAACCACTGAGAAGCTGGAGCTCTGCTGTGGTTCCTCCTGCTCTTTTTGGTGGTTGGAAGCAACATCAATTTTCGATCACGTTTTAAGTGTCTTGCGCCGTTCGCGTCGCCATCGTCATCGTCATCGCCATCATCATCGTCATCATCATCCTCGCCGTCGCCGTCGTCGTCGTCGTCGTCTACTAGCCAAGTTAAATGATTTAAAACCAACAAAAAATATCGTGCCAAGTGCTGCATATTGCACATTGAGCCAAGTCGAGGCCCAGGCAGTCACTCAATCCAATCCAATCCGTTAGATGGTGCTGGCCACGTCGCCTCGCTGCTGATTGTTGCCCTGGCTTAAAGCCTTCTTTCTTCTTGCGCCTGGCTTATAGGTAAATTTCTGCGGCGGGCCGCTGCTAACGACACTCCAAGAGCGAATCGCTCGGCCCAGCCAGCACTTACTAAACTGCATTATCACGCCTCTCCATTGCATTATTGGCAGCAGCAGCAGCAGCAGCAGCAGCAGCAGCGACAGCAGCGGCAGCAGCAACAGTTGCTGCTGCGGCTGTGGCAGTGGGAGCCGCTGTTGCCATCGCCATTTCCATCACTTCGTGTAGGTTAAGGTGAAAACAAGCCGGAGCGGAGCGGAACGGAACGGTGCCCAAGACCCACTGGACCCACTGAAGCATCGATCCTAACTACACTTCACTAAGCAGCCACAAAAATATATCTGACAGATGCGACTCGCGCTGACTCGGACCTGGATGCGGACCTCGTTCGCATTGCTACGATTCGTTGCGCTATTCACATTTAGGTGTCTACTTAAAAAATCAAAAAGTTATACAATCCCAGCCAAAACGACATTGCAGGCGGCTCCGTCTAACCGCAAACTGAAGTGGTAGGGTCTCTGCCTGGCTAGAAGATACCCTGTCCATATATGATAGGTTAGCTTATTAGTCTGTGTTCAACCTCAACCATGATGTTGCCTCAATTTGTTGCAGATTGTTATACCCTGTAGCCGCAAATTTGGTAACAGGGTAAGAAGAAATGACGTGGCAAATAAAACAGAGCGACGTCTGAAACTGGACAGAGATCTGGGACTGAGACTAAGACAGGGACAGGGACTGAGTCGGAGACTGAGACTGAGACTGCGACTGAGTCGGAGACTGGAACAGAGACTGAGACCCGATCGAAGACGCAACTTGGCTTGTATGCCTTTCATTGTGTGGTGTGAATGTTATGGAAATTTGTTAAGTTCTGCATACACAAAACTCGAAACCCGAAAAGCACTTGGCAATTTGCACGAAAGTTGCCCCCAAACGGCATTGCCAGCTGTGTGTTGTGTGTGTTGTGAGCTGTGAGCTGTGTTGCGAGGAGCCAAAGGGGCAGCAACATGGGGCATATGTAAAGTTTCTTTTTTGATTTTCACACCCAAACAACAGAGCAAATGCATACAAAAGGCTTCTCTGCTTAGTGGCGGGCACATGTGACAGCTTTATTGGATTCCCATACACACCCAAAGCTATTTAACTGCACAGGCAATTGATATAGAGAAAGAGATAGACTATATATGAGTGAGAGAGAGAGGGAGAGAGACAAGCAAGCAGGCAGCCAGCTAGCCAGAGATTTGCTTAGACTTACTTAACTCGCTTCAAAATGATTTGTCAGTTATGGATTTGCTGCGGGCGCGGATGAGGGGATGAGGCGGGTAGGCGGGGAGGTGTGCGGGTTGGTGGTTGGGCGGGTCGCTTGGTCGCTTGGTCGGTTAATCGGCTGCTCTGTGGAATGTGCTGGGGCATGGGACTGATCCGCCTAATGCATTTGGCATTCAATAATTTAAATGCTATTCGAAATTGGAGTTGGGTTTCCTCTTCTGGATACAATTGCTTTAGCCAGCTGCTGATTGATTGAGAGCTTAAGCTCTTATTTTTTACTCCAATGATGAGTTGGGCTGCTGCCACTGATGACTTGGCCAAGTCCTTACGAACCCTCAAAGGCATTTACCGTGTGATTCCGGATCACAATAATTGATTGAAAGCGAAAAAAAACATAATATAAATTTTATAATTTAATAAAAATCTGTCAAGACGCGTCTGAATTAAAAGGAAGTTCAAACAAATCTCTTAGCAAAAGGACAGATAAGTTGTTTGTGTTTAAAGGCTTATTTAATAAACATAAATATTGATGCTATTTTTCTGAACGCGATTGGCATCTCTTAAGCCGACATTAAAGAGGGACACAAATTTGTTCTACACGCAGTTTAAATAAAAGCAGTTTATGCATTTGGCCATATCTCGACAGATCTTGGCTAATACTAAGCCTGATAACTGGCCACAAACTGACCTCTCAATACGCCAAGCGCCAGCAGAAAGTTTCCTTTTTTTCTAACTTTTATTTATTTTGTATTTTCGCCCATTTTTGTGCACAAAGCGACTGAAGATGCTTCCAAGAAGGTTCCCAGATAGCCCCATTAATCCTACAAGTTGATTTGTTTTCATACAAATGCAAAAGGTCCTGGCCAAATCTGGCAGGATACCTCATAAAGAGACCAATTAATATTATGAACAAAAGTTTCCCTTTGGGTTTCTTTTGGCTTCTCTCCGGCTTGAAGAGCCAAAAAGTATATAAAATAAATACTTCTACTATCTTCAAGTATTCCTACAACTGATCCTAGTTGAACTGCCACTTAAAATATATATTCTATTCCTCTTTTACCCATATATCATGTGACATTGTTCTATATTGCCTCCCATGTTTCATTGATTGATCTACAATGGGCAGATGCTTGAACTTATAGCTGGGAGATCTTTAGATTCTGCCAAGTGTGGCCACAGTAGTTGAGTGCCCTGAGGCCACCTGGCAAGTCATGAGAAAAGTGGAAACGATTTCCCAATCCCAATCCCAATCCCAGGGAGAAGTATTGATGGGATTCCTTGTCAAATATGGACACAAATGGTGTGTGGACATGTGCAATTTTCAGGAACTATTTGTGGGGTATTTTTAATGAATGGAAAGCGACCAAAATTAAGACTATAAATAAACAGCGTGAAGAGAATAAAGAATAAAGAATAGAGAGTGAAAGAGGGAGATAGAAAGAAAAGAAAAGAATGCAAAGTCGAAGAAGCAGCGCGTTGAGTTCTTAAGCCAAAAAGAAAACTAAAGGCGATCGATCAAAATAAATCAGAAATGTATAAAAACATAGGGTAGGAGTTAAAAGAGAACTCTAAGCCAGCAATTGTGCACACACAATTTTCCAATTTTCCGGCTACAACTACAGTTTGTCCGTCTGTTTTGGGTAAACAAACGTTTTGCGTAACAAAAGGGAACACGGAGCTAAAGAAAAGAGCCCGCCAGGCGCAACGAATATGCCCAAAAGGAGCAGGATATAAGGCACAAAGAAGCAGCTGTCAATGGTATAAGAAATATTAAAAGAAAGGTAGATACCCAGATAGGTAGAAATACTATATATATATGTATAAATGTGTGTGTGTGTGTGTGTGTGTAGAGAGGTAGAATCGACCTGGGCCATATTAACCATGCCAAAAAGCACAATTGCTTTTCTCTGCTGGCCAAACAAACCTACGAGAATGGGCCCAAAGGCAAAAAGGACAACAGCTGGCGTGCTGTGTGTCTAACGTAGGAATGGAAACGCTCCGCAGGACCTTTCCTAGACATCGCCGGCTAACTGGGTGCCTGCTCTGACCTTTTGTTAGACACGGCCAATTGCTTGGAAATATGTGTCCTTATGCCCTATTCCTTATACTCATTCCTCGTGTAGGTAGAGAGGACCAAATTGTGTGGTCTCTGGTCGCGGTCAACCCAACGGGAACAGAATAAGTCTGCGGCAATATATCAATCCCGACTGCGGTTGACCCAAACCAAGACACTAATCATAGCTCAAGCGTAAAGGCGTTGATAGCTGAGCTGCACAGGTACTGAGACTTTTGACTTTTTGCTTCTCGAAAACTCATTAGAGTTTTTCTTCATTTTTGGAATTTATTTTCAGTTTTTGGTTTTGGTTTTTGTGTTTTGTTTTTTGTTTTTTGTTTTTCTCTTATGCTTATTTCTCGCTGTGCACTTACCAGCCAAAAATCTTAATAAATTCATCAAAAATCAGCAGCAAGCATCTCACGACCAAGCAACACCAAGCTCCAGCTCCAGGGTGTAGGCTGAGGGGCGCAGGGGTGCAGGGGTTAAGGCTAGGCGGCTGCCAGGCGGCGGTCAGGCGTTGCCTCTGAAAATCAATGCCAGGCGATCGTCAGCAACATATTTCAAAACACAAACTTACAAATATATTTAGCATTTTGTCGCTGCAGCCCAAAAAAAAACAACAACAACAAAAAAACCCAAAAAAAAAGAAGTAACTAAAAAGGACAAGCTAGAGGTTGATTGCCGAACTGGAAATGCTCTGACAGATCCTTAAGGAAATATCTTTCAAAGTATTCAAAGTTTTCTCTATAAAATATTATTGCCAGTTTACGTTAAGAGTTGACCAGAACTTTAGACAAATATAAAGCAAATTTATATAATTTATAAATCAAAAGAAGAATTCTATAAATTATACATATTATTTCTTTGATATAAGATATAGATATAGTTATAGTTATACTTATATATACCATATCGATATTGATATATATAAATATATGGGCTAGAGGTCAGAAGTTGCTGCACCATAGAAGTGTGTATACCCTGGGCAAGAGTATCACAAAGCCAAAGCTGCTGCAATCGGACACGTTTCTGGCCGAGCCAGTTAGCCGGTTTCAGTTTTGGACTTGAGAGTTGAGACTTGAGACTTGCAGCTTGGAGCTGCACTCCGGCGGTGGAGGCGTCTTTACACATTTGCATGCTCAAACAGCAATCGATCACAGGCAGCAGCAGCAGCAGCAACAACAGCAACAGCAACCAGAAGACACCGTTCACCCGGCCATATGTGGAGGAGCAGAAGGAGCTGCAGGAGCTGGAGCTGGAGCTGGATCAGGAGTGCGAGGAGCAGCAGGCGGGGGAAGGCATATAGTAAGAAAAGAAAAAAAACGAAACTGGTTTATTCATGCAGGCTGCCTACTCTGCGTACACATGCGATCTTATGCAGAGAGCCGAGACTTCTACTGAGATTTTGCGATCGTCGGCTACGTTTTTGGTGTGCCAGGAGCGACGACGAGCTGCAAAGTGGAGGTTAAAAAAATTTGCAAAAATATTAACGAAACGTAGGCAGCAACGGTTGCTGTTGTTGTTTGTGTTGCTGCTGTTGCTGCGGCTGCTGCTGCTCGCCTTTTTCCACTGCAATCTGCAATTATAGCGCATGGGTAACCGGAGGTTGTGGGAAAGGGGTTGGAAGTAGTAGTAACTGGCCAAGTCTCAGTGCTTTTGACTGGGCGGTTTGTTGAACTTTGACAGGAAGTCGAGAGCCGAGCGGACCAGACAGGAGACTAAGACTAAAACTAAAGCTGAAGCTGCTGCCTGCTGCCTGCCTGCTGATGTTGAAGTTGAAGTTGAAGCTTTTTATTTTTTTGATGTGACTTGGCTTTTGTTTGTTGCTGCTGCTGCTGCTGCTGTTGCTGCTGCTGTTGATGGGTGAAGGTTGTGGAGGACATGGACATGCAGAGTGCTGCAGACAATTGACAATGTGAAAACGATGTCGATTAAGTTGCTGCTGTTGCTTGCATACGCCAGACATAAAGACAGACAGACAGACGGACAGACGGACAGATGGACACGACAGAGCCGACAGACAGGAGGTGAAGCTGGGGCCTCGAAAGGGCAACACAAAATGCTCTTAACGATCAACGAAGCCACAACGCAAAGTTATGCGATTTTCGATTGTTCCCTGCGTTTGTCCTTACCCTGCTGCTACCCTTCTCCCTATGACTCTCTCTCTCTCTCTCTCACTCTCAATCTCCTGGTGTAAATTGTTTTAACAGCCTTGAAGGATAAGCAGCCACCGGATTGTGGTTGCCATCAATGTGTGAACCAAAATGTACATTTAGCAAGGCCAGAAGCTGCCGCCAGCAGTGCTTCAGCTTCAGCTTCAGCTTCAGCTTCAGTTTCAGTTTCAAGCTAGCTAAAGAAGACATTAAATTGACGATAAAACCTGAACATGGGATTATATTGGGGAAACTCAGACTCAACTATCAGCAATTAATTGAGCAGACTTTGATCCAATTAGTCAAAGCTATTTCACTAAAGCAAAGAGAATTAGTTTGTAGTTGCCCTGGGAAAATCTTATCGCTGCCATCAGATTTTGCCACATAGTCAAGCGATGTTGCCGATAAGTCTTGAGGCATGCTACGATCCTCGCCTTAATTTTGTAATTATTATAATATATCCCTTGAGCCTTGACTGAGCTGAGCTGAGCTGAGCTGCACTGAGCTGCCAGGCAACATTTTCACATCCCTTGCTCTCATCCTTAACGGCCTGAAATGCTCAAACAACTGCGGGGCACAGGCTGAAAAGCGTTTGCCTCATGCAACAATTTCAACGCAAGAGAAAAAAAAATATGAAAATTATGAAAAAAAAAATTGAAAAGTAACTGCTCCCTGTTTATATTTATATTATATTACGCTTCACGGCAACAACAACAACAACAACAACAACAACAATTGCAACTGCAGCAGCAACAAGTGAACGGTGATCTTCAGGGGGTGTGTGTCTTGGCTAAAGAGAAACGTTTATGCCGTTCGCTGCCTGCCTTCCCCACTCCCCCTGACTCATCCCTCATCCTTGAGTGTCTTTTGTCTTCTGCTTGGTGCGCAGGCGCGCGCGCGCGCCTTCACCCCGACAACTCTCGAAATAATTATAGAAAATGCGTTGGTCGCGGTACAAGGGGCAGGGGCAGGGACAGGGGCAAGGGCAGGGGTATCAGAATGGGGCATGGCATGTTTCCTTTGCAACACAGCACAGTGCATGGGCATGGGCAATGAGCTATGATGAAAAACAACAAGCTCATAATAAATAATAACCAGGCAGTGGCAGTGGCAGTGGCAGGCACCAGGCAGCAGGCAGGCAAGACGTGGCCAGCGGTGCGCGGGGTAACAAGCGCTAATTATCGACAACAAGCTAAAACAGTGGCCTACAATTACGCAGCGACGCCAGCAGCAGCAGAAGCAGCAGCGAAGCCAGCTGAAGGCGCCCTACGCACTGCCGGACTTAGCTAACTGAGCAACTGGCCTGGAAAATATAACGACCTGGCTCTGGTTCTGGTTCTGGCTTTGACTCTGGGACTGGGCTTGGGTTTGGGCTTGGGCTTGGGCCTGGTCAGGCTTACCTGTTGAAAGCTGCCTGCCTGACTGACGACCAGCTTGGAATGGGGGATGTGTGTGGATGTGTGGATGTGGATATGGCAGACGCTGCTGTTGCTGCCGCGGATGCAACTGCAGCCATTAAAATTTACACAGCTCTTTTTAAGCGGTCATCGTCAACGCAGCCTCACAGCCTCGAAGGCCTCGTCATCGTCATCATCGTCGTCGTCGTCGTCGACGGCCTTTCTCCCATTGGCGGCGACGGCGTAAACTTGTTAACTTCTTGGCATGATGGTCATCATGCAAGCCAAATTCAACCAGGAGAGGGCGCAAGAGCGAGACAGCAAGCGAACGTGGTCTCAAGCAAACAACATGCAACAGCAGCAACATCCACGCGAGATCCAAGCCGCATCAACGAATTGGCAATACTCTAGCGGAATCTTCCACCTCAATAATAAGACTCAACTCATAATAAAGATAAAAACCTAAGTCAAGAAAATGACAAAACGATATTCAGATCAGAGAAATATAATATAGAAGATCACATGAGAAATGTCTAAAGATCTCTTAGATATCTTAAGATATCATGTGCAACCCTTTCTCCTATGTAAAGCCGATCTCAAATAGATCGATCTGTCAGCTAAACGAACTCGCGATTGATATGTCCCCCGTATGATCGTATGGGATATAGCTAAAAATTCTGCTCAAATTGCATGGCATAGTCCACATTCCTTGGGCCTCTCGCACTCAGTCAGAGTGTATAACAAGCAGCCGCGGGTATGGGCCGCGTGTATTGGTTGCAATTTATAGGCGCAGGATCGGTTACAAGCCAACGAGTTGGTAACACAAACCGGCGGCAGTTGCCAGTCGGCAGTGGCGCAGAAGCGCTGGACTTTGATTTTTATGCTGGAGCATCGGTATTGGCATTGGACTCGACTCGACTGCGACTCGACTGCGACTTGGGCTGCGACTGGCAACTGGCAACTCCAACTCAGACTTCGTTGGAAAGGAGATTTGCAACGCATCTCTTGACGCTGGTTGTGGTTGTGGCTGTGGCTGAGGTTCAGGCTGGGCGTTAACTGCGAAGTAATTGCGTTTCGGCTATGCAAGTACATAAATTGGATTTGAAATATGTACACATGTTGATGGATTCCTCCAAGCAAGCAGCCCGTGCTGCGGGTACGAGTACGAGTACGAGCACTGGTAGTGGTAGTGGTACTCGTACCTGCCACCGCCTCTATCTGTGGCAGCTATCTGCCTGCCGACTGCTGACTGCCGCCTGCCACGACTCTGAACACCCGGACTGCCGCTGAGTGTTGCATTTCTAAACGGATTCGATGGCGATGGCGATGGAGATGGCGATGGCGATGGTTATAGCGATGGCTGCGAAGAAGCTACAACACACGGATACAACAACAACAACAACAGAAAAAAACACAAGCAGGCACCGTACCATTTGTCTTTTGATAATTATCATTTCACTCTGATAGCATCAATTTTAAAACAGTTGATGATTTTTGCTGCGTGTCTCGCTCGTTAACAAGGCTGAGAGACCAGGCAGGCTGGCAGGCAGGCAGCTGCCAGCTAACCAGCTAACCGATAAGTAAAATACCCATACAAAACGGTAGCCGACCAGCCCGCAACACGGCTAGACCAACCGCCAACAGCCAACCGCCAACCTCCAACCGCCAACAAGTGCGGGCCAAGAAATGCTGCATCATGATCGATTTCAGCTGCTGCATTGGCACGTTCACACACGATTGTTCGCCTTGGCGAATTAAATTCTAGAAAAAAAAACAATAACAACGTGAAAAAGATAGAAAATAATACTATCTGTTACGTAATTCCAATTTCAATCATATTACTTAACTACCTCCATATGTAATTACCAATCATATCTATATGTACATATCGTTTTTATTGAAGAAAATCAAGGTCGTGTGTCTGCTCAACTGTGTGAAATCCTATAACCACGCCCCAACTTCCATAGCACACCATCAAAATCACACGCATGTGCAAATATATGTATATAAAATGAGATATATAATATATAATATATGCTCATACATATATCGGATTGATTCGCTTGAGCTAAAGCAAAATATGGAAGAAAAATCAAGGAAAGGTTTTATATGTTTAAAACTGAAGGAAATGACTTTTTCAAAGGGACTTTATGTTTTTTTTTTGTTTTAGCGGAATATAAAAATATGTGTATATAATATTATATGTATGTATATATTATATTGTAGTGTATGTATATCTTGCTTACTTGATAAACATACATAATATTTCGTTAAATAATTTGTATATTTATATTTTTCATTTAGTCAAAAACCTTTTCACTTTTGAGGAATAACTTAAAATCCATTCCTTTTTTATACTGTACACATTTAACAGGGGCTTTAAGAGTATAAATAACATATGCAAAAAATAAATTAGAAATTATTATTTGAATTATATATACTCCTGATCTGCACCAACAATTAAAATCGCATTGATCTAATATTGATGTAAAATTAAAAAGCTAGAGACAACATATTTGGTATGCAAATTTCTAATTAGTTTGAAGTTTTTTAAAAGCAACGAAGGATTCTGCCAATCATCCTCATGGATTAAAAGCAATCATAACTTTTATTTGTATAGTATACATAACTCTTACGTTTTATTTTCTCTTCCCATTTCGTAACCTAATTTTTGTTATGTGCAATGATTTATGTCCTGCCACAGAAAGCGCCACTTCGCTTGCTTTTTTAATCGCTTTCATTTCGTTGCAGTTGCAGTTGATGTTGGCTTCTATTGCTTTCTCGCTCTAATGTATGCGATCGGTATCGTTCGATGCCATTCACTCTTATGTCATGTTATTACCAACACCATTTCATTTGTATACTATAAGGGGCAAAATGGTGGATACAAGCAAGCCAAACGTGTTCATCAGGAAGTGCACTGCTTGTGCTTCAAGCAAAAACTAGAACAGAACTAGTTTCTTTTAACTAGAGTAAATAGTTCCACGGCGAGCAGCTTCTACGTTTCATATGGTAAAAGCGTTGCTTATTTGAATGAGAATATTTAAAATATAGCATACTTTTAGATGCGATCGTATTCTTTGCAGTGGATTGGGTCTTGGCTAATTCACCACAGGTGGCGTCGAGCGTCGGAGCAAAGTTTAGCACCCAGGGATATGGCTTAATTTACAATATACAAAAAACTGTAAGCTGATTCAAATTGATTCAATTGTTTTAAAAAATTTGTAAGAACAATCTAAAATTTGTTTTTATTTACATCTGCGTATGAATATAAAACGCACTTTTAGTCTGCCTCACCTGTGGCATTATTTTTGTGCTGATTTTTTAATTTTATCTCCCTTTTTTAAACTATTTTTCTATGTTTTCATTCTATTTTCAGATATTTTCATGCCATCTAGTCGGGATAAGGATCAGCCATTAGTATATGACACGCCCGATGTGGAGGAATTATGGTACAATCCCACACTGTTAATAGTTCATTGCAATACATTGCAATGAAATATTGATAAAATTATAATATATATTATAAAAATTTGGATAATTGTATAATAGCATGTATAATATAAAAATATAAATAAAATAAGACTGTATATAGCATAAAAATTCACATAATAGCAATGAAATGTATAATAAATAATATGTAGAATAAAAATAATATATTTCAGTAATTTCAATAAAAATTATATTGTGGAATAAATTCTCAAAATGCAACTTTTCATTAATATTTGTCATTTATTTAAATATGCCAAACCGAAGCAGCAATTAAAAGACAATTTTTATACATTAATCAAGCTGCAAACAAATTGCTTTTAACTCCCGCTGCATGAAATTTCAACGAGAAATGCTCAATTTGTAGGCGTCGCGACTACCAATTACCAGGCGAACAGAATCAGCAAAAGGTCGCAGCAGAAAATCTCTCCAGTAAGGTGCTGCCCATTGTCGTTACAGAAAAGGTTGGTGCATTGGATTTCTATCTAATTAAAAAAAGTGTAGCATACTTTTAGTCTACAACTTTTACGAAAACTGCGCGTCTGTAAAAGTATGCACTACTTTTTTTCATCAAAGTAAAAAATCCAATGCAGCAACCTCTTTCTGATTCTGTTCCCCTAGTACTTGGCAGGCGACTGGGCTTGTGTTTTCATGCAGAATTCGCCTGAATTGAAGGAGAGAAAATTTACGAAGCTCAATTAATTGCTTGCATGTTGTATGTTTATAAACTGAACAATTAATTTTGCTTTAATTTTAAGTATATGTTTTTTGATTTACCAGCATGTTTTTTTTTAAGTTTGAAAAAAATCGGGGTACTATATCTTATAGCTGACAAAGGAACGATCGGTTAAAATCGAACTATAGGCAACTCTATTGTATTCGAAGATATCTCGACAAAAATCAGAAACATTATACTATTTAACTTCTTATAAAGCTTAACAAAGTTTATTAAAAGTCGGTCCACTATATCTTATAGCTGAAATAGGAACGAACGCTTGAAAATGAAGTTGTTTTCTGTTTAAGTCAATAAAACCAGAAATGTATTAAGAAATTAATAAAAAAAGTTATTTCTTCTCATAGGTGGTACAGAGCGTAACAAGATATATTTATTGATTATATTATATTAAAATATTGTATTATATTATTCAATCTTATTGCGTCTTGAACTTAACGTATACTGCACATCTTTATAAAGCCGGTTGTCCCACTAGTAGCTCAGCAAAGTTGACTGAAGTAAGTTTATTGGAATGCTATATAGCAGGCGACAGAGTGGACACTGCTTCAGGTCTTTCTTGTTAAAATGGGACTCTTTAAGTACCGCTACTGATGTAATAAACCATTCTCCAAGAGCAGTTAGAAGTCCGAAATCTTGGAAATAAAAAGAAAAATTAACAAAAATTCTAAATGTATTACAAATAATAATAAAAATTGTAAAAAAAAAAATAGCAACTACTGAAATATTATAATTAAATCTCAGAAATACTCCACGCATTTTCTGATGCAACTCAACAGACATACCATAAAAAATATACCCAGAATGAATGAAAACAGATAAATTGGCAACACAAGCAACTCTAGAACGTCTACCGATATCGTCTATCGATATCCAGAGTATTATTAACCAGTGAAATTCTGAAATGATTGTTACCCTTTGTAGAATCATACTGGTATACAAATTCTTTATTTAAAACTATATTTTAAGATAAATAATAAATTTTATATGAACTTATAGTAAGTTTATTTAAGATATTACTCTGCAAGTTAATTCACGTCTTTGTTCACATTCACATTTCATTCCCCCGTCCCGTTCGCCCGCACGGATTTTCTATTAGTATGCTCGAAGAACCACGTCTGTTGGGCATTCGTGGAGTTACATGGTCTCATCAGGAGGTTCATTCGGACAGTAAGCTCTAAGCAGTCCGTATTGCTAACCAGACAATTGGAGTCCATGTCGAAAAGCCAGCTCTGACGACCGCCAAGTGTGTGGCACACATTCAGTGCCAGCGTCTGGCTGGGCTGCACCTCAGCACAATTGTTGAAGTCCAGCCGCAGTTCATTCATATGGCTGAGGGTCCACTTCTGAGCTGGGTGCATGGAGGGCAGACAGGGCTGCAAGTTGATGCGACGAGTGGCTAAATCGCCCGTCAGGCAGTAGCTGGGCAGCTGTGCGGGTCGAAGGGAGCCTGTGGCAAGGTCAAGGCGAGGCTTTAATGGAAAATGTTGCAAGAAGTCTGGCGCCACATTCTCCAAATACCAATCGAAGGACTTGTAATGGCGTCTTTCAAGGAGCTCTTGTACCCGGGAGACATTGCCAATGTGGGCCTGGGGGATCTGTGGCTGATATTTATATACAAAAGACTTGTACTTGTCACTTAACCAGATCTCCGCCAGACGTTTATAGCTCTAGGAGGGAGACACCATGTTATTAGTTAGTTTCTGCTGAAAGCGCAAGGATTTGCTTACTCGGAGAAGCTGCACGCCCATTTCATTGATGTCTCCATAGCGCTGCAAGTAGTTGAGGTTGCTGGGTTGGAGGTGACCCACACGGGAGCAGGGCACTTGGAGCACACCTGCGCCAGCACGCCACACCTTGAAGCTTAGTTCCAATTCAGCGGCCGGAGGTGCCTGCATCTCCATGTCGATATGTGCAAGGTCATGGAACCAGTAGGCGTCAATTGCGAACACCGAAGTGCGCAGCACAGGCGTGGCAAAGGGGCGTGGCAGCTGCTTGAGCTGGTGCCTCAGCAGTGGCACCTCTCGGCGCCTCAAGCTCCAGTCAAAGAGGCTACGCCGCTCCAGGAGGCGCACATAGTCCAAGGTCAGCTCATCCAGGAGATCCAGCTGTGGGGTGACCAGCGTATAAGGATTCACATAAATGGTGGCCAGCAACGGCTCCAGCCAACCCTCGCTGACCTCTACGTGCGCGTCCACAAAGATTAGAATGCGATGCTTAGCTTCAGCAGCTGCCCACCTGCGGGCTCGTATCAGACCCACCTGCTCTGCCAGGTGGTAGATACGCGGCGCCACGAAGATGTACCGCCGGACGTAGGCGGCAAAGGCCTGCCTGGACAGCTCCTGCTGCCAGAAGCCCATGTCGCTGCAGTCGTCTATCAGCAGGAGTTCGCCAATCAGTTCTGGGTTCGATCTGTCCCATATGCTGTGCAGCGTACGCAGAAGCATGGACAGCTGCTCGTTGCGAAAGATCACTATAATGGACACCGGATCCATGTCCTCCATATACTTATACGTCAGGCAACGCTCATCCCGCATATCCGGCAGAAAGCGACGCAGCGGAATCTGATCAGAGAGCCAGGCATTATAGCCAAACTCCAGCCAGCCCTTATTAAAGACTGCTTTATCACCAAGAGGAGCAACACCTGGTGGATTCAGTGGCAATACCATACCATCCCAATGGCTGAGCTGATGATGCAGCGCCCTAAGCAGCAGAAGCACTAGAAGACCCACAGAAAGTTGCCACAACTTGAGGCGGCGACTTTGTATGGGTTGTTGACGTCTACCGCTTACTTGCAGCGAAAGTTTCCAGTGAAAGGGCTGTTGCATCTGTTAGAATGACGTCCGGAGTGCAACTAAATATTCAAGTTTAACTTAAAGTCAAGTAATTGTTGCACTTCATGGCTAATTAAAGCGTACAGATTCAATTCTCAGCCCAACGAAGCGCCTTAAAAGCAGTTTACACATTTTTATAGTCTGGCGCAAACTAAAAACTTCCATTTCGATTACAGAACAGTTAAAGCAACTTTAGAGAACTAGAACAAATTCCAGAAGAAATATGTATTTAAAATGGTTTATTGAAATATTGACAGAAATCATACGAAAAGTTATCTAAATATGAATTTTGTGAGGGGTTTTAGCAATTTGAATTATGACATCGAAGAAGACAACGGAAAGAAAAGAAAAGAAAAGAAAAGCAGAGAAATTTATTACAAAGCCTAAAATGAACGACTTTTCCCCCACAGCCAAAAGCAATAACATTGAAAAGCCAGCAACAACAAGACGAGTACAAATAACAGCAATAATAGCAACAATAACAAGAACAATTTCCCACGGTACAACGTTACGTATGCGCAATGTGTTTGCCAACCTGAACATGTGTATCTACTACATGTAACTGAGTTCAGGGGTTGCCGCTGCTACAGCGGGGGGAAATGTAGGTGGTCTGTGGTGCTTGTGTTGCTGTTGGGGGAGTGTAGAGGGGGCCGAGGGGGCACATGCAAAACACAACAAACAGAAATACTCGTAGCAGCCGCTGCGTATGTGTAGCTATCGAGATACGTTTATACAGCCATTGGCTAAGGGAGGCGGCAGCGCGGCGGAAAGGTGTAGCAAACAGCGCGGGAAAGGGCAGGGGGGAGGGGGGGGGCCTCAGATAGTAGCAGAGATAGCGACGAATGTACATTTCAAAAATATATTTATTTACATTGACATTTTGTGCTACTTGTGCACTTTTTTTTCTGCCCTGCCTCTTGGCTCTCGCTACACTTGAAAAACTGCTAACAAAGCTCTAAGCGCTTGTTTAGGAGCCACCAGTTACCAGCTAGCGGCTACCAGCGAGCAGTTCCAGCACCAGGACGAGCACCAGGACGAGCACCAGGACCAGGAGACAGAGAGACGACAATGTATAATATATTGACTCAAGCACAATACGGACATTGTCATAGCAAACGGAAGAGAGGACGAAGCTCAAAACGGAAGACAGGTCAAGGGAGAGTTTATTTCCGCACCTGAAGCAACTCACAACCCAAACGCAACATAAGTCCTCCTCGTCGTAGGGAAATCAAGACAGAAAGAAACAATTTTCTTTCCTTTTTCCAAAGGTAACGCACGAAGACAACATACTCTGGCAGGGAAATGGGGGAAATGGGAAATGATTACAGGGGAAATTTAACTGATATTCAAAAGATATAGGAAACATATTTTATATAAACATATTTGCTATAAATTTAAATTGAAAAAATAAAATTTTAATTATTTATAATATTTTTAATAACGTAATTAATTTATTTATATATTTGTTTAGCTTTAATCTTAAATTCTAATAAATAAATAATGAATTTAAATTTAAATTTCATAATTTCCATTTTATTTAATTTAATAGTTAATAGTTGACAATTAATTAAAAAAAAAAAACAAAATAAATGAAAAATATTAAGTAAATAAAAAATACATAAATAAAAAATAAATTAATGTATAAATAAATAATTCATTCAATAAATAAATAAACAAATATTAAATAAATAAGTAAATAAATAATAAAATTAAAAAATAATAAATTAATTAATAAATAAAAAAATAAATAAAAAAATAAATAAATAAATAAAGTTGTATTAAAATAAAATGAAAAAAAATAAAAGAAAAAAATAAATTAAAAAAGGATAAACAAAATAGCTATAAAAATAAAATAAAATAAAATATAATTTTATATTAAATCGAAAATAGTTTTATTTGTAGCTAAGTTTGGTTTTGTTCTTAGCAGAGTTGCCACCATTGCTCGTTAGTTGGTTTGCAATGCCCTTGAAGTAGGGTATTACTTTCGCAGAGAGAAGAACAAAGTGTCCTGCGGCGGGGCAGAGCGGGGATGGGCAGGGGCAGGGGGGTGAAAGCTCACAAATGTTTGCAAATGCTAAACATGCCCGTATTTCATGCATATTTACAAATTTCGATATTTACAACCCCTTTCTCTTTCTTCCAGAGGCAGCCAGACAGTCGGACAGTCGGACAGTGGGACAGTGGGCCAGGCGGCCTGTCATCCAACTAGCCAGCAACAAACTGAAGAGTTCACTTAACAGTTTTATTTGTCTTTGGAAAACTTTCGTACACACACTCACACACACACACACAAGCACATAAGCACACACACACACACCGTCGCACATACAGGACATTCACAGGACACACACTTGAATGATTTGTTAGGCATGTTGGCAGAAAGCGAGAGGAGAGCGGGGGGGGGGAGGGGAAGGGGTGTGTTGATGGTAGGATTGTCGGCTCTCAGCTTTGTTCTACAATGTGGTCAAAGGGAAGCAAACGTGGCCAAGTCAAAGTCGAGTTGGTTGTTGTTCAATATCTTGGCGCACTTGAGCAATTTGTAACATGATAGAGATAAATGCCAAACCGGCTCAATGAAATGTGTGCGTGTGTGTGTGTGTCTCTAAGTGTGTGCGGGTGTGTGTGTTATTGTTGTTACTGGTGCAGATGCTGTTGTTGCTCTGTTTATATTTATCTTTGCTTTGCATTGACTTGCTGCTTGGACTTTTGCAATTGAGTAGCGAATAAGTAGACACAGCCTGTAGCATATTCTAGTTTTTATTTTTATTATTATTTTTATTCCTTGCTGTTTGTCTAAAATATTTGCACTAAAAAAGCAACAAAAGCAGACAAAGAGATGCCAAAGCAACGACCAATTTCTAAACAGTAGACAACATGCAAAAAGAGCAGGCATATGGATGGATGGATAAACAAATGACATCCTCTCTACGCTCTATACTCTCCCCTCTGCCATCCCCTAGGTCCACCCAAGGGGTGTCCCGAATGAATCGGCAGTGGGCAGAATTTCAATTTTTAGATGGCCGACCGTGACCATATTGAAAACCAAAACAATGGCCGCTTAGAATTTCCCGCTACTGTGGACCCTGATGAACTACATTTTATGCGGGCCGCCAAACAAATCAAACTTCAAATTCAGAAGCGACCAAAAATATGACAAAATATGAATTGCACATTGCACATTGCACATAGCACAATAAACAATAAATTCTGATGTGGCCGAGCAGCAACGAACACAAAATAAACAAATGCAAGGCAAAACAGCAAAAACTGATCTGAAATTCCAAACACACCGACTCAAATATACTCTATATACTCTATGAATATTTCTTAAGCAAGTTTCTATTTAATTTCATAGACAGTTCTTAAGCGTTGAATAAACTTTCATTTGTCATTCAACTTTATTAAATAGACGAATACATTTTTGATTTCTTGGCTCAAATAATCTCTGGCTCATAAATGTTGTTTTAATATTGGAAATTCTGTCTGCAGCATAAAACGAATTAATTCATAAATAAACAAATATAATTCAATATATTTAAGGCACATCGGAACGTCGTTATGCGCCTTGCCACAAGCAATGAGTGTGTCTCAGTGTGTGTGTGTGTGTGTGTGTGTATTTTGTGAGCCATAAAACAAATTGGGTAGGCAGAACAACAACAACAACAACAACGAGGAGAGCATCAGAAGGAAAAGTGATGGGAATAGAGATGGAGATACGAGTCTCTGGCTCTATGCATGCATTTATGGCTGAAACGCTCGACAGAGCGTCCAGAAAGAGGACCAGTTTCAGGCCTAGACCACGCTCTGGACATTCGGCAGCGGCATCAGCATAGACGTCACAGCGGACAGGGAGAGGGGGTGGGGGTTGTCGGGGGGTCTGTCATTTGCAGGCGAGGTTTGAGCGGCAAACAACGCAGAAACCCAACAACGAGTCGCATTGGTAGTTGTGTAGATTTGTGGCTAAAAGAGTTAACAGATAAAATCAAATATGCACTGTGCGGTGGCAGCAATGGCCACACGACTCGAACCTGGGCACCCTAGCCCCTACCTCTCCCCAACACCCCCTACCCCCACCCACACCCCTTAGCTCCAGCAAGTTCTGCTTGGGCGAGCGAGTGGCCAAGCACAAATTTTTAGTTTTTGGAAACGCATGCGAATTTATTGTTCGAGACGTTTGCATGCAATGCACATGGGGCAAATGGGTGGGGTGGGGGGTGTAGCAGCAGGGGAGATAGTAAGGGGTAGGGGTAGGGAGGGAGGCATTGTATGCACTGCATTTGGCATGACAACTGTGGTAGGCGTGGCAGCTGGTACGCCCACTGTCACAATCACATTTCCAACAACGGACGCCCCAGTGACGCGGCGTCACTATGTGTGTGTGTGTTCTGTGTGTGTGTGTGTGTGTGTGTGTGTGTGGGGATGAGAAAACTGACTAAAAGAAAAACTGAACGATTGACCTACAAAATTGCAGTGTTGGGCAGGAGCTGGAGCTGGGCTGGAGCTGGTGCTGGCGGAATGGGAGGAGGCAGGCCTGGATCTGGATCTGGAGGTGGCAGTCGGACAGGCATACAAATCACAGAAATGCTGCTGGGAGTGAGCCGAGCAAATCACATGCCCAAAAGTGTTTGAAGCGAAATTACAAAGAGGGCGGAACGCGAATCATGAAAGAAAATGGTGAGGCTGGCAAATGTGAGGAGAGGGGAGGGGAGGGGGTATACTATAGTACGCTGTGTTACGGCTAAGTGAATGGAAATGGCAAGTCCGAACGCTTGCAATGAAATCAGAGTCGGAGTCAGAGTCAGAATCAGAGTCGGAATCAGAATCAGAATCAGAAACAGAGAATAAACGAAATCGATTGCCGATTTCTATGGGACAAGCAGCAGCACCCAAAAGCAAACAGTTCAAAAAAGAAGAAGAAGCGGCGGAAAAAAGAAAAACAGCAAAAAGAGAGGAAAACGAAATTTTGAAATGTGGCAATTGAAAAGTGAACTATGTGAAGCACGATACAAGTTGATTGCGAAGCGATTGAGTTGCTGTTCTCCAGAACTAGAATGGAAAAACTCGAAGCTCAAAACATTCCCATTCACTGATCCTCGACAGCAATATCCTGGTCCGAGTCCTCCACGAGAGCGAAGCCAAAGAAATTCCATTCAGAAACTAAATTGGAAGCTTTTGACATTTTGTCTTTCATTTATTTACCTTCAACATTTGATGTCGTATTTGTCTTGAAGAAGTCATATTACCCATTAATATTCCCAGCAGCTTCTCTAATCTGTGTACCCAACTATCTTCAAGTAAATATCATAGATATCATCACAGTTATGGGACCAGGAACGAATATGTCAAAGCAAATACGAGTCGAAAGTTCTGAATAAATTTGAGCTGTGAACTCAGTCGAGATGGCCGCATAACTTCGAGGCAGAAATGATGAAAGTGAAACTTGCTACACAAGTTTCTTCCCAAAACTGTTGCCACACTCCTCCTTCAATTGTGCCACGCCTTCGTATCCCCAATAACAATTATACACTGGCAGCTCCTCTTATTAGTATGTGTGTCCTGTCTGTGTGACGTTAATTGCAATGCACGGGTCAAATATTATGGCTAATGCTTACTCTGCTGTCCCCCTTCCTCGCCTCCCACCTCAAACCTTTGCCCCTGGAGTAAAACACTTTCGTATTTGTTGTGTGTGCGTGTGTGTGTGTGTGAGTGTGTGTGTGCAATTTAGCACCGTTGGCGAGACATTTAAGAATGAATACGCTCGGCTCGGTCCGCTTTCAATCCCATTCCAATTGAGATTCCCATTCCCATTCCCATTGCCGTTGCCTTGCCCATTCTCAATCCCATAAAAGGAGCAGCTCAACCCCAAGCGCAGCGGGTTGCATTTATGGAAAAGAGCGTGCAAATTGGGGTTGGGTTTACCCCAGCAACAATAAATGACAATAAGAGCGCAGTTCAAGTGTCAGCCGTGGCCTCTTATTGTCACGCGTTGTCGTTTCCCTCCCCCTCTCTGAGTTCCCCGATCCCCGTTCCGTTTCGGGCCCAGCTCCACTCGATGCCCAAAGGAATGCCTGTGCACACACGCGCGCAAACACACACACACACACATGTATACACTCACTCACACATACACATAAATATGGTGGCATTTCCGGTGCTCCGGATGGGCGCCCCAATGTGCTTCTGGCATAAATTATGAATAAGGCAAGAGGCGCGTGTTGTGTGTGTTATATATATACATGTGTGTGTGTGTGTGTGTGTGTGTGTGTGTGTGGTGTGTGTGAGCTTGTGGTGAGGAAAATGAAGTAAAAGCAGCGACCAGAATGAAATGAAAGCAAGTGCTGCATTGGGGAAGTGAATATGAGGCAAGCAAAAACAAGAAATGAAAACTATACTCGATACAAAAGACGATCTCAAAATACTCTTGTTTAAGCGAAAAGGAAATTGAGATGAAAGAAAGGAAAGCGTGGAAAACAATGTATATACACATCTAGTATATCAATGTCTGATATGAAATTTATAAATTCTGATACAATTTCTATCGAAGCTACTCCAGATTGATAGCCAAATCGAAATACCCGACTTCATTACAACTACATTAAGCGAAAAACTGTCCACTTTCGTTCGTATAGCAGCATACAGTGGGGTTGTGTTTATATATATATATATATATAAGGAGTGAGAGAGAGGATAGGGGTTGGGGGTAGAGGCTGTGGCGGGGGCACGTTGCAAAGCAAATGTGTCTGGGCTGTAGGCAACCACAAACGAGCTTGACTTCGTTTGCCTCAGCGGCAGTGGCTGAGAGAGAAAGAGCTTCAGCTTGTTTATAGTATCTCAATAATTAATGAGCTCTTAGGAATTTTTGTGGCGTACGCAGGACGACTCACAGCGTAGGACGAGTCGCGAAGGATAAAACGAGGAACAAAGTCAACTGCCGTGCCACGCTGGGTTCTTCGCCTTTGGCTGTCGCTGTTGCCGCTGCGAAAACTTAATGTACAAATATAATTTGCCGCACACACAAACACTTATGTGGCCACCAATGCGTCGATGCTGCTAGGGTAGAGGGTAGGGTAGAGGCTAGGGGGGTAGGGGAGAACCAGCATTTTGTTAGCCCATCCACAACTATGCGACCCACATTGCCCAAAATGCTGGGGCTACAAAGCTAGTTACCATAAAGGAAACAGAGTCCTCTGTCTGCCAGTTGTCACCAGCATCCAGCGCACTCACAGAAAGAGAGTTCATATTTTATGAATATAACCATGTTATAAGCAGCGCTGGTCGCCAAACACTAAGACAGAAGAGTGAGAGGGGTGGGGGGAGGGGGCAGCTGGGGGGTCTGTCAGTCAGGCAGACAAATACATCAAAGCATTTTGACAGACAGCATACAGTTATATTGTACGTGTCCAAGTGCTCTGAGCAGCACAAGATATACGACAAATAGATACCCTGCAAACAAAAGACAAAGCTTAAAAGGATTGGAATAGAATCTAGACATACGATATGTATGTATATATCCTACTAGCTAAAGAGAAAGCATAGAACTATTGGAAATATAAACTAGATATCCGATATTCGATAAAGACACAAGATATACGACATATATACGATAAACAATACGCGACGTATATCATATCTGTATGCTCTGCAAACTAAAGACAAAACGCAGAAGCATTGGAAATAGAATCTAGATATCCGATATAGTATATACGATACACTATGTACGATATACACGACAAAGACACAAGATATGTGACAGATATACGATAAACGATATATATACGATACATGATATAAGAGATATAGGACAGAGACACACATATACGATACATGTATACAATATATACGACAAAGACAAAAAGTATACGACTTATATACGATACACGATATATGATGCATACGACAAAGACACAAGATAAACGACATATATACGATATACGGTATACGGTATACGATATGTACGATAAAGACACAAGATATACGAGAAAGATACAAGATTTACGACATATATACGATATAGGCTATACGATATCTTCGATAGACACAAGATATGCGTGATATATACGATATTAGATATACGATATACACGACGAAGACACAAGATACGACATATATACGGTATAAACGATAAAGACAGAAGATATACGGCATATATACGATATACGCTAAATACGACATGTATACGATATACGATATATACGCCAAAGACACAAGATATACGATCTATATATATTCCCCACAAGCCAAAGACAAAGCATGGAAGGATTGGAAATGTATCTTAGGTCAATCAAAGGATATATCTAATACTGCATATATCTAATGAATATAATCTATATCGAAATTCCCTTTCATTTATATCCTTCAAAACCGATTTGCAGCAGGAGAGTCTGTTTAAAGGGTATTTCATAATAAAGTATAAAAAAACAACAAAGTTGCCTTCTCATTACTTATTCATTTGCGACGCTTTTAGCGCTAACTCCGTTACACTATGCCCTTTGCTGGCTAAAACGCCTCCCTCCCCTTCCACACCCCACTACACCCCCCGCTATACATATCCCAACACTCATTTGCCTTTGCCTTTGATTTGCTTAATTTGTAAATTGTCGGGATGCAACAACGTTGAGGAGATGCTTTTTCATGGCTTTTAAACGCTTTAGTTGGCACGAAATTGACCAAAGGATGTGCGGCACAAAGTGCTCATAGTCCGAGAGGGCATTTAATCTGTAAGGGGAGACGGTGGGGGGAGGGGGGGTGTGGTTTGCATAGGGAAGGGGCATGCAACATTTATGTGTGTGTATGTGGTTACATATGTTTTAATGTCATAAAAAACAACAATGCATGACAACGTTCAACTTACACACACACACACACACACACACACACACACACACACATATACATATACATATTTTATAGCATATTTTATAATCTAATTACCGCGCAATATCGTCCAAAAAATAAATGATCGCACAGCTGGGACCACAGGCGAACGGCGGAAGTTGTAAAGGGCGTGGCTGGGGCCGGGGGATGAGGGATGAGAGGTTGTGGGTGCGGGTGCGGGGTTAGAGGGGCATAAAAATGCCACGAAATTAGCTCGACGCGTTTGGCATTAAAAGCGACGCCCAAAGCGTGCGGCATTAAAATAAATTGCACAATATATACTAAAACACACACATACGTATACACACACATACGTATACACACACACACACACACACACACCGATACACAAACACACCTTTTGGCACGCAAGTAACACCTAGCAAAGACGGCGAAAGCGAACTCGCAACTGGAGGACCTTACTTTCAGCTTTACCCAGTCGACCGCAGGTGTCGGCGCTTTCAACGCCTTTTATGTGCGACACCACGACCCCGCCCCGCCCCTGCCGCCAGCACCTCCCACTCCTGCCACAGGCAAGTAAAAGTGTCATATGGAACAACAACAACAACAAGAGCAACAAAGAGCAACAAATTCAAAGCCCAGTCTCTGATAATAACAAAACACAATTTAACGCATTGGCGGCTACTTAAAAAGCGTCGCATGGCCAAGCGATAAGACGAGCTGGAGAAGATTACCACTGGGGTGGTTCTGGTATGGGTATCTGTAGGTGGTGCTCCTGCTGGTGCTGGTGCTCCTGATGGTGGTGGGTTGACCAAATGAATGTTAAGCAGTTGCGCCTACAAGGATGGTAATATATAGATGTACGAGTATTATAAAAGGCACGTGTTCTCTCTAACTGCCAATTGACAGGCAACACACACACACACGCACATACACACACACTCAAAAAGGACCTCAACTGTGCCCTGACATGAGAGTCGCTAATATAAACATGCGATTAACCTAAAATACTAAATAATTGATACAACTAAATGAAAACTCTATTCAAGAAAAGCTAAGATCATAATTAAATCAAATTTTACAGCATTTTTTTTTATGCTGAAACTATTTTTATTATTTTATGAGCTTGTTTTGAGTTGAGCTGCTTACTATAATTGGGAGAAGCTTGATGCCAAATCCTTTATGGACACGCTCTCAGATATATTTCCTTTATTTTCTATATATCCGCATTCACTGAATCTAATTTTAGGTATCAGATCTCAACCAATATCAGTTTGATTATCATTATTCTTAAGGCCAAACTTTTCTGTAAGCTGAAAGATTTCTCTTGGGAAGAATGAGAATAAAAGTGGATTCAAATTGAAAGAATTCTCGAAATTTGGGTAATTTTAAATTCTATATAGAATATAGCATATATGTCTATCGATATCAACTTTATATATGAGACTTTAGTTAGATTTCAGTTGCTTCCTAAAGAAAGTTATTGCAAGACTCCAATTTGAAGGTAGCCAAAGTTAGAGTTATTTTTGATATATTATTATTTAAGCTTAAGATTTTGAAACTTTAAATTGTTTTATGCTTGACAAAAAGTAACCATTAACAATTAATATGCCTTAATTAATGCTAATCATCAATCCCTAATTTCATTTAATGTTTTATATTTAGAATACACTTTTACAAGTTCTCTTTGCCAGCAGCACAGAGTTTTTTAGGCACCTCCTCGCAGGCTGCTGGCTGCGACTTCCAGCTAAGCTAATGGTTTATATATATATATATATATTCTTATATACATTTAACATTCCTAAAGAACTTAAAATAATGAAATAGATAAATAGAATTTGAAATATTTGTAAAGGTTTTTCCTGGAAACATTTGAAAGGGTTGAAGGCAGAATTCAAGTTTTGTGTATGATAATTATATTATCAGACGTCATCCGTGAATGTATCAATGGGAGGTATGTTTATTGTACAATAAACAGATTCCCATATTTACCCACCCCAAATAATTATCTATAAAGTGGCTCTTTAGAGGTAGAACGATGGCATTGAATGCATTATTTAAGGGTTATATCATCTGGCTGAGTGGCCAGCGCAGGGTTCAGGTTCAGTTGAGGTTCAGGTTAGTTGGCCCCCTTTGAAATTCACAATTTCAGGTTCTTTGGCGGTGCCATTGTCGATGCCTACTTAATATGCAGTTTCAATTGTTGTCCTAACTTACACACACACACACACACTGACACACACATACACACATATAGAGCCGCACATACACGTGAAATAAGTGAAGCGCGTGCACCCTGAAGCATTCAATGCAAACAATACAATAGAATAGAGAGAGAGTGAGAGGCCCGCAGACGCACACGCACACATTTGCATATATTTATTTATTTTATGTCTCTTCTATTATAAGGAAGCAGAAGAAGAAATATAAGTGTAAGAGGAAGCAGAAGAAGTAATGTAAGGTGGGGCAGTCACAAGTAGGCATCAAGTAGAAACTGCACAATAAAATTCAATGCGGTTGATGACTGCTTTTTATGCCAATGTCAAACACTCCCACAAACACACACACACATACGTACGCATATAATGTGTGTGTGTGTGTATCAGTGTCTTGGACTCTCTTGTTTGAGTTCTCCACTCTCCACTGCATACAATATTTATTGGTTTATTTTATGATCCCTTTTGATATGTACTTAAAGAAAATTTTACATTTATTGGTTTGACAAGCGCAAACAACAACAACAACAACGAGAACAACAGCAACGAGAATAAGAGGAAGAGCACAAGTAACGGTGTTATTTGGGTTCAGGCCGGAATAATAGTTGGTCGAGGGTTAAGAGGCTGCCGCAGCAGCAGCAGCAGCCGCAGCAGCCAGTCAAATATGGAATTCTCGAATATGATGGGTCAACTGGTCTGGTCAACGTCTTGTGCCATTTTCGGTTTGTAATCTGCTCATTTGCTTATAAAATTATTCACCTCATTTGTTGCCCCTTTTCTGCTTGCGTGCGCCCAAGAAAAGCCCTCCTCCCCCCTCCCCCCTCGCACACCCCCACAGCTCATTGAAAACCACTAGCCAGTCCCCGCAGGTTTAACAACGTTGGTCATTTGATGAGTTATGGAGATGGTTTGGGGTTCCCGGGCATCTGTTTACGGCCATTTTGTTGTTTTGCTGTTTTGTTGCCGAGTGGCGCACGTAAATTGTGGCCCATAAAAGTTGAAGTGTGTGCAAGTGTCTCCGCAGGCTTTTTCAGTCAGCGTCCTCCGGAAACGTTTAATGGCCGATGGCAATTACAATTTGAGGCCATACCAAGCTGCTCCAGACGTAGCTGCTCCAAACAAGGATTCCTAACCGTCTCAGCCACTTGCCGAAGCAGCACTCAAGTGTCAATTAGATGCACTTCTCTTTATACGGCAAATGGCACTGGCTCTGGCACTGGCACTGGCAATGGCAATGGAACTTGCTCTGGCACAAAACCTGCCGAGTCATATGTCCCCTCTGGCATTGAAGTTACTTTAAGTTCAACCCTCTTAACATCCTTAACTCCACCTCCTCCTCTCGATTCTACACACACACACAGAAAACATACAGCAAACAGGAGCCAGCCTTGAAGGAGGTGTACGCGGCCTTTGAAGTGTAGTTGACGTCATGATGAAGCAACTTCCCGTCGTTAAAACTGCTCCGCCCTTCATTTCCCTTTCGTCAACAATTTGCAAGCGATGCGACGTGCCATGTGGGCGTGGCGCCATACATATTGAGCTGGTTAACGTCTTCGTCTCCATCTTCGTCTGCCCACTAGAGTTACTCATCCTGTTGCTACTCCTCTGGTCCTCCTATTGTTATATACCTATTCAGGAAGCTGAGTTCTTAACCAAATTAAATCAGTGCAATGATTCTCAGTCTCTGGAAGCGAATGGAGGAAACGGGTTTTTGTTTTATGGACAGCCTGGCGTATGAGTAATGAGCGTGTGATGATTGGCCAATTGGGCAGAGAAACAATTTCTCTGGATTAGCACATATCATATAATAAAATAGCCATAGAATTAACAGCTAATCTGGGTCAAATCTGTTCCGAATATGTCCAAACTTTCAGACTTAAAAGTAAACTCAAACATAATACGATTAATTGAGAGCTAATCTTAAAGAACGAAATGTTCGCAGGCTCAGCTTACATAATATTTACACTAAGAGGCTGGAATATGCTCTAAGATTACTAATCATCTGCAGCAATTGGGGGCAGAGCATGTCCTTTTACTCAGTCAGTTGGCTTCCTGTTGCTGTTTTTGTTGGGTAATTGGCAAAAAAATAGGCAGCATTTCTCGAAAATGACTAAACAAAAAATTAAATAAAATAATGGAAAGAAAAGACAACAGTTTTTGTGTTTAGTAAGCAAACGTTTGTGAGAGGCTGCCTGTGTGTGTGTGTGTGTGTGTATATCCTGTGTGTGAGTGTGTGTCCTGTTGTTTTGCCATATCACTTTGTATGCAACCGTCGCCTCGAAGCGTATCAAATTGAAGCATTGATGCGGAAGCGGCGATTGCCACGGCTAAGGGCGAATGGCTAACACTGGGTGGCAGCAAATGGCGGATGCGCCAAACAGGAGAAACAGGACATGCGACAGGAGACAGGAGGAGACAGAGGAGACAGTGGAGACAGTGGAGACAGTGGAGAGAGAGTGGAGAGAGGAGGAGGCAGCACCAGGGCTAAGTTTGTGTGGAGGTCACATGACTTAGACGCCAATTTTTGTTAGCTCAATGGCCTAAACACAAAACGCCTTGTAAATTAGCTTGTTGTTATTGTTGTTGCACGTTGTTGTTGCATGTTGTGTGACTTGGCAAATTTGGTTGATGTTGATGTTGATGCTGATGTTGAAGTTGCTGTTGCCGCCGCCGACGACGACGACGCCGCCGCCGCCGCCGCTGCTGCTGCTGCTGCTGTGGTCGAGTAAATTGTTCAATAGCTCCACAAGACATACGCATGCCGCATGCCGCATGCCACATGCCGCATACCCAGTAAGTTCGAGTCGTGGGAGTCGCATTTTCTAGTTGAGAATGACAGACAAAAAGGGCATTATTTTATACGAGAATGAACAGGCTAAAATTCACTTGAAGCAGGTTTTATGCTTCAACAATTTTGTGAAATTCAATTTATGTTACCCAAGGACATAAAACATATACCGAATCATTACACACACACACACACACACACACGTAGACAGGGAGTAAGAAAGAGAGAGGGAGAGAGAGTGAGACACATGTGTGTTTAGTTGGAGCACGTAAAATATCAGTTATAGTCATGTTCATATATGGATACAAAGTACAGCATCTCTTCCCATGTGTGTGTGTGTGTGTGTGTGTGTGTGTGCCACATACCCCTTCACTCTTATTGCAAACGTGCAATGACGTAGTCAAAGCGTCAAATGCAGTCAAAGGAAGCAAGTAGGAAGAAAAAACGGGAAGCAGGAGCACAGCCGTCAGACTGTGTCTGGCTTAACCTTTCGATTTCCATGGCATTGGATAACGTGAACACAGAGCTCGAACGCCATCGCAATACCCTTTCCATTTGGGGCCAGATACAACTTCAAAGTCAAAATGCACATTGCCAAGTTTAATGATAACTTCTAAATAAAAAGGACACGCTAACAGTTTAAGCTCTCAGATTGCAGGTCGATGGATGCTCCCAGCTTCAGCTACAGCTTCAGCTTCTGGTTCTGGTTCAGGTTCTCTCCTCGGAGTTTTTCGGCTGCTTTTCAGCTTTTAGTTTGGGTTTAGGATTTGGCATTCGAGCAAGTTTCCCCAGTTACACTCACACGTAGCAAACATAAATTTCACTTTATGGTTTGTTAACGAGTTAAATTCGAATACAGTGAAAAACGCACAAAGTTTGTCACTAGCTGCAGGAAAAGAAAAGAAAAGAAAAGAAAAGAAAAGAACAGAAACGAAATAGAAAGGAAACGAAACGAAAGGATGGGAAAGGAGCCTCAAGGAATCGCTGCTAAACGTGCTGGAGTGTGGAGCGTGATAAGTATTATAGTAGTTAATGGATTTTTCCAGTTGCCTTTGGGGAAAACGTTTTACTACACAACTTGATTGCATTATAAAGACTTTAAAAATAATTTAATATATGCACTCGAACTACTTCCAGGTACTTTAATTACTCCCTTCCATAATAAAGCTGTGCGAATTGATGTAACAACCTGAAGGACACTCCTCATTGGACTCTCTCTCTCTGACAATCTGGCAGTCTATCTGACAGTCTGTCAGTCAGCTTGTCAGTTTGTATGAACGCTTCGATTACAGAAGCTTTCTGTTTCCTCTATGCACGCGAATGAAGTTTGCTTTTTATATTTTAATTTCCTGCCTTCGCGCAAGTATTTTATTATCCCTCTGATACGGGCACCTGCATATGTTAAAGGCGTCCTGGAATTTAAATCCAGAGAGCGAAGGATAATCAAAGGAAATCGCAACTAAGTAATTAACATTGAGCACAAAGTGTACTGCGGCTTTGAATCAAAAGGTGAAGCACAGACGTGGTTTCTCTTCTAATCCCCAAGGATTAGTTACCCCAAGCTGGAGGCAGGACTCTTTTTTGCTGTCAATAGTGGCTGCTGACCAAGCCATAGTTTGAGTTGAACTTTCAAGGATAATAGACACAAGGCTAGTAAATTTCACACACACATCCTTTGATCTAATTCGAGCCAGATTTGAAATGTGTTGAGCTAAAGCTAATTAAAAGTTGTTTGGGGTATTAAAATTATGCTACCATTTGCTCAGCTGCTGCTCGTATTCAAATTTTCATTGCTACTTTTTCCTTTTTCCACTCTCCGCTTGGCTCTTAACTTCCCAAGGCGATTTTCCATTTGAATTTTTGATACTTTGACATAACAAAGCCCTAACTTGACGATATTTGCCATAATGCTAAGCTCCTGTTTGGGGTATTATATGTCCATAATCTGTTGGCTCTCTTCCTCTTTCTGGCAGTCTATACTACAATATATATATACGATATGTATATGGAATGTGTCTCTGCATTGATTACCCTGTCTGGCTGCAGTTTGAGATCTCCTTCCTTAGCGACTCTGCTCATTAGCGTTCCATAAATTTGATTAAGACAATCCCATGGGCATTTGTTGTGCTGTGTGTTGTGTGTTGTGTGTGCCTTGGTCTATTTGTTCTGGGTGTATCCTGGGGGAGGGCGACGAGGGGCGAAAGCAACCCTGAAACATCTGCCAAATTAGCACAGAGCAACCACCAAGTGAATGCAATACTGCAAAATATACGCAGTATGTAGATATATATATATATATATATATATATATATATATTCGTACAGACATCCATATATCATAAGGTCTTTTACAATTTTGACGCCACTTTAATTGGATTAATTTGCATTAATATTTATTAGACGCAAATGCAGAATGGAGAAGTGGAGAGGAGGCAGACAACTGACATCAGAGGACATTAGAGATCAGACGGGTGTAGACCCTCTGGCCATTTAAGTGCCCATTTTCATATCAGGCAGCGAGTGAAAGGACACAGGACGCAGGACATGAAAGAGCAGACGGACGCAAAGGAGCATTTGCAATGCAGAAAAGGCGCACAAAATGGCAAAAGGAACAAGAAGCTCCATGTGGGATGTGGGATGTGAATGTGAATGTTAAGAGTGGAAGAGCAGTGGAAGAGCAGTAGAAGATGCAGAAGCAACGTGGCTAAAATGTGCACTTGGAACTGTCAAAGCAAATATGTCAAACATCGTCGACGTTTGTCCTTCGTCCTTTCGAGCTGCAGCAAATTTTTCTATTTGCTTTGCTTTCCAGCGTTGTTTGCACTCATATTGAATGTTCAAGTGTGTGTGTATACATGTGTGTGTGTATGTGTGTGTGTGTGTGCGTGCGTGTCTCCTGGCGCGACTCCTGCTCCTGATGTGTGCATTTGTTTGTTAGCAAACATGTAAGTTGCCTTTGGCCAGCGCCAACGCCAACGCCAGCGCCAGCGTCAACGCCGACGTCTGCGTCAGCGTCAGCGCCAGAGGGCAGACAAGAGGACGTCTAAGCGACAGAGCGACAGGCAGCTCACTTCAATCATCTGGCACTTGGCTCGCCCCGAAATCGAAATTTTCTTCTTTCTTCCTCTTCCTCTGCCTCTTCTCTTTTTTACAATGCAAGAAGAAAATTCCATTCACGAGCATTTTCTTGCTGCCGACTTCTTATTCGCCTGCATTGTGCCCATTTCAGTTTAGTTTCTCTACGCTCTTTCTATTTTTCTGTATTTTGGCAAATACTTCATACTTTGCGCCACGCCATGTCCGATGTACCTCCCCCCGCCCCCCGCCACCTACCCCCTTCTCTTAACACCCTCATTCCCCATTTCCGTTCACCGTCTTGGTTGCTGTATTTGATTTCGCAAAGTGCGCGCTGGAAATTTGATTTCGCTGCTGCAGTTGCTCCTGCTCCTGCTGCTGCTGCTGGAGCTGGTGTTGCTGCTGCTGCTGGTGTTGCTGGTGCTGCCATGACTGCCATACCACCAATACATCCCCTGTCAACTCAAAACTCAATAGCAATCACAGACACACTTCTTAGACGTCCAGACACATACACAACAAGCACACACAACACACTCACACTCACACACACACACACACACACACAGCACTTAGACGTCATGCATTGTCACATGTGTGTGCTGGTTGCTTGAGGAGCAGCAGACGAACTCAACAGCCCAGAATTGCGACAGGATGCAGGCAAATGGCAAATGTCTTCCCTCAACTCAAAGATTCGCAACTTCTACTTAGGAGCCTCTCAAAGAGGAGTCCTTCTCTGTGATTTTGCAATATTGCAAGACGATAGTTAAACTTATAAAATCCAGTTAAGTGCTATGCATAATTATATTCGAGGGCAGCACCACCCAGTTTAAGCCCTCTCAGAACTCAGAGCTCAGGCTAGAACAATCAGTAAGCCAATAATTTCTGCTCCATCAGCACCTTTTCTCTGGTAATTCCAAACTGCATCATTTGGCGTAACAAATGACAAGCTGGCTAACAACTGAGGAACAAATGAAGCATCCATCATTTTAACAGCCACCCAATCATTTATACCAGCTCTCCCTCTCTCTCTTTCCCTCCTTCTTTCTCACTCTCGCACAATTATAACCATTGAAATAAATGCCTCTGCGTCTGACCCCTTACGGCAATTAAGAACTCTCGAATTTGCTATATAAGTGGACCGAGTATATCAGCATAAATCTCGAGCAATCTTATGCCCTGTTGAACCCTAATATGAGAGCCAAACGCGCTGCGAGCTGTGAGCTATGCGCTACAAGCAGCGCGCTCAGTTATGAGCTGCATTAATAAGCCATGGCCCAAAACGAACTCCAAAACTCCTTAACAAATTTCGCCAAGCAATAATAACGACAATGAAAACATAACAAAATGCGATCGAGAAAAACTCACTGAATATTTAATACCCTAACTTAATTTGAGACTGAGAAGTATCCATATATATTTCTATATGTTTTATTACCATCCGAGAGGGGCTTCTAAGGATATTCATTTGGTTGAGATACCCGACGCTGGTTGTAAACTGTTAATCATAGTTAATATGCCCGGCTTAGGTTAAAGTAGTTAAAAATCCGAGCGACTCTCTACTCTGTTAGCAGCAAATCATCATTAATATTCCAAAAGTTGTGGGCGAAGCTTTCCGCGCAAAGTTTTGCCAAAGCGCAAAAATTTTTACCCTGTTTAACTTGGCGTAAATTGTGCGCTATAATAAAAGCCTGAAGTGCCTTGGCCAAATGGCTGTTGGCTCTGCTTCTGCCTCTGCCTCTGCCTCTGCTGCTGCTGCTGCTGCTGGTGCTCTGTGGGCGTCGCTCTACAAGGTTTAGTTCATCTTCAATTAATAATGAAGGTGTTAAATTGTCGAAATCTGTGCGGTGGCACCACCTAGCAGCGACCTACATTAAGCTCAAACAGTTCAACCAGAAGCGGAAGCATTGCAACAGCAGTAACAGCAGCAGCAGCAGCAGCAGCAGCAACACCAGCTACAGCAGCAACATCAATGGCAACAACAGCAGCAACATCGCCGGCTAATTAATGAAAATGCTTTGAAATAATTATGCATAATTTTTAGTGTATACATTGAGCAGTTTATGGCTGAGTTATTACAACAGCTGCTGTCGAAAGTAATTAGCATACGGCCAAAGGGGCCTTTTTCGGGCTATGGCTATGGATCTTCACTGGGTGAGGATTGTGGGTGGGATTGGGTTAAGGATTCGGATATGGATGCATGCGATGTGTTACGTTGTGGAGTGGCCACAACTTTTTGGAGCATTTATGGCATGAAAATGCATTTTAAAATGCCAAACTCTTAGGGGAAGGCAGCTTGACAACTCGATTTCAAAGTAAACAAATGAGCGACAACTACACACAGCAACATTAAGAGAGGCACACACACACACAAAGACACACACACACACACACATTCTCTCATCTACAAGTTGCATTGCACAACATGTTTTCCATTTCGAGTGTAAACAAAATTCTAATACGTAGAACATATTGCTGGAAAATTGCTTTCCTTTCGGCAACAGTAACAGCAACAGCAACAGCAACAGCTACCAGCAATGGTAACTGGCAACTGGCAACTGGCAACTAGGAACTGGTAACTGGGTACTGGGAACAGGCAACAGGAGCAACAAGGAGCCAAGCAAAACCGAAAAGCATTGTTAACAACAACAGCAACACAAGTAAAGGAAGCCAAGGCGATCGGGGGGCGGCGGCGGTGAAGGCGGAGGCGGAGGCGGAGCGGGGGTGTGGCAAACCGAACGAAGAACGTCAAACTTTTGATGTTGCAATTTGTAATTCAAGCAGAAAACGAAGCGAGCAAATTTTTTCTTCCTTTTTCTCATTTTTTTTCTCGTTTTTTTTTTTTTTTTTTGTGTTTTTTGGCTCTGCAGACGAATATGTGAATGGCTAAATGTGTGAGTGTATATGAGTGTATAAGTGAGTGCTTGGCTGCGAGTGTGTGTAAAAATTTCATTTCAAGACTCTACAGTGTATAACGTATAAAGTCGAACTGGAAATGTTCTACAAAACTCAAAGGAATTTTATTTTTCTTTCCAATTTTATTGAGATAAATTCCAAAAAATTCGAAAAAATGTTCCTAAAATATTCAAAGTATCTGAAGAATCTTGTTTAAGATACAAATATATATAGGAAACTATTACAACGACCTGTTTATGTTTTAAGGATAATAAAAGTCGTTTCCTTCTAACGATCTCAGCGATAATATATAGGATTATGTTACGAATCCCTATAAAGGATCTAAAGAACCTTCAATTTCAACTCTCTTACGATTTGTTGCTGCTCCTTCTCCTGGCTGGATAGCTGGCTGGCTGGCTGCCTTGGCACGGCGTGTCCTCGTAGGAGTTTGCCTGAATTTTCTCATTCACATTTTGCCAGTAAGAGTTTTCTTTTCGTTTGGCTCGTTTTCTTTTTGCTCGGCGCATTGTGTGGGCATAAGAAAACTTTGGCGCTTGAAATATTGTTAAGCGTGGCGGTTGCGTCCTCCACATCCTGCCCAGCTACCAGCCTGCCAGCTACCACAGCGGCTGCTCCCATTGGCCCACAAATGAGCTGAAGACTGTGGAGGATGCGGAGGATGAGCCTGGGTTACTGATGGAAATGGAAATGGAAATGGAGGCGACACAGCTGGCAGTCCGCCGAGGCATTTAAAATGTTTTGGGAAGTTTTCGATTTGGCCATAATCCCGGGCACTTGTTTAGCGAGCCAGAGTCCAGAGTCCAGAGTCCAGAGAGAGCTAAGGCTTAAATTCGACTATGTCTGGCAATAAGTAAGTACCGCGTACTGTGAGTACTATGAGTACTTTTCCTCATATTTTGGGATTATCATTGTTATTCTTTGCCGCCTCGTCGACCAAGCCCGCCCCTATCATTAGCGTCTAAGCATTAATTGTTTAAAGATTAAGATTGTTTCCTTTCGGTTCTGCTTTCCCTCTTCCCTCTTTCCATTTTCTTTTCTTTCACTTTTTTTTTTATTTGCGCAAACTCAATTGTTACTTACTTAGCCGAAGAGGGGCTGGAGCGTACCTCTATATTTGTATTATAAATAGGGACGCGGCTCGATCAACGACTTTACGCTCCAGCGGACCTATATAAGAAAATCGTAAATTGCGTTAAGAGCAGCTGTCGACGACATCTTCACCCCTTTTCGATCAGAGTGAAGCGGCAGGAGAGGAGAGAAGGGGACAGGAGGAGATCCTAAATTTCTATTTATTGGCAATTTAAGTGCGATATAAATAATTTGGCATTCAGGTAGAGAGTAGACAGTAGACGTAGGGTAGTAGTCCTTTGACTTTGATGGACCATGTGAATGATCCCTGTACGGCAGATCCAGATAATGCATTATCAATTGGACAGGGTTGAATTAGCTCGATTTAAATGTTTTGGGTTCCGTTTCAATGGGAAGAGAATGCACATTTGTATTCACTTTTGCGGCAGAGGCCTGACGATAGGGTTTAATTGATTATGCACGATTTTTCACTATATATTTCATTATATATAAATACAACAAAAAAGGAAAATGCAATAGGGGAAGGAAGGTCTGGTCTGATGTGGTTCGTTAGCTTCTCTAGTGGTTCACGTTGCGGTGGTGCAAAATGATTTCAATGAGAATTTATTCAAATACGCTTTAGTATGAAACTCAAACTCAAAGGCTGAATTAAAGCTTTGATAAATTATCCTTTTATATAGTATATACTTTATTAATGCATTCTTAGCATTACTTCCATTCACTTTCATCCAAATATGAGCGGAATCTCCCAACCAAGTTCACTTAGTGCCCCCACATCTAATGCCCAATTTGCTTCTATTAATCTGGAGCTGATGAGGTTAAGGGCCAGGCCTCTGATTGCTTAACTCTCGCGAAAGCAGCATAAATTGAAAGCAAAAATTTCATAATTAATTATATTATTTAATTTGCTTTTTCTACTATACACATATATATATTTATAATATATACATACATGTGTGTGTGTGTGTGCACAACAAGAGGCGAAACACTCACCGCAGTCAACAAAAAACCTTGTTAGTAATTGCGGTAAATGTGATTAGAAACTTTGTTGCAAGCGGTCCTCGTTCTGAGCAATGCTTTCCCCTATTTGATTTTTAGCGCCAGAAAAACCAAAACTTTTAACCTAGACACACACACACACACACACACACACACGTAGACACACACATACTAGCACACGCACCCGTAAATAGTTGGCCTTTTACGTGTGTTAATGATGTTTTCTCAATCAAAAAGTTAAATCTTTCAGAGCGTAAGAACAAATTTTGCCGAGCTGCCGAGGCACGCAAAAATGTGTTGGCAAAAGGGGCAGCCAGGGGGAGAGGGGTGGGGTGGTTGGGCAGAGGTTCAGGTTTGGATAAGACCTGCGTGTTAAGCGTTTTAGGAACTGTCGCTTTTAGAGCTGTGGCTCTGGCTGCGGCTGCCAGCGAATCGAACAAGAAAAGCTAATTACAAGTAGCTAAAAGTTGTGCGTGTTTTCGGTTCAATTGGGGGCAGGGGGCCAAGGTAGGAGAGAGACAGGGGAGAGTGAGGGTGGTCGGTGGGTTTGATTTAGCATGATAACTGACAGGGGGGAGCATGGACGTCTATGGCAAAACACCTGTTCGAGAAACTGTTTGAAACTTTGATTGGTTTTTATATGATTTTTTATTTTATTTTTATTTTTAATTTTATTTTTTTCTTTCCTTGCTTCTTTGTCGCTTTGTGCGACGTCTCGCCAAATGTGTCAATAATTGGCCTAAAATTTGTGAAAACTTTTCAGAATTCACTGCGAACCGTTAACAGAATTACAGCCACAAAAATAAGTGGGTGAAACGACTGTAATTCTCCCAACTTAAAGTCAACTTGTGTCGAGTATAAAAATAAAAAATTATTATTATACACAAAACAAGCTAAAAATATAAATTTAAAGTTAAGTCATCCTCCGTTTGACTATCATCAACTAAATTTAGTAAATTATCTGTCTATAGATTATAAATACATATATTAGGCCATAAAATAAATCATTGTTCCTATATATATATATAATCGTAGGTATATATATGCGTTTATTGCTGGTGTCTTCGTGCTTATCGTGTTTCTGGTTTAGCTCGTTGTATGAATACATGAACCTGCAGCAATTATGAATTCCATTCTAGTTGAGCAACTTTAGTGCTTGCTAACTCTCATTCATTCAGCTATCTATTCATTCATTTATTCATTCATTTTGCGCCCTAAGCTGCATCTCCAGCTCCATCTCCTGCTCCAGCTCCAGATGCTGCCGCTTCCTTCAGCCAGCTACATTCCAGCGCTTTATAGTTTCCCACTTTCAAACTCCGGAGTTTGGCATCAAAGTTAGAGCCGGAGTTTGGTTCCCTTTTTTTGTGTGTGCCAATGCCACTGCGAGAGAGGAGAAGCTAAAGCCAAACACTTACTTAAAATTTGAACCCCTTTTTGGCTGCTCAAAAATCGTTTTCAGCTCAGTTTTCAGTTAGCTTCGCTTTTAGTTCACTTGCACTCATTTTGCGCTTGTTTTTCTTGTTACGAGTATTCTTTTTTCTATTCTGTTCTGTTCTGTTCTGTTCTTTTCATTTTTTTCATTTTGGGGAATTTTAATATAAGCCAAGCTTTTGCTAGCTGGAATTTGTTGTTCTGCCCCGCACTGTCTTGGGCGAAAAGTTTATATCTACGACCAAATAGTTTCAGACTATTTCTCCATCAATTTTATTGGTAATACTTAGACAAAAGTTTGCCCACATTACAGAGCGATATTTGCACTGGCCAAGGGAAAGGCGGCTGGGGGTGGGGGGTGATGGGGGAGTAGCTTTAGCTCTGTTTTAAATTAAAGGATTCAAAGCATTCAAAAGCGTTAAAGTTTGTTCGGCAAACAAGATTCTTGGCTGAAAATTAGAAGAGCGTTTCTACTCACACTCGCACTCACACGCATTTGATAAATTCAGCAAAGAAAGTGCTCGAAGAACACTTTTCGCCAGAAAGAGAGAACTAGTTAATAAAGAACTTGCGACTGCAATTTTGTTTTGATGTGTTGCCTGCCTAATTGTAATTACTTTTGGACCACTGCCTCGACTGCCTCCACCCTGTAATTGCGACAATTGAGTCTAAAAGTTGCCAACTTGTAATTATCACTTACAGCACCAGCCCCAGCCCCACTGCCAGCCCCAGTCCCTCTTTCAGCCTGATGCGAGCTCTAAGCCAGCTGGATGAGCAAATGAGGGATTGTCGAGGGGGTTGCGGGATCTGGGGGTGTGCCACGAGAGAGAACCTGCCTGCACACACATGCAGCTTAATTAATAGACACAACAAACGTTCCATTCACCAACCAAAATCCGCACACAATCCGCCTCTGGCTTTTGCCTTTGCCGTTGCCGTTGCCGTTGCCTTTTGGTAGACCCGCACAGAACATGACGAACAGAATTCTCTGGCCGCAATAATAATTTACATTTTAAGCCAATTCTGAAAATGTTTAACACAACAAAAATACAAAAAATACAAAAAGTGCCATACAAAAAAATTCCCATTTTCACAGTTAAATAAAAATTAATTACAACAATTTATCGTTCTCGCTGTGGCCGCATACAACTGGCAAAAAAAATACAAAAAATACAAAAAATACAAAAAATATATAAAAAATATACAACAAAAAAACCGTCACAAACGCAACGTAACGAATGAATTACAAGGCGAACAAGCCCCCAGGACAAATATCTTTTTATCCCCCATCCCCCAGTTCCAACCCCTCCACCTCCCCTCCCCCGATCCCGATCCCATTCTACACTCCATAATGTGCGGCTTGTTGTTGTTAAACGTTGCAGGACGTCGCTCGAAACTGGCTAAAACGCAAATGTTAAACCCTTTCGTTAATGCAGAATAATTGCTACGGTTCGTGGTCCGAGTTCCGAGTTCCGACTTGTGTGTTGGCCTGCTGAAAACGTCAAAAAGCAACGGTATTTTCCTATTTTTTCCTTTTGTTTTTCATTTTTTCACTGTTTCACTCTCTCTCTCTCGCTTTTTTTTTACCGCTCTGTGTCTCTTAAAATTAGAGCGACGGGCAACCGGGAAAAGTGGGCGTATGGCGAGTTCCGTTTCATTTAGTTTTCAGTTTCCACCTAATTTACCCAATTGGGTAAAAGTGCTTTGTCATAATCAGCCCGGGAGCAGGGTTCGCATATCTAATGAATGAGGCCCGAAAACAAACGAGAGAGGAGGCGCCATAAAGCAAACTTTTCGCTGGGGCCACTTTTGGCCAGCAGCAGGAAAACCGGAGGATGAAAAGGGGAACAGCATAAAACAGGGGGAGCGGGTAGCGAGGAGCGGGGGAGAGAAAGCATCATGAAAAAGTAGCTCCATTGGTATGGGTCTATTTACTCTCCCCCCGGCTCCTCTCCGCTGGGCACATATTTATCGAGTTGCTAATAGGCTGTCACATAATTAGCCTTGTAACAACAAAATCGGCTTCCCAAAAAGGTAGCCAAGCCGGGGAGGGAAAAAGACAGAGGGAGTGAGAGAGAGAGAGAGAGCTAAAGGACATTAGCATTAGCCAGGATGAAAGTCAAAGATGTTAACGATAATGTCCGGCCCTGCCAATGTCCGTCCGTGTCCAGAGCCAGCGACTAATGCGCTTTTCACAAACTGAGCCTGTATATGGCCTGCTAGGGTTGCCCTTCACATTCAAAGACAGCAAACTGATTTATCTAAGATGGAAGATAAGCCGAGGGCAAAATAAGACATCGGTTAGAAGATTAAAAAGAGTTGATAACCTCTTCAAAGTGTGAAGAATAAATGCTATCTAAGCAGTCATAAATGTAACAAATACTTCCAAGATTTTTTCTACTTTCTTGAAAACTTTGAAACAGACTTGATAAGTTAGGGATTTGCCTCAGCTTGTTGCATGCCACAGCTTAAAGCGCAGCTACCCTCTGTGATAGACTTACAGGGCAACAGATAGATGCGAGTAGTTATAGGCAAAGGCAAAGGTAAAGGTAAGGCAGCCATCATCTAGGACGAACGAGAGGCAAATGGGCCTTCCCAGAGGTGACATTATAAATTCCAAATTGACTTTGAGAAATGGTGTGAAAAATGTGTTGTGTATGAGTGTGTGTGTGTGTGTGTGTCCACCCCAAAAAATAACATAGTTGGCATTAAACACATTTTGCATGGCTGCTGCAATTAACGACATCGAGCAGCAGCTGCAATCAGCCAATAAATATTCGATATACTGCGATGCGAGGCGATGATTATTGTTTCAACGCCTCAATAATTCGAACCATTTTTTAAAAAACGCTCACAAAAAAAAAAAAAAAATGAAATGGAAAATGGAAAATGAAAAAAGAAAAACAAGAAGGATCCATAAAATGGACATGTGCAAATATTTGTTGCCGTTGGCCGAATGTAAGTTGTATGGTTTCTGTATGTGTGTGTGTTGGTGTGTGTGTTTGTGTGTGTGTTGGTGTGTGTGTTGGTGTGTGTGTGTGTGTGTGTTTGTTCGACCATGTTCCTGGCTATGCCAATGGCCAGTGCTAATTGCCAATTATGGACAAATGCGTTCGTGCACGAAATTAAATTAACCCCTTTTTTTTTTTGTTGTGTTTCACTCTCCAGCCTCCGTCGGTTGTTACCAATGGCTCTGCTGCTGCTCGGACACCATTCTTCTTCCTCTCGTCAACAACAACAGCAACAACAGCAAAAACATCCTTCAGCAAGTGCAATCGTCAATCGTTTGTTGCCAAATGGCCACCGTGTCATCAATCAGCACAGCCAAGCGACAAGAGCAAAACACAACTACGCGCTGCAAAAATATAAAATATATATTTATGCCATCACATCTACAAATTGACCAATTGACTGGGTATCACTCATAACTTAACAAACATGTAACACTCACAATTGATGAGCTTAAGTATATATATACATATCTATTGATCGGACTCCTTTTATTTAGATGATTGCTTAAACGCTCTGAAGTCAAAAGTCTCAGCTTGGAAAAGGAATGTTGCGAGCTGAAGTTTTCAGGCTGAACTAAACACATGCAAACATATATACTGAGCGAAAAACTGATCACAAATTTGTATAGAAATATTGTCTATGTCTATAATAAGATTCTATTTATACTATATTTCAGACTATTCCTTTGACTCAAATTGCCTGACCCTAAGCTTAGCCTTAGTCTTGGTAAAAGTCGCCCTAAAACGATCAAAAAAATAGCATCTAAATTATGAAAAAAAAGTCTTTATTTGTGGTATACAAATATATATTATAATAGATATTCAAGTATTTAAATAAATTATGTAAGACTTATAGTAACTGAAGTTGGAGGGCGACCAAAAGTTGATAATATCAAATCGATTTTTGACTAGAACTGAAGCTTTGCTTAAGCCAAGTTTCTTAGCAACAATCAATTCAGTTAAGCAGAAGAGTCGTTAACTCCTTTGGGATACCTACTTCTACTTTAAGACTTGTACTTATTATTCAAGTATATTTACTAGTATCGAAACAGTAGCTGAAAGTTTCTTAACACTTTTATTTACAGGAGAAGTTTTGTCTAAGGGTAAGTCAATCCTGGAGTCTGAGCTCATTTTGATATAGATATATATATATATGTATATATAACAATACTAGAAGTTATATCTTTGATTTCCTTACTTTTTGGCTGATGTTCACTGAGAGAAAGAGCATCTTTCAGTCGGACTGCGAGAAGGCTGATCCCTCATCGTTTTTGTCGTCGTTTTGTGTGGTATACGGACAATGTATGCATCGCCGTGCAATTATTAAAAATTGACTGATTGGCACGGTTACATATTGGTTGGGTTGGAAAAAGAAAGACCAGGTGCGGAGGAGTGAGTGTATGGAAAAACAAGTTGGTGCCCAAATGAGTTAAGTGGCGAACTGAATCGAACCGCATTGAACCACATTACAAGCGCGCATTAAAAATAATAAAATTTTGAAACTTTCATAAATAGCAACTGACATTTCAATTTATTTATATACACACACACACACACACACACACACATATATGTACATGTATGTGTGTATAAAAGTATTAATGTGGTTGTTGCTGCCGTGTTTTTTAACCACCCAGTTTAAAAAGCACCCACAATCCGGGACAGATGCGGTGTTTACGAGTTTTTGTCGAGGCTGGAAAATGCTGTCAAGTGCAAAAAATAATAACACGCATCGCGTCAGATTTTCAGATGTTCAGATATGATAATGCAAACAATGAGCCTTTTCACTTGTTGTTATACTTATTGTTGTTGTTGTTTTTGTCATATAACAGCCGTTTCCTGCCCATCCCCCACCCCGCCCTGCTGTCTTCCCTGCCTCAGGCCTGACATTGCGGTTTATAAATGATTCAAAAAAACAGCGTGCATTGTCTTAACCCATCAAAAGCAATTTTTGTCAGAGAAATGTGAATTTAAATTAAAGTGAATGTTGTTGCGATTGTGTATGTAAATCGGAATGAAATGAATGAATGCAAACATCAAATTTACATTTCCTTGATTCGATATGAAAAGATTCGTGTTCAATTTATTACACGATTCTTTCCTCCATTCACAATTTTTAATCATATTTCTCCTGTTTATTATTTTTCGGTGTTTCGCTTTCTGGCTCCCTTTCATGCTCCTCCTCCTCCTCGGACTCCGGATAAGACCGCTGGCTACTGCGTGGCGACGGTGGACGCAATATCGTAACCACATAACGACCAGACGTTGGATGTCTCTGAGTGGAACGCATGTTAAGGAAACGATGCCGCAGCCTCTCGCGTCTCTCCCGGTGACGCTGCTCAATGAGCTCATCCAAGTCCACTGTAATTATGTGTTGAAGTGTTGAAGCTTCTTTGATGTGATTTAAGGCCGAGAAAAACTTACAGCTTGGCGTCGTACTTTGCTGCATATCCATATCACTGTCCGATGGTAACTTTTGCGGTAGCTGAGACCTGCCCTTGTGGTCCGATATAACGGCATTCTCGTCGAATGTCACTCTCGAGGATTCAATGTCGCCTCGGCGCATCTGGTAGTACTCGGAGGTGGAGCCGGACATGAAACTGGGCGTCGAATCTCGCATCGTGACCAACTGATCAAGCTTTCTACGGTGATCACTGCTAGGCACCACGTTTTTCTCTCCCTGCGATGGAATATACATATAAACTTGTATATAACTTGTGCGTATATAAATATTTGGAGATTCTTTCTATGTTAGCTTGTACCAAGGTACAATAGTCTTTTATGGATTAGTCGCGATCTTACCCCGAAACCAGTGGGTAGAGTCTTTGATGGGATCAGCTTGGCCGTAGATGGTTCTGGCGGAGCTGGACGGTTCGATTCATTGGTATAGGGCAGCTCGTTGGGGAAGACTTCATCCCAGTATTGATCTTTGACCAGCTCTGGATGCTCCTGGTGCATTTCGTCAACAATCAAATAGGATACGGTTAGATTCCGATCGATCATCCAATTGAGCTGTAAGCCAATTGTTAATTCTTAAGCTAAGCCAAATGCTATTCACCAAGGGTTCACCTCGAAGTCATCGTCGTCCTCGCCAAAGGGATTAATCAAAGATTCGGCAACTTTCAACCAGCCCATATAGAAGAAAAACTGTAGAACCGTCAGTATGGGAAAGTATTTATATATTGTATTTGAAGCTGTGGGACTTTTCGGATGATCAATCCATTGTTGTCCCACGACGCTGCACAGGAAGAACGCATAGGTGGCCAGTGTGACCACCTGCGTATAGACAAGGGGCACACTGACCCAGTCGTAGTACAACAGAAAACCGCACAAGCCTCGAAATCTGTTCAGTTCATCGATAATCGATTTGACCGCATAATCATCGCGTATCTTATTCTCCCGCCGTGCACGGCAGACAATGCTGGAGGCCCAGACAATGGGCATCCAGTGCTTGGGATAGTATGGAAATGCTATATCCAAGGTCTCAATGATGTTCTTCTCATTCTCCTGCAGCAGACCCGCCTCGATGATTTGATTGTAGGTGGGAAAACGCTTCTTGACACTGGGCGAAATCATCGTAAACACAATCACCTGACAGAGACACACATATCGAAGGATTGTGCGACGCATCGCACGGGCACGATCATCATAGCCATGTATGGAGGAGCTGACAAGGATGGCTATCGAATCTGGCCAGGGAATGGTCGTATACTGGGCCCACCAACGGCCCATGACAATGGACACATAGAAACCCAAGACAAAGGACAGCGGAATGAGACTGCTGTGCTTATTGCAATAGAAGACAATGCCCTCAAAGACTCTTAATAGTGGGGAAATGGAGGATGTAGAAAAGCGGAGAAACGGTTTAAATTAGGAAACTTACTTGCGTGCTCCTACGCCCATTGCAAGTCTATAAGATATCGCCAGTATCAGGTAAATACCCAGGAATATAAGCAGATCCAGCCAGACCAGTTTGTAAATGCTGCCACGCCATCTGAAAAGATATTGCAATCGATTATATATAATACAGAATTATATATATTACTATATAGGTATTTACCTGGCTAATAAGCGCAAAAAGTTGCTCAAAACCCTAGAGGTTGCCACATTAGCTGTATAGGTTACAGTCATGATTCTACAAGTCGGTTATCTATATATGCCTGAAACAGATAAGAACAAAAACAATACTTATTTTAGACAAAGTAAAGTGATCTGAGAATTATATAGAAAGACCTACTTTTATAAAGAAAACTTTTGAGCATATCCATTACTCATTTGAAAGTATTTAAACGTTATGCAATGAAAGTTTATAAATCAGATAGAATAACCATCTTAGAGATACAAAGTTTATATCTTTTCCTATGCTCACAGCATATTTGCCATGGTTTGTTCCCTAGAGAGCTTTGACATCTAGGGTTGATTCATCTGTAGAGGATTCCCCATATAATCACATACCTTATCCTGTGAGGATGGGAGATCTTTGAGATACTTGAGATCTTGAGATACTTATGGTGCAGATAGTACTTAATGCAATGCTTTTCAATGTATAACAATTTATCCAAATTAAGAACAAATTACGCTATTTATATAATAAAATGGGTTTTATTACAGCTACTAATATATATATATATTCTGTTCTGTGCAGATCGGAAGAATAATATAATATTAAATGTGTTCATTTTTTTTGGGTGCGCACATAACTTTTTTCGGTTTGCACTTCCGATTCCCTGTTGGAGAGTTGCTCTTGTGACACTGAGTGGGAATTGGTCGATTCCGATTGCGGATTGGCCAGTTCACCCTTTAATAGGTCAAAGGTCATAGCTGCATGCTGCAATTGCCTGGCGAGTCGTTCGCGATCACGTTCTTCCCTCAGGCGATCAAAATCATCCTTGCTCGTCTCACGGGTCACCAAGCCCAGCTCCTCCTCCTCCTCGCCCAGGTGGCTTTCGTGTTCAATCATGCTGAAATCGGCCAAGGAGATCGACGATGAACTGCGGCGTATATTGAAGCGGCGAGAAGCGAATTTAATGCGCAGCTCGTGCTCCCGCGAGATTCCCTCGTCCTCCGCATCGAAATCGGTGAAGTCGTGCTCATCGGTCGTGGTCGGAGTGGGCTTGGGTAATACGGCAGATGTGATTTTCGAGAGGTCTAACTTGGCTGTGGAGGCTTCTGGTGGCGCCTGGCGCTGCGACTCATTGTTATAGGGCAGCTCGTTGGGAAAGACCTCGTCCCAGTACTGATCCCTGACCAGGGTGGGATGATCGTTGTGCATCTCATCGACAATCAGATAGCTGACCTGCAGATTTCGATCGATGACCCAGTTTAACTCAAAGTCATCGTCATCATCGCCGAAGGGACATATCAGTGTCTCGGCGACCTTCAACCAGCCCATAAAAAAGAAAAACTCCAGCGTACTAAAGAGCGGAAAATAATAATTGACAGCATTATTATAGCCCGATTCCGGCTTTTCGATATACTGATGTCCGAAGATGGCAGCCAAGAAATATGTATACACCGCCAGTGTTACCACCTGTGTGTAAACCAGGGGCACACTGATCATATCGTAATGCGTGAGCATATTGCAGCCAGCTCGGAACTTATTCAGCTCATCAATCATGGACTTCAAAGAGAAATCATCCCAGATGCGTCCCTCCTTGCGGGCACGTGTCATAATGCTGGAGGCCCACATAATGGGCATCCAGTACTTGAAGTACTTTGGAAACTTCTCATCCAAGGCACTAATGATGCGAGCTTCGTTTTTGGTCAAGAGACCCGCCTCCACGAGGTAATCATAGGTGGGAAAGCGGCGCTTAATGCCCGGCGATATCATCGTTAGGACCATAGTTAGAGAGAGACAGACATAGCGCATTATAGTGCGACGCATGAGACGTCCATGATCGTCCTGGCCACGCACCAAGGCACTCACATAGACAGCCAAGGGATCTGGCCAGGGCACCGATATATACTGACTCCACCAGCGCTCGACAATGATGGCCACATAGAAGCCGAGCACAAAGGACAAGGGTATAAAAGCGCCATAGCTATGACAGTACTCGACAATATCTTCAAAGACGCTACAGAGGGAGAGAGTTATAATGAAACTATCAACCCATTCTTCATTTACTTACCTCTTGTCAGTATCTCTGAGCACATAACGATATAGGACGGCCATGGCATAGAAAGCGAACAGGAAGGCCAGAAGATCGACCCAAATAATCTTGTAAATGCTTGCACGCCATCTACCGGTGGTGTCAAGAGGCTTGATACAATATGTGGCACACCTGCCACACGGCTAACACTCGACTTACCTGGCCAACAGCTTCCAGAAGCAGCCGAAGCGGCAACAGGTAGCAACCTCTGCGGTATACGAGACAGTCATGTCTCTGCAGGTTCAACAAACAAACCAAAAGGCAAACGGCAAAAGGCAAAGCGGCTCGAAATGATATGAGACAGAATCTACTTTACTTTAAGGGTTAGTTTCCGCTCTGCCTACTAGGATTCCAAACAGATGCAGCAGCACCCAAAAATTGGCTTAAAGTACTTCCTCTGCCATAAGATTTGATTAAATTTCTTTTCAATATTTTGAAGCCAATTTTCATTGTGAGTTTGAGCCAATAATTTTAGCGGTTTGGCATTTGCCTCATAATTGCGGCCTGGAACTGTGTCCTGATTGTGTCTGTGGTAGCTAATTTTGTTGTCAGTGAAGCGGCAACACAATTTGAGGCATCCGCATTACACATTTGTGGGCGTAATTATTTAAATTAGATCATTTATATTTCCAATTCCAGCACAATTCCAATTTGCAATCCCAGCCACATGTGCTAAGCGCGTCTCCGTTTATTTTCTTCAAAACAGCCAGCAGAACACCCAGTAGTGTGTGTGTGGGTGTGTGTTTATACTAAGAAGGTAGCTCCGTCAGTGGTAGTAAAATTTTAATGCCCATACAAACGCGTACTGCCGTGATTTAGACCAACTTCTTGCCTTCAGGCCCCCTATCAAAGTGTTAAGAGTGAAAGTGTGAAGAGCATTTCTAGTATCTTATCAGGATTGCAAACATGTACTGTTTGTGAATGTGAATGTGAATGTGAATGTGAATGCGAATACGAATATGAGTTGAAGTGTGATTGTGATTGTGATTGTGTTGTGATTGTGAGTGTTAGTAGTCGTACAGTTATTGTACATTTGTAGTATTTCACTTTGATCATCTGTTCTATGGCCATTTCTGTGTAATCTGAAAGTGACGCATACACTGAGCCAAAGTCTCTGGAAATCTTAAAGCAAACAATTGATAATATGAAACGCTAATTGAAATTGACCTTAATAGCTATATAAATGTATATTTAGAATTCATATATATATATCGATAAGCAAAGTAGTTTTTATGACCATAAAAGTTTCACTTTTTTATGGCTTGCAGCGAAATTTAGATTTCTTTCGTTTCTATAAAATACTTATCATATAGTAGTATTTCGCGCAGTGTATAATCCAAATGTGACGCATCGTCACACAAAGCCATAAACGACATAAAGCGGCCTTAGACCGACTCGTTTAATAAGGCCCGTAATCAGTTTATAGATAATTTAATAGTTGCTAATGGCGGGGCGTTTATCACACCTATGAGAAATGAGAGTGTCAGCGCAACAATAGCTATAATACTCTATGTATATATAGACTACATATTGTCTATATATAAGTCTATATATAAACAGCTAACACTCCCAAGGGTTGAGTCTCAGCTAATACAATTATTTCGTATGAATTATAACATGTTTTGCACTACATTCAATAAATATTATTCCACGATTAAATCTCAATCGAAAACAAGACAAGAAATTATTCAACCCAAATTAATTGTTAGATAATCAGGTATCAGGTATCTCTATTATTATCTCTCTGTCTGTTTCCCAATTAAGCAATATTATTGTACAAGTGCTCGGAGTAATTGTTCTGCCTGTTTTTGGCACTTTTGAGTGCTGCACATTGCACTTTACACTTGAACATTAACTGAGTCAGTTTAAATGGGGCTCATAGCCTTAAATTGGGTTTCATTCACAAAACAAATTTAAGGCAATAAATTGTGTTAAAATTAGATTTAGATATTAGCGTTAAGTCCTACACTTAACGGGAAGATATATGGCTGATACTATTTTTGGAACTACTTTTAGCTTGAACTCGATAAATTTTCATTCAACCGATTTCCCCCATTGACCCAGTTGTTGGTCAAATGAGAAACGTAACAAACAAAAAATGAAAATATTAATTAAATAAAAAATGTATTATAATTTTAATTGTTGCTTAAGCGTTTGCTCTCTCCACTATTCTCTCTCTCTCTGTCTCTCTCGCTCTGTTTGCTGATATTGCATTATATTTTTCGCTGTGGCTGCTGCTATTGTTGGCCATATAGAGTACCGTTTATTATCTGACTGTTTTAGTTAACGTTTTTCAGTGAACGCGTCAACAGCAGCTAAAGCTAAAGCTGAAGCTACAGCAGCAGCAGCAGCAAAGTTAAACAATTAAATAGAAAAACACGCGTCGGCGCTAAAGCCGATTCGGCAGATCGGAAATAATACAATCAATACGAAAAAATAACAATCTTATCTGAACAACATAAATAACAATAAATGACAAGGAAAACACGAGCGCGTAGGGGCAGCGGCGGCACCTGTTAAGACCTCTCCGAAGCTCACTTCATATCGCATTCCGTAAGATTCCCCCATTCCCCCGTTCCCCCGTTCCCCATTCCCCGTTCCCCATTCCATTCCATTCCCGTACGTGCTCGCTTAACTGGCCACATTTCGCTCTCGAGACGTCACAGCATCAGCTCATCTGTTCCCCAAGCTCGTGTTCGTGTTCGTGCCTGCACTCGTGCTTGTCGTGCTTATCGTACCTGCTAATTTTCATAGTCTCTCTAATTACTAGCCCTGCTGGACGGCAGCAGCTTCTACCTCCCCCGCCAGCCCACCAGCCCACCTGGTCATCTGCCTACCTGTATCATATTTGCAGCCGTTGTTTCAGTTGCTGCTGTTTAGCGCTTCTCTAGCGGGTTTTGGCTCTGCTCTGTTATCAGTATCTGATGCTCGACACACACTCTCCCTCTCTCTTTCTTACTATCTGTCTGTCTCTTTCTGTCGCATTGCGGTACGCTATTTGCTGTCTTCTTATCTTAAAAGAACAATTCGAGTTCGCGGCTGTAACTTAACGTCCGACGGGCTGGCAGACGCATTCCAAACGCGAAGTCAGTTAGTTGTTGTCATCGGAAGCGAATTGAATTCAATTGAATACACGTACTCGCATTCGCATTCGCATTCACATTCATATTCACATTCATATTCAAATTCATACTCGTAATTTATTGTGTGAGAAATAATACCTCTAGACTAGAAGCAAAAGCAATCTAACTTCTAGAAATTCTGCGTTTACTTCAGGCAAATATTTGAGCAGAGTTTGCAGCAACTGTTTAAAAATTGGTAAGTTAAAACTATATGAAACATAACTATGTAATTAACAGGTGTATAACAATATATGTATATATCTGTATACTCTTATAATTATATAAATATAACATAACTCTTTATTCGACTGCCTAGCCTGTTCACCTAGACCCACTTAATTATCTTTATAAGCAATGTACAAGAATAACAAAAAAGTAGGCAAAAAGACGATGGAGAAATGTAAATAAGCCGCAGCAAAGTTGCAAAGCACCAAAATAGTTAAACATCTACCGTTATCAGCGCTAGCTCGCTTAGTCATTGGATGAGAGCAGCCCAAGCCCAAATCTGCTCAGCACTCCACAGAGCCAACTGTTGCCGGGACGGGAGAGGGGGGAATAGGGAGTAGGATAAGCCTTAACCCCAACAAACGGGAACTTTGTTGAAAAGTTTAACCAGAAAGGATAAGGGCAACCAGAGAAATGTGAACAGTTGGGAGGTATTCAAAATAAAAACCTCTCGTTGGGTTGGGAACAGTTTCAACTAGTATCTGGTTAAGCGATAGTTGTATCTATATAAAAAGCAAAGAGGAGCCAAGCATTATCAATGTGAAGACTATTTTCTAGCTGCGTCATAGAAAAAGGAAAACAATTGAGTTCAAATCTGACACAATGGCCCAGCCTCGGCTGGCGTCTGGCCAAAGATTGCAACTGGAGCTGAATAATTTGTACCGGTTTTTGTGCGTAATCAATAGCTGGATTGATAAGAGACTCTGAGTATATAATATATATATATATATATATGTATAGGGTAGTAAATGTAGGTCTTTTATTAATGGAATGAGCCCAAATCTTGGATTTATTTTTATTATTATTTATATTTATATGCGTGGTAAATTTTGTTTAAAGCCGGAGAAAGTTTAATGAACCTTTTGTTCGTTCGCAGAGATACCGTTATGGTTGAGCATCATTCGGCGTGGAAGGTGCTAACACGTCGCAAACATCTAACTGCCGATGGGAGCGAGGGTGAGACAAAGCTCAATCGTGTTCTGGGACTATGGGATCTGACGGCACTGGGCGTGGGATCCACGTTGGGCGCCGGTGTTTATGTGCTGGCGGGCCAAATAGCCAAGGAGCAGGCCGGCCCATCGGTGATGATATCCTTTGCCATAGCGGCACTTGCCTCATTGTTAGCAGGTGAGTTGTAAACAGCCAAAGCTGCTTTCGTATGTGCATCTGTTTATGGAATCTAATGCATCTCCTGACAGGCATTTGCTATGCGGAATTCGGTGCTCGGGTGCCCAAGGCTGGCTCCGCGTATGTCTACAGCTATGTGTGCATTGGGGAGTTTGTGGCCTTTATTATTGGCTGGAATCTCATATTAGAGTATGTAATTGGCACGGCCAGTGTCTGTCGCGGCATTAGTCTCTATTTGGATACCCTGCTCAATAATACGCTGAAGGATACCTTTGCCGAGGTGGCGCCCATGAATGTCAGCTTTATGGGCAGCTACTTTGATTTTCTTGCCTTTGGCTTGGTCCTCGTCTTTGGGGGTAAGCACACTACACTCTCTAGTTAAATTATCAAACTACTTAACAACTGTGATTCCCCTTCCCCTTCTCCAGTGGCTCTGGCCTTTGGTGTGAGGACCTCGGCAATGGCCAACAACTTTGTCACGTGCGTCAACATTTTCATACTGGGATTCGTCATCATCGCCGGTGCCGTAAAGGGTAAGTTTTCGCTTTTCCTGCTGAATCAATAACTATTCTATTCTGGTTCTGACACAGCCGACTTCAGCAACTGGACCGTGGAAGTTACCCCTAATGCGACAGATGCCAGCCATATGGGAGCTGGTGGCTTCTTCCCCTTTGGCTTTAAGGGCACTCTGCAAGGTGCTGCCACGTGCTTCTTTGGCTTTGTGGGCTTCGACTGCATCGCCACCACGGGTGAGGAGGTGAAGAATCCTCGCAAGAATATACCACGATCCATTCTGCTGTCGCTGCTCATCATCTTCCTCTGCTACTTTGGAGTCTCCACAGTGCTGACTCTCATGTTGCCGTACTACGCGCAGGATGCGAACGCGCCACTTCCCTATGCCTTCCAGTATGTGGGCTGGCCGGTGGCCATGTGGATCGTTACCATTGGTGGAGTTGTGGGGCTGCTGGCCAGTCTGTTTGGAGCACTGTTTCCACTGCCTAGGGTCATGTATTCCATGGCACAGGATGGCCTGCTGTTCCACTTTCTGGGCAAGATCAGTCCACGCTTTCAAGTGCCAGTAACGGGCTCCCTTGTGGCAGCTCTTTTCACGGGTCTCATCGCCGGACTCTTCGATCTGGCCCAGCTGGTCAGCCTCCTCTCGATTGGCACTCTCCTGGCTTATAGCATAGTGGCCGTGTCCATAGTTATACTACGCTACATGGAGATCAATGAACCCGAGCAACAGCGTCAGGAGGCGGTCTCTGAAACGTCATTTCTGACATCGAGAAGCGAGCGGTTCACTTGGAGCTCGGTCTGCACGCAGATCTTCAATGTGCACCACGTGCCGGAGCCCAATCACATCTCAACCAGAATCGTGGGCGTGTTGATAAGTATATTCTGTAGGTATTCCATTCCATTAACAACTTAAGCATTCCTCTAATTACGACTATTCCCTCCCTCCTCCCTCTTCCCTCTCCCGTCTAGGTCTGCTCTCCCTAGGTCTGGGTGTGCTCCTCATGCTAGCTTATCCCGCCATCAGCACCCAGGAGCCCTGGGCCTTGACTGTGCTCGTTCTGCTAATAGTGCTGATTGCTGTTGTGCTGTTGCTCATCTGTTTACAGCCACGTGAGGCTAGGAGTCGCCTGTTCCGAGTGCCCTTTGTGCCAGTGGTCCCTGCCATTAGCATCTTTATTAACATTTATCTTATGCTCCAGCTGGACAGCTGGACCTGGATACGTTTTGGTATCTGGATGGTTGTGGGTGAGTCCGAAATTATCCTCTCTCTCTATTATTTTGCATGTCTTGTAGCCATTGATTAATGCATGTTACCTTTAAATTGTACTACTATTAATCTGAACGCCTTAGGAATACCTATATTTATTGCATGCGGGTTTCTCTATGGCTTCAAAAATCGTCACAACAGCAATTCAGAACGGGTTGAGTTTATTAAAGCATTGAAATTGTCCAAAGAAATACCCTCAGATAGTAGCAATGGTAAGGGTAATGGTTACCTAACCAAGCCGAACCCAACATCGAATGAAGCACAGCTGGAAAGAACTTCCAGCAGCTTGGATCAAATACAGAGTTTGAGCGATGTTTATGAGGACTTGAAGGAGCGCAAACATGCGAATGGGAAGATCTTTTATGTGGAGGATACAAAGAGTGAACATTCCAGGTCAACGTTGGGCGAGAAGGATGCTGAAGTCCATGAGGATGAACACTCGGTTATAGCCATGCTAGATGATGTCCTGGAGGCGGAGGATATGCAACAGCTGCAGCTGGAACATCAGCATATCTTTGAGCGTAACTTTAGCATCGATTCGGAAATGTATCCCAGTGTTATAGAGACCACCATTGTGGCAACTGTGCACAGTAGCAGCAGCGATGATGATGTGACCAGTCAGCGCTCCCTGGAGCTGGACAGGCGCGAGGAGTGCAAGAAAGTTGTTAATGAAATGCTTGAGGAGATGTTTGACAGTGAAGCCTTCTACGAGCAGCTGGAGACGGCACGGGTAAGCCAGGTTACACTCAATGAGGATCCAATGGAAGCTCAGAGTAGTCCAGTTGAAGTCAGAGCAGAACGCTCGCGAGTCGCTTCGATTGTGTCCACAGGCTCACAGACATCAGTAGTGGAGGATCCGCTGCATTCGGAAAAGTTTAAGGACCGTCTAAGTAACATCTTTATGAATACCAAAGCACACAAACTGAAACGTAACGAGGAAGCCGCTAATCGGATTGAAACTGGCAGAGAGAGGCCTACCAGGCCGCAGCTTAAGCAATCAAAAAGTGAAACCGATGTCCGACTGCTGCTGCTGAAGTCCATCCGGGAGTTGAAAACGGATAATAATGATGCGACTGGGAGTGAGGGTCGTGCTGCTGTTGATGTTGATGGTAATGACAATGCCAATGCCAATGGTAACAGTAACAGTAGCAGTAACAGTAATGCTAATGCTGATGAGGCAGCAGCCATAGCAACAGCTTCCAGAACTGGCCATGGCCAGCACATACCACGTGCACCGAAATTTGATCCGGTTTTATACAAGACCATAAACAGCATTAGTTTGCAGAAGCAGCGACCCAGTTTGAGCAGAGAGCTAGTCGTGGATGCCAAGAACGTGGACGTAGCTGCAGTAAAGCTCCAAACTGAACCGAAGCCCGCACCCACATTTGACCCAAAGCCAGAACCAGAGCCGGAGCCGGAGCCAGAGCCAGTGCGCTTCAAAGCGAAATTGGAGGCCATATTGCAACGTGGTCCCTCCCATCGCCTCCAGCAGCGGCCGGGAGCGGATGTGGTGATGCGCCGGCGGCCACAATCGGCGTACGAGTATATCGAGGAAACGCCAATTGAATGAGCCAAATCAAAGAAGAGGCTGCACTTTTGTACCAAACTCACATTCACATTCAGATTCACATTCACACTCACACTCACACTCATACTCATACTCATACTCATACTCGTACAAGTATCTGCACTTTAGATATGTATCTGTAGTACTGTTATGTAGTTGTATTGATAGCTGCACTTGTTGTAGTTATTGTTGTTGTTTTAGTTATTTGGAAGCAATACTAGATGATAAGAGCATTGTTTTAGCTTTTGGGCAAACGCGAAATTCGTGAATTCAATTGCAAAATTGCGAAATTACGAGATTTTTTTTAGATTTTTATTTTTTTTTGATTCAGTTTGGACCAAAAACAGAGCCACTTAACAAAAGTGGAGGCCACGTGAAATCGGTTGAAAGTCAGACAATTGCCTGAGATGCAAACCAATGCGAAAGCTATTCACATTCACTTCACAAACAAAGCTTCAGAATTTGATTTTCTATTTGATGTTGGGCTCAAACTAAATTTCGTACACTTTAAAAGTAGTTTCTGAAATTTAAAATTTCCATTAATCGAAATTGATTCAAACGAGAGTTAATGTTCTGAATAAATATAACTTGTGATATATAAAGCAAATCCTATGTAAAGTGAATGTTCCAAAGAGATCCATAACCTAAGATTTATAGTAGAAATAAATACTAATCACATATGTATATTGAGTAGAAACTAGTCGCAAATAGTATTATAAATTGTTAACTGCATCTGATCTGAGTAGAGATGCATTCAATTTGTGAATTCAACTAATCTTTGAGTTAACTTTCCAATATTATCCAGGTCTATCCATATACTTTTTCTATGGACTGCCCAATAGCTATAAAGAAATGCGAAGACAACGCGCCGGCTGGCAGAAGCTCAAATATAGCGAACACTTTTAAGATACTTTTTGTATCTCAACATAAAAGTGAAAGAGAAGGAGAAAGAGAGAGAGAGGGAGCAGAAAATAGAATACGATAGAATAAAATCAGAATCAAAAGTCGATAATTACATAGAGACGTATGAGTATGTTGTAAGCCAATTTGATAAATGTGAACAATTTGTTGTTATAAATAAAAATCTAGTTGTAATTAATAAAAGTCAAACGTTTTTACCTTTTACCCTGGAATAGACAAGGAGGAGGATGCAGCAGCGGCACAAAGAAATGTCGAGAGCAACTGCAACTTCAGCCGCTTCCGGAATGGAAAGAAGACGGAGACGGAGACGACCCAAGACGATCGTTAGTGTTTTAGTCTTTTTTCTGGCAGTTTATTAATAACTCATGAATGGATCGTCATTGTCGTTTAATTCCCTATGGCCTTGTCTTTTGATGACTTTGATAAATTAATTGATGTCGGCTGATCGTCTAGAGATGTATGAGATGGAGTTAGAGTTAGGGACAGAGACAGATAGAGTTAGAGTGAGCGTGTGCCAAGAGACTCATCTAACTATTCCCATTGCCCAGCCCATTCCCCTTTCCCCGTTCGTGGCATTGATTTTGATTAGAGAGAAACATCCCCTGGGCTGTTCCTGTTCCAGTTCCAGTTCCAGCGTTGGGCCCTTTCCCTTTCACCCAATCGATTTGAGGCAACGCGCACTGATTTATGCGCCAGTTTTCTGGGCATTTCCTTGGTCAGGTTGATGATGCCAGATTCCAGATTTCAGATATCAGATTCAAGATTTGTTTCATATAACCACAAGACGGCACAACTGGCGACTCTTTGGCGTCATCGCTGATGCTTCTACTGCTGCTGCTTCTTCTACCCAGAAAGGGGGTGGTTAGACTGACTTTTTGTGCTGTGTAAGTGTAACAAATTGTAATCGTATTTGCCAGCACCACCACTGACGACTCCTGAATCTTCGTCTGGGGGCGTGCCTGTGACCCCCGCCTCCCCTTCTGCTTTATTATTATTAACTTTGTTATGGGTACACAGTAGTCTCGCAACTCTCACAAGTCTCTGAGTCTCTGATACAAGTCTCTGAAGTCCCGCAAGACTTGCAGGGCCTCATACTTCTTCCATACCCGTTGCGTTCCCCCCAAATTTTGGTCCATCTGCTTCTCTTGTTGTTGTTGTTGTTGTTGTTGTTGGTGGTGGTTTTTCGTTTTCCGTTTTCGTTTGTTTTGCCTCTTTGCTACACTTGCTGTCCGCCCCCTTTATCTAGTCAAGCGACCAAATAGTTTTATGGCATATTTATGGGCGCCAAAACTTAAAGTCACTCGCCTTCGTCCGCCGGGCTAAGACTTTAAGACACCCCCGGAGCAGCCACATTGACTCCCTGTGACAAATTGCAGAACCCCAAAACTAATTAACACAGCAGCAGCAAACGCATAACATTCAATACGAGCTGGAATTACTCTTTTACTCTGCACTGATTTCTGTATGAAAAGAAAGATTATAGAAACAATTCCACGTTGTTTCCATAACAATTTCAGATCGAGATTATATAGACTGGATGCAATTTATGTGCATGGTATGTAATCTAAAGCCCAAAGTATGCATACAAAACTGTTTCAAATCAAAAGAAGAATTATTTGGGAACAAAAAGAAGAAAAGTTTTAATATGAAATATAGTGAAAATTTAAAATGAAATACTCGTTAAATACGCATAACTCCTATTGCACTAATAGCAGTAACAAAAAGTTAGCTTTATGCAACAATCCATCACAAATCTACGCTTAAGTTGTTAGGGTATGTACTCGTATGTAAGCTTTTTGACTGAGCTCTAATAGCATACCCTTACTCCTTTTATTATTTTTTCGGGTTTTTTCTCCATTTCTTTTCTTTTTTTGTTTTTGTAATGTTTTTGTTTGAAGTTAGTTAGTTTTGTTGGCCAAAGCGGCTTTTCATATTCATAAAAATTGCGAGTTTCCATTTCCCCAACATACACGAAAAACATAATCCGCTTACAGTCCCGCTACAACTGCGTATTGGACTCTACTTTGCTACACATTCTTTTTTCTCTATCTCTGTATGAGTGTGTGTGTGTGCGTAGGTGTGTGTGCTCGTGAATTGTTTCGAAAATTAAAATATGTGTGTAGTTTTAGCCGTAGCCAAAAGCGGAAATTGTCAACGTCGGAATGGCTCAGGTAAAATACGAATACGAATACGAATACAATAACCAGAGTCTGAATCTGAATCTGAATCCGAGTCCAATTCTGATTCAAAATGCGGGCTGTGTGCAACCTGCATGGAAAACTAAACGGAGGCGACTCATGTGTGCGTCGTCGTCTGCTGATCCGTCTGCCTGGCTAACTGGTTGTTGGACTGTTTGGACACAGTCCTGGCCAAAGTCAATGGGCACTCAACAAAAACATTTTGTCAAAACATAAAGGCGGCTGCTACTGTACGCAAAGTGGATCAGTGGATTTGTCGTTTTTGCCAGACACACACACACACACACACACACACACACACACATACGTCCACACACATACGTACACACATTTAAACAAAAAAACAGTCAGTGACAACAATGACAACAGCTGCATAGCTGCAGGTACTAAAAATGCAACTGAAACTGAAACTAAAACTGGGATTGGGATGCGGGATTGGGCTACCGAAAAAAGGATTAGCATTTGGTTTAGCAGTTTGTTCAATCGGCCATGGCCAACGACAAATGCAACAATTAATCCGACCTGTGTCTATGTCAAGGTCTGAGTTGTTTTGTGGTCTGCCAACGTAGAAGTTGCATATGTTAGCCACTGATTGCATTGTTTCAGCCATGTTCTCCCTCCTGCCCCTGCCCCTGTCCCTGTCCCTCTACTGGGAGGTATTTTCAGGTTGGATCCTGTTTGTGTAACAGCTGGATTTAGCTGGGTTAAGATGAGATTATGTGGTTGGTTTAAGGCACAACTCTTTGAAGATTTCAATTAGTACCCAAGCTTAAGCTCTCCTTTTCACTCAAATTTATCTACTTACTTTACTTCCTCTTGTTAGCACGTTTTCCTTTGTGTGTGTGAAAATGCTCAGAATGAAATCTTGCAGCTTGTATTAAATCGTACAAATTTATGTTAAGCTTAAGACAAAATATATTTAATTGGGAATATTTCGGATCAAATATACAAATTTATTAAAACTGCAAAATATTGTAATAAATTCGGAAAATTCAATTAAAAAATATTCATTACTTCATTAGGAATTTTAAAGAATTTACAAAGTTAATGAAAAGTTTATAAATAATTATAAATATTATAAAAATGTTATTCTTAAGGTTTTAATTAAAAAGTAAATGGTATATTATACCTTTTTTTTGAAGGGACATTAAACAATAATATAATGAATATTATTCTTAAAGATTCAATGAAAAAATTAGTTAATTTAAAAAAATAATTAATTGGGAATTTTAAGGATAAATTTGAAAAAAATTAATGTAAAGTTAATGACAAACTTAAGTAGGCAATTAAAAAAATATTATAATTAATGGTAATTTAAATAAATTTTATTATACATTTTAGAAATTTATGGAATAAAAAATAAATAAGAAAATTATTTTGGAAAATTTTAAGATTTATTAATTAGTTAAAAATATTAAAATTAATTGGGTTACAATTAAAAAATGTATTAAAAAAAAATCTAATTTAAATAAATTTTATTATACATTTTAGAAATTTATGGAATAAAAAAAATTAGAAAATTATTTTGGAAAACTAAGATTTATTAATTAGTTAAAAATATTATAATAAATTGGGTTACAATTAAAAAAATTAATTTAAGAAAAATCTATAGCAGAATCTTTAGAATTCAATAAAAAAGCTAATGAAAAGAAAGAAAAGCTAATGAAAAATATATAAGAATAAATTGGAAATCTTAAAAAGTTTCTGCCTTTTTAAAATAAGATCAACAATCTTGGAATCTGCTTCTCATTGATTTTGTGTTTATCATTTTTGAAAAATTTCATCTTGAATTATTTTCATAGTTTAATCAATTCTTGGAAACATATTTGTAGTACTCTATTTGATGGGAGCTTACTGAGACGTGGTCTGTTTCTTTAATGATCTTTCCCACAGAGTGCTTCACCTCTTTTTGTGTAGTATTTCATTTGCAATCAATTTATTCAATTGGAATTCGTTTTCGTTCTGCGATTTTCCTTCTCTTTTTGTGTCAATCACATTTTGTGTATTGAACTCACGCCACAAATCAATATAAAGTGTTTTCCTTGCAATTTGCTTGTGGTATTGTCAGACTGAATTGTAAGTTAACTTCTGTTGGTTTTTGAATGAAGAAAACACCTTTAAATACTATCTTATTGTGTACCTATGGCAAATTGTTAATCTCAATTTGTTTGAATTTCATTATAATTCGCTTGATTTCTGAGCACTTTCATTGCATTCATTCATTGTGTGTGTGTGTGTGTGTCCCTTCTGGCCCTCAGCATAATTGCTCCTTTGTCATTTGCCACAACAAGACCTGGAACAGCCAAGAACTACAATGAGGACTGTGCACAACCACAGAGAAAATGAGAGAGAGAGACACAAAAAGATGAAATAAATAATACGCTGCTGATTTTCTACTCGACTTCAATTGATTTTTATGGCCAGTTCGTCGTTTGAGTCTCTTCTCATTTCTTCCTTCTATTCTTTCATATTTTTTTTTTTGTATTCTTCTCATTCTTCTCATTGTGCACTCAGCTCTCAACTCTCAACATTCATTTTCCTCATTTATCTTCCTTTTGGCCTTAGAGCAGAGTAGTACGAGTATTTTCGACAAATGGTTTTCTTGTCATAACCTTTTTAATTTTTTCGTATCTTGTATCCTTGCTGTTACTGTAGTTGTTCTTGTTGTTGCCGCTTGCTGGTTGTTGGTTGCTGCTGCTGATGATGATGCCTGCTTCTACATTTTTTAAGAAGAATAATATTTACAGAGCACGCACAATAGACCTAGGGCACCCATCCAGCAGGACTCCTACGACTTTCGCATTGTTTTCACACTGAATTCCACGACAATGAGCACGTTATTGAGCTCAAGATGAGAAAGGAGAGTCCTTTTGAAGACAGTAGACAGTAGACAGTCGACAGTAGAGACTCTGTCCGCATAGAATGCCAAGCGCGCAGCCAACCAATTCAAATTCAATTTGCCCCATTATTTGAGGCCCATTGTTCTCAAGTGAAATTCTGGTCTATGGTCTATGTTCTATGCTCTATGGGTCCATGAGCAGAGGTTACAATGCACTCGACTCGACACGACACGAAAGGACAAGACTCAGAGGCAGCGAAGAGACTGCAACCCAAGTTAAGTGCAATACAAAGGGCGGCAGATTAAAACTAGCAAAGAGATGAGCACAAGATGAGAGCTGCTACGCCTCTGCCTGGTTCCTGCCAAATGAGGAACCAGGACTCTACCCCATGCACCCAGAGTGCGTCAATCATACTCATACTCAAACTGAAACTCAAACGCAAACTCATACTTATGCATATACTATAAATATAAAGAGAGAGAAATAGTCCTAGTAGAAATAGTCGACTCTCGACTAAATGAATGCAATAAGTAAATAACAAAATGTCGTTAGCATTTGTGACTGACACTCTCAACAGCAGCAACAGCAGCAACCAACAATATCCAGAAAAAGGACAGAAGACAGAATACAGAGACTAAGGAACAGGACAATGGCAAATGGCAAATGCCTGCAATGGGCTGTTGCCGGTCTTGACGTCCTGCTCCTATTTGCTTCGTACTTTGCCCTGAATGCAGCACCAGCAACTACAGCAATGACAACAGCAACAACAGCAACAACAACAACAACAACAACAACGACAACAACAATATCTCACAGCTGTCAACAGCAACAAATTGCGCGCTAAGCTGACATTAGATTTTGCGCTATGTAGAACCGCATGGCAGAAATGGGTCTACTATGATACATGGCCCATAAACTGATGATGGCCCGGAGCCACAACGAATCTCAGATGCCCTTGACAGCAATACAGCAAGTACTTAACTAAAGTAACTCTAACAAAATGTGGGACATATCACATAAAAAGGTTGAGCTCACCAGGTGGAAAACATATAAAAAATGCAAATCAAATGAAAAGAGGTTGAAAATGTTGGCAGACATTGCAGGAAGAATCCTTCTATAGATCAAGTCTAGTTTCAGACATAATTTAGATATACGTTGCGTAACTTGTTCCATATGAAAATGGCAATCTGAATCTCATCCTCAATTTGCGGTCTGTCGCAAAACGTATCCTGATTTTGAAGGGTTACACTCATTTCGCTAAGCTATTATGTGCCCTCGTACCTTTCATTTTAGTGGCGCATTGCGCTAGCTCGTTTGGCTGCGAGTTGAGAGTGGCCCATCAGGACATCAAGTAGCAATCATATTAACTGGCTTAATTGTCAACACACAGGGCCAAAACAAGAGTGGATGCCGATGGCTGAACATATCCTACTACTACTACTACGATGGCTAAGCATCAATTCCCAGTCTGGGCCAGCGGCTGTTGCGGGTGCCAGCTTGTTAACAAGTGGCCGGCGGCCAGTTGGCCAGTTGGCCAGGTTCAAATGCTCGTTCTGACTGCTTTTACTCGTTCCAGCGAATTGTTGCTATTGCTTTTGCTTTTGCCTACTGTTTCAGTTTCTGTTTCTGTTTCTGTTTCTGTTGATAGGCAAATGTGCGTATTTGAAATGCTCATTAGCCACAATTTTTGGACACTAAAAGTGCGTTAGTTGCCATTGGCAATGTTGCCAATTGTCAGTTGGCACGTAAGTTTTGGCTAGTTGCTGCTGCTGATGCTGATTGCATGGCACCCACTTACATAACTGCCATAGGTGTCTGTCTAACTGTCTATTTGTCTATCTGTCTAATGTGTAAACGCTAACTAACTAGCTAACTAACTGAGCACCTAACGTGCTGCTAACAAGGCACACACACACATCACAGCACACACATGCGAACACACATATTAACACACTAACACCGTAGACCACGCCCAGTTACAAGCACAATTACAATTACAACAAAAGCCGCCCAAATTCTCGTTGTTCGGCATTATCAATTCCTTTAGTATTCAAATGCTCATTTTGGTTGTAGTTGTTAGCTGCTCTTCTTCTTCTTGCTGTTATTGTTGTTGTTGTTGTTGTTGTTGTTGTTAGAGTTGTAGTTGGAGTAGTTGCAAATGGTATTACGCGCTTTAAGCGTGAAACCGCGAAATTAAGCACTGACGACGATGGCGATGACGACGACATTGCCTGCCAGCCACTTGTCAACAAGGCTTCATCCTCATCCACAAGCTCATTCAATCTCATCTTCAAGCACCAACACCAGCCCCAACACCCCCAAACACCAGCACCACCCACTGTCTCTCGACACGACCCCCCCATCAAATTGTATGCAAACTAATCACACGCAAGCATTTGATGCGTTTAAAACACACACAGATCCACTGAGAGAGACACAAATACGTTGAAATTCTCTATGTGACTGCGAGGTGTGTAATTAAAGTTTAAGTTCCACATTACATGAGGCTCATAAAAGTCAAGTGTAACCAAATAAAGTTTATAGTAGAACTTCTAGGTACTTAAACTTTCATTTGATTTCTCTCTTTGAGGTTGTTCTGTGAAAATCAAATATTACTTCGGGATATACAAATTTTACTAATTTTAACTGTTCCTATGTAAACATTTGGTTGTTTTAAAGGGATATACAAAAAAACCTTCAGCTAGTCGGTTTATCACAATAGTTCCACCAGATATTGGGTTTAATATATATAGATACAAGATATATAAGTAACATTTTCTTTTGTTTTTCTAGTTTATAACACAAAAAGATACATTAGATTTAAGTCCTGCCTAGTTCTCATTAAGATTGAGGAACTTTTGGATCGACCCACGTTTTAGCAACTGACTGAACTGAGCTCTGAGCAGAAAGCTGACGCTGTTCATCTTTTATAATGTTGGTAATTTGAACATTTCAAATCAAATCTAAACGTCAGTTGGTTAGCAGCTGCGGTTCACTTGGCCCAAGGAAGTGGATGGAGGTTGTAGCAGCATGTTGCTGGATAGATGGAGTGAGGGAGCGAGGGGGGTGGCGGGTAGGAGGACAAGAGGAAAGGAGGAAAGGAACTGGCGCCAAATGGAAATTGTCAACGGCATTGAAATGAAAGTGCAGATTGGAAAATGGCAGCAGTGGCATAGAGTAGAACCCACAGGCAGTTTTGATGAGAAGCAGCCACCACAATCACCAGCAGGATTCGTATTCTCATGGTATTCCCCTCCGATCCCCTTCCCATAGCTTGTACTAGCCCCGCACACACCGATAGATCCCATCCCTTCTCTGTTGCCCTGCATAATAAATCGACTTGTAAATGCAATAAATTTTCAATTGGTGCCACCAAAGGCGCGCATTGAATTTAAAACGCTTTAAGCTTGCAACATAATGAAGAGCAGCCGCCAGCCATCTAACCAGACAGTCAGCTAGTCAGACAGAGATGGAGTGTAACGAAGAGAGACAGAGAGAGAGGGAGAGAGAGGTGTACTCGTAACCTCCGAACTGACACGGGCACAGTGCTCCAGGAACGCCAAAAATGTGCAAACGAAAGGCCAGAAACGATGAAGAAGAAAGTGCCAGGCGAAAACAAGAAAACAAATCACGTTTTAATTTTGTTTAACTAAATACGAAAATCGCACAGAGGCGTTGTCTACAATGGGGAGCAGCAGCAGCAGGCTTTTGGTGGGTAGCAGGCAGGGGGCAGCTGCCATGGAGAAGCTCCGCCTGATGACGTGCAACTCTCGTCGCCATTTTGTGCGCTGTCATCCCGCACACAATTAAAGCGCCCCGGTTCTTAGGTCTTCCGTAGGAGTGTACTCCGCACACCGCGCCCCCCGTGCTCCATCCAAGCTGGCTCCGGTACACCCAGAGTGTTAGGCGGGGTCCGGGGGTCCGGGGTGAGCTCGAGCTGGCGCACACGTCTATCTCAACCGTCTAGTTGTAGGGAAATTAAATTAAAATTCACTTGTACGCAAAAGTCAAGACAGTCCAAGGGAGGAAGGGCGACTAGAAAGAAGAGAAGAAAAGAGGGGAAGAGGGGAAGAAGGGAGGAGGCGCAAGTCAGTAAGTCAGCGCGAGCGATTGGAAAACAGCGCAGATTTTTCGCTTTCCGCTTTTCCTTTCCTTTAGTTTTTGCAAGCAACAAATTAATTCGTTGCACTGTCTTTTCGGCGAGTCAAGGAAAACTATGCTAATGATATACGAAATTGGAATTTCCACGAATATGCTAAAATTCGGTAAGCAATTTTCTTTATGCCATAAGTTTCTCCAGCCCGAGCTGCATATTCAAGGCCTTCCAAGGAAGCATAATATTTAGCGTAGAACTGTGTTAATAGCAGCCTGAGGTGAACCACGGCTCAAACCAACCTTCAACTTTAGGAAAACTCATTCAACTATGAAGATTTCAATTATACGATCTTGGGAGAGATCTGACAATAAGGATTAAGATAGGAAGGAGTTCACAGGGTATGCACTGCCACAGCTTCTATTTAGTTTGAAGAATTCCCACGCAGCAGCGTCTTACAAGGGATCAGTCGCACCTCCAGCTTTAGACGAGACTCTATATGATCTTTCTCCCGGAAACTGTCCACCAGCAACTTCAAACAAAGCCTCAAGCTGCTGCCTCTAGGAGTGATAGGATCTACAGTTTGTGTCCAGCAAGCGCGCTCCTTGGATCTCTTTTAACTATCTCTCTGCTGTCAACCGGTTCTTAGACCATTCCTATACACTTATTAGCGAAGAGTAATAAAAGCTAACTCCATGTTGCTTCTATATCTATCACTCTAACCCGGAAACTGGCCACCAACAAGGTCAAGCGAAGCCCCAAGTTGTTGCCTCCAGGAAATAATGTTGCCTCGAGAGTGAGCTCCTTGGAACTCTGTTTAACATTTCAGATTTGTCAACTAGTTGTTAGTCATAAGTAGGACGTTCTCTATAAACTTAACACATAATATCATATATAGGGGTGGTCCCAGACATCTAACGTGATCGCCATGTGCTCTCTATCCGGGGAACTGACAAACAACGCCTCAAGTGAAGCCTCAAATTGTTGCCCCCAGGAAACCATTGGATTGCTTGTTGTTGCCCAGAAAACGAGCTGCTTGGATCTTTGTTCCACCTCAGACGAGTCCCAAATATTTCGCTACTGTCAACTACTTCTGAGTCATAGTAAATATGTTTTCTATATACTCATCACATAATATCTAGGAGTGCTACAAGTCTCATCTATGTGTTCTATCTATTCGCACTCTAACCGGGAAACTGGAAGACTGAACCAACAGCGTCAAGTGAAGCCTCAAGTTTCTGCCCCCTGGAATCATTTATGCCCTGTAAGCGAGCTCTGTGGATCTCTCAATATTTCTCTACTGTCAACTTAGACATAAGAAGTATATTTTCCGTACATCCATCAGGTGATAGTATAAAGAGCTGCTACAAATCCTTCTATATACTATATATAGCTGCTGTCAAAAGAATTATCTGGCTCATCATTAACTCATAGTTATTAAACTGTTACCCGACTTCGACATTATCGATCACATAATTTTTAGTATACTTTCCGAAGCGACCAGTGCACGGGCATTATTTATTAAGTCCCGGCTCTTAACTGGATGCTCTATTTTTAGTGGCAAAAGGCGAAGTGAAACTGCAGCAGAAGGTCATGATAAATGACACCAAAAGTATCAAAATACACAAAACTATCTAAAGTGAAGGCAGAATTTGAGAGTAATAATAAAAATACAAAAAAAAAAATAAGAAGAAAAACTCTTCAGCTGCAAGCTGAGACGAAAATATCCTTAGACGGAACACTTAGGAGCATCATGAACTGTTGAGCGCCAAGGATATGACAGCTGCTGCTAAGTACCTATTGGCAGGGGCGTTAGATTTAGTGCCTCGCTATCAGGGATATACATATATATATATGCAGATACTGCCATATATACATATGTAAGTACGAGCGTCATATACGTCGGAGACGGAGACGGAGACGAGATATGGGTATGATGAGCTATGCACAAACAGCAGAAAACTTGGTGGCATTTTTATGAGAATGCTACAAGAAAAACCTTTTTCCCTGCACAACAAAGAATGCATAAAAAAGACGAAACTAGACACACACACACACACACACACGCCCTTCACCTTGGCCCCCAAACGCCTGTCATCATCTTATTGAGCGTACATAAGCACATTAGCTGCGGTTTTATGTGCGGCACATCCAACAGATACAGATACAAGCCAAGCACAGATACAGATACAGATACAGATACAGATACAGATACAGATACAGATACTATGCAGTTGCATCGGCGTCCCTTTGGTACACAAAAACCGAAACTGAAACTAATTTCCAAAATGCCAATGCACAAGAGACTAAAAGAGAAACGGAAAAGGATAATTGCCGAAAAGAGTGTAACATATGGTAGACACTGTCGGCTCGCTCGGCTTCTAGATTTCTGAACGGGCGTAGACCGTACCCAAATGCCATATGGTCCACTGCTAAGCGGCAATAGGCAATAGGCAATCGGCAATCGGCAATAGGCAACTGGCAATAGGCAACTGGCAACTGGTAACCAGCAACTGGCAACTGGCAGCAACAGCAGGCAAAGAGTTCGTTTTTTTTTTCCGAAAAGTCATTCCTGTTTTTAGGGAGCCGGCGGGATGCAGCCTCGTCCGTCAGTCAGCCGGCACGGATTTGTCATGATCTCGTTTATTTTGTGTTTTGTGTTGTCTTGTGATAAATAGATTTGAGAGTAGGAGCCGAGCCGAGCCGAGCCGAGCCGCCCGCCTCGTTTTTTATGGCATCAAATTATAGGGCAGAACTTGTTAAGGCGATACACATGGGTTGCGGGTTGCGGGTTGCGGCGGGTTGCGTCGTCCCATGAAAACTGTTCAGTCATTTCCGATCGATCGTTTTTGATCTTGTCAGGGAAAAGAAAAACATTTGAATTTTCAGATAAGCTTGTTTGGGAAAATATCCCAAATCAGAGATGGGCTACCATAAAACTATATCTCAACATGATTATAGATACAATATATGTTTAGGTGTGATAATGATTATATGTTCTTCCCTCTCCTTTTCCCTCTTTCTCCGTTTAATATGTTGTTTCTTGTGGCTTTGGACAAGCATTCGCTTTTATTTTGCCATTAAAAGTGTAGCTTAAAATGCTATAAAAGTTTAATTTCAAATAAATAGCATTAGGTGCGGGTAAATTTGTATGTTTATTTTATGCTCATTTCTATGCAGAGTTATGTAAGCAGTGCCAGACTGTCAGACTCTCTTATTGATTCTTTTCTTTTTTTGTTGTTGTTGGTATCGAAAAGGTGAGTACCTGACATTCGATGACAGCAACAATTGTCCCAATTGAGCCAAAGCCGATTAAAGCGAAAAACGAGGCACAGTTTTATTTTCCTTTTGAACAAAGGCAGATTTCTCAATGCAGCCGAGAGACAACACATGTTGCAGGACTAAAGGATCTAATAGGATTTACGACCCTTCACCCGAAGAGCAGCACTTAAGGCATATGCCGGCTGTTGTGACAACAAGAAATTTGAGACCCAAAGATCCATATTACAAAGTCGGTTAAGAAGTTAACGTGAAATGGAAAATATAATATATATAAGTACATTTAACAATGCATTTTCTGTTAAATCACATTTGCTACCACTTCCGTTTGATAGGGATTCCCAGGCGGCACCTAACTATATCCTTATATATACTTCTATTCCAGATGAGATTGAACATATTTCACCTGATTTTCATTCGATTATTTTTATATGAAAAGAAGCTGAATTGAATCTTATTCGTACTTCCCTTTCAGTTTCACTCAAGGATCTATCTCGAGGTTCTATATACTATATATACTTGTATTGTATTCCAAATCAACTGATTTTCAGTCGACTATTTTCATATTTCATTTAAGTTTCATCAGCGGCAATGCATCATTCAGTTAGTTGACATTAAGTGGAGCTGAGATGAATCTTATTCGTACTTCACTTTCCGAATACAAAACAATTTCACTTAAGGGTCTCCTCCTCTATCGGGTTTCACTCGACTCGTAAACAGCTGTTAATAGTCGTAGTATTCGCATTGTCAGTATTCCACAAATACTCAATTTATCAATGCCAAATTGCTGAAATGCCAATGGCTAACACATTTGCGTGTTTTTGGCCCAAATATTTCTATATGTTTGTGTGTGGTGTGGTGTGTGTGTGTGGTGTGTGTGTGTGTTTTGCGTAATGTATAATAAATTTGATAATCAAATGCATGGAATGTGATACTTGTTGTTTTTAGGGGTTAACTCGAGTTACAATTGTGTCAAAATGTTTAATACTAAAAATCGGATATGTGTCAAATCGATAACTACTAAATGTATGGACAATGGATGACAACAAAACTGGACACAAGTCATGTCCATCTGACAGGAGAGTGTCCTCTGTCCTCTGGTTTTGGTCAAATGGTTAGGAGTCGGTTATTACAATGATGACAATGATGACTTTGGGTTATGTGGGGGAATGCAACAGCAGCAACTGCAATTGCAATTGCAATTGGACAAAACAAAAAGTGTCATTATTGCCACCAGCACTCGAAGTATGTGGCAACAATATGTAAAAACACTTATGGAAATTACGAGGCAAGTCGCAATGCGACAAACTGTGGAGTTCAGCATGACTGGCATTTGGATTTTGAATCGGACTACGGACTACACTCCACAGACTGAGAACTAAGGACTCAGGACCAAGGACTAAGGACTGAGGACTGAGGACTACGGACTCTGGCAACAACTACATAAATCGAATTATGTGAACACAACGAGGAGGCACTTAAGTGTCCTTCTTGCCTTCTTGTGCACTTTAAATTTGTGTGTGCGCCACATACAAAATTCTACTTCATTTGTCTAATTCTCGTTGTCGTGTAGAGTCCTTCACAAATACGTTTACACACACACACACACACACTCCACGAAAACAAATGAAAGTAAATCCTTGGACTAAGCCTAGACGAGTGTAGTTGTGCGTGTGAGTGTGTCTCCTTCTGTGTGTGTGTGTGTGTGTGTGTGGGTGCGGCAAAGGATAATCTGCATTTGAATAAGAGCATTTTAGTGTTTTTTCCAACTACTCGGTGAACTGTACGTGTGTGTGTGTGTGTGTGAGAGTGCGTGTGGAGTGTGTTTGGCACGCCCATACGCCCATGTGTTGGCAAACGGACTGACAGACAGAGAGACAGACAGACAGACAGACGGACAGACAGACAGAGAGACAGGCAGCAAACCGTCAGCCTTTTTGCTGTCTCCGATACCCTTATGGCAGCCTATTAAAGCTTTCCCATAACGTTCGTAACAAACGAAAGGTGGCAACCCTAAAAAGAGTCTCACAAATTGCTCTTAATTGCCAGACAATTATAATTAGACAGATAAAATGCAGAGAAATGCCAACCCGAAACAAATATAATGCAGGAGCATGGGATCTATGGCAGCTAGTTAGCAACTCTGGCGGAGGGAATCAGCTTTGGATATAAATATATAGATAAAGTGACAATGGAGAACTAATTCAAAGTAGATAAAGTCAAACTGGAGAAGAAGGAAACTCGCTTGATCTTGAGTGAAAAATTAAGTGAAAAGTTTAAAGAACATTTCGTTACATTCCCAGCAATACTTTATATATAGAATGTCTGCCAGATCTGTGAGGAATATATCTATATACTAATTTTAGGTAGTGTTCTTAGCCGTAAAAGTGACCATGGAGAATAAATTAGAAATAGATAAAGGCACTCGGAAGAAGGAAGAAACTTCTAAAAACTCCTCTGAGATGATCTTGGATGAAAAATGAAGTGAAATGTTTAGAAATCATTTCGAAATATTCCAATCAATACTTTATATATAAGAACGTCTGTCAGATCTGCTAAGAATATATATACTGATTGTAGGTAGTTTTCTTAGTAAAAGTGACCATGGAGAACTAATTAAAAGTAGATAAAGGCACTCTGAAGAAGGAAGAAACTCGCTTAAGATGATCTTAAGTAAAAAATGAAGTGAAAAGTTTAAAGAACATTTCGTTACATTCCCAGCAATACTTTATATATAAGAATATCTGTCAGATCTGTTAGGAATATATCTATATACCGATTGTAGGTAGTTTTCTTAGTCGCATAGATTTAATTTGACACTTTGTATAGTTTGCTTGGGTTCAGAGCGAGTGTATTCACATATTTTCATGACTCTCTCAATATTTCTGCCGTTTTGTGTTTTTTTTCTGTTTCCGTTTTAGTTTTTTTTTATTTTCTTCTGTATTTCATTTGAATGCTGCCATTTTGGACCATTTTGAAGAAGTTTTTTCTTTATATATTTTTGTTTTTGTTTTTTATTCTTATTTGGCCAGTCGTCTGCGTCATCTGAGTTTGGCTAATGTCCCAAGTTTAGAGCTTTGAGCTGGCTGAGAATGGTTTTTTTTTTGGATTTTTTGTATTTTTTGGGTGCTTTAAAATAATCGATTTTCTAATTTTGTTGTTTGTTGAAGCATTTGGAGAGATTTCTTGTGATTTGGTATTTGTGTCAAAGCAACTGACAATGTGGAAATTAATATAATTTGCCTGATTTGGGCTGTCTGATGTCTCGCCCTGAGATTTGTTTGGCACAAATCGAAAATCAAAATCAATTTTAAGGATTTTTGTCTCACATCGCGGCACATCCACATCTACACTGAGAGAAAAGCAAAACAAAAAAGAAGAAAGAAATATAAATCGAAACACAACAAACAACCACAAGGCGAGTAAAGGAAACTGCTGTCAACTGCTGCTGCTGGATCTGAAGCTGAAGCTGGAGCTGTTGATAAGGCGTAGCTCCCCACAGTTTTTCCCCTCGACTGGCAGATTAAACTAATTGATAAAAATGTCGCCCGTTTTCTGCACGTTGGCAACGTACGTGGCATGCCACAACCCCCGCAGTGGCCACCTTCTTCTCTCTTGAAGGTTGCTGCTTCTGTTGCTTGTTTTTGTAATTTATGTAAAATAGCAACGTGTAAGTCGCAATTTGTTTGTGCCCGGGTCAACGCCAACCCCCTGGCCCAGGCACTCCTGTCACCTCCCCCCTGATGCTCCTCGATCTTCCTTCATTCCCCAGATGAAGCCGCCTGGCAACGCGGTGCCAACAACATGTCTTGACTTTTAAATCCAAATGTATTAAATTTCCATGCCAAGTTCTGAAGAGCGAGACGTAAGTCCATGGTCCTGGCTGCTGCTGCTGTTATTTGTTTGCCAGCTTGAGGATGAAGAGCAACCAGAAGTAACCAGGAGGAGCTGCACCAAAGTCCGCAGCAAGTGCCCGTGGCATTGCCATGTGTGTTATGCTCATCTGGTTTGGCTCCCCGGCATTCGGCATGGCAGCAATTATTCAACAAAAGCTACTGACAATTATGGCACACCAACCATACAACATACCAGAAGCAAGCGCCTTTAGACTACCAGCAGGGGCACAGGGGGTGGGGGCAGAAGGGGCACACTGCCAGGTATACAGTATGCAGTGGGGTATGGGCAGGCAGTGTGAGGCCCATTGTGAATTGTGTGGCGAGGGCAGCTCACAAAGTTCCCAACAGGTTGACAAAAGTCAAGTAAAGTTTCTCCTGCTCAAAAGTTGACTTCAATCAACAGTATCTACCGGATATATATATGGTATAAAGGATATATCAATGCTTAGCTTTAACTAGACTAAACTATAATCTATATATTATATAATAGAAACCAACTTTAACTAGCGAAAATTCCCAGTTTTACTTCATTTCCAGCTACTTCCGCTTAACATGTTTCCTTTTTTAGGGGTTTTCCCAGTTTAGCTTTTACTAGACTATACTTTAATCTATATATTATATAATAGAAACCAACTTTAACTAGCGAAAATTCCCTGTTTTATTTGATTTCCAGCTACTTCCGCTGAAAGTGTTTCCTTTTCAGGGGTTTTCCCAGGCACAGCTTGAGCTGCTCAGCCTGCAAAGTGTCAGCGCAACCCTCGGCTGACTGCACCTACAACCACCTACACGAGTGCTCACACCTGCAAACATACTCGCACACACACACACACAGACACCTGGCTAACTGAATGGCAGGAGAAAACCAGAGTAACAACAACTGGAACAACCACAGAGCACAGCTGCTGCTGCTGCTGCTGTTCCTGCTGCTGCCTCTGCCGTGTGCTCAGGCTCAGTCGCTTCCTCCTTCAACCCGACGACCGTAGGTACAATTGTCTGCGTATGCAAAAATATAATTTAACACACATTTGCGCAATTAGATTCATTCGTGCAGAGCAGAGGAGAGGCAGCAGCGGTGCTCGAAGGTGAGAGGTGTGCGGCAACAGCGGCTGACATACAAATGAATATCTATGACTGCGGAAAGTGGAACATGCTTAAGAGTAAGCGGGAAAGAGAGAGTAAGGTAGAGTGTGTGTGTGTGTGTGTGTGTTATTTGTTGTGTGTATGTGGCTCTGTAAATGTCACAATTTGAATACATAAAATGCAAATAACAGCAACCTACGATTCCGGACTCCGGACTCCAGACTCCAGACTCCAGATCCCACCCAGACCCAGAGCCAGACTCAGACTCAGACTCTACTCAGATTCTTACACACATTTTGAAAATAAATTGCTTCCAATGCAGACATCTATTAAAAGCACATAAAACCATATAGCGGAAATGATGTATATGCCACAGCCAGTGGCACAGTGGCACACAATGGGGCACGCTACAACAGTGGGCACCCAACAAGGTGGACCAAATTGCAGCGAAAGTAAAAGCATCGCCCAACAATTTGCCCAACTTCGGCCTCTCTACTCCTGCTCTAAGCCTTCGCCTTCTCTCTCCTTCAGCTCCTCCATGTCCTCCTCCTCATTCGTCTTCTTCACTCCCCCCCCCACAACCCACCATCCACTTCCCATTTGAAACTCAAAGTATCTGCACATTTTCGACCTGTTGCCCCACATTTTTTAGTGGCTCTCGGCTAATTTAAACGCTGCAGGTGAAACTCCTGCCCCACCTGCCACAGCCTTGCCCCCTCAGCCCTGTGGAAGGCCTCGCAAACTCTGGAGCCACTCCGCGTGCGACAATATATAATGAAATTTACACACTTGCAAATGTTTGGCTTGTTCTGGTTCTGGTTCTATATATGTCTCTACCTTTACCCCTTCCCCTTCGTCCCTTCGTCCCTTCGTCCTTACGTCCTGTCGCTCTGTCTCGCCCTCTGTCCCTGGCGCTCTCGCACCATGAAATATGCTAGGCAAAATGCTTACAAGTGTAAACCACAGCTCGGGCACATGTAGAGCTGTCAGGGGAGTGGGTGGTACTAGCTGGGCGGAGCGGGACGTGAGGGGGAGGGGGGGGCATGGTTTTTGTGGGCGGACTTTAGCTATACGTAATTGTTTTTCATAAAATTTAATTTATGGCATTTTTGCCCACACACACACACTAACCGGAGGCTGTGTGTGTGTGTGTGGCGTGTGTGTTGCACTTGAAACTTTAACCGTTTGCCATTTTTTGTCGTCCTACACGTGCGTGTGTGTGTGTGTGTGTGTGTGTGTGTGTGTGTGTGTGTATATATATGCAGCTGGCATTAAAATTTATTTGCGCATTTTCAAATATGCAGAAAAAAAAATCTACTAGAAATTTTTGTGACATCTCATACATACATGTATGAGTAGCCTTTACACACACCCACACATACACACACACACATGCATACACACACGTACACGCGCGTGCTGCCTGCCATGTTGTGTTGTGACAAATTTAACGCTTGCACATCAAAACTAAAAGCTGCCTAAAAAGTGAAAGCAACGGGTTTTCCTGGATGAGCAGCTTAACCAACGGCATGTCGATGCTTTTACTCTCGTATTACAATTGACATGATTTTAATGGTATTTCATAGCATATGACAGTCATCTCCCAGCCACATGCATATGCATATGCATACATCCATGTCTACAGGTATTCACAGGTATTCATCGAAAATTGTTGCATGAAATTCTCTCATTTTGCTTGCAACAATTAAAAAAACGCGTTAAAAATGCTTTAGGAGCAGCTCAATGCAGTCTTTCATTTATCAAACAGATCTGGGGTTAAAAACTATATATAATTCTCAACTGAATACTCAGTTCCTACTTCAATCTTATAGCATAAACCTGGTCCTCTTTTCGATCTGCTTGTAGGCATCCAACTCAGAGTTAATGGAGTCCTTATGAGAAACGAAGTTTGGGTAGGTTTTTATGGGCTTTTAATATTAAACTTTGGCCAAGAATATCCTTCAGTTATTATCCTGAAATATTCATAGTAACTTCCTTTATTATAACTATTTCTTTAACTATAACTCCCATCCTCTCTGAGTGAATTCTTAGTATACAAATTTCTGTGGCTTTCAATTATTCAACAGGCCGAGTCGAGTTTATACCTAAAGAAAATCTCTTCCCTGTTTACATTTCTTTGCATTTTTCTCAATTTTCCTACCAATATTTTAAATTAAAGTTAGTTAAATTATTATGCAAACTCTCTTCCTGTAATGCAACAGATTTTAAAGTTTTATTTCTTAGGGTTGCGAAATTATTGTAGAGCAATTTTGAAGAGCAGCGATAGAAAAAAGAATAGAAGAGGGGAAGAGGGAAAAAAATGTAATTGCCATTACCCCAGGACCTCATTCAGTGGAATATTTTAATTAATTTCCCCCACCATTTCGATTTCTAATTGCGCTTTGCCTTTTTTGATGTTTCCGTAGACGCTTTCATGTCAATTATTTGCTTTGACTATGCCTGAAAAATTTCGCGGCATGCCTGTCGCCCCATTGCCATTTCAATTGTTTCCATGGCGCGGTTCTTCTTCATTTTTCACTTTTGCTACCCTCTATCTATAGGCCGGATACAACTGGGTATAACAGGGCTATATCTCTTTTGACCCAATTCCGGAACCAAAAACCAGAATTGTCTTTAAGCGAATAGCTCAAGCATTTGGCAGAAGGATATCTTTTGGTCGAGCATTGTTGCAACATTTTGACAGGATTCCTATTTTTTTTTTCGTTGCTGTTTTTGTTGTTGTTGTTGTCGTTGTCTCGGGGCCAACCCTTCCAGCATTTGTACTTTGAGTTCTCCCAGCTGACTGACTGACAATTGGTGCGCTGTGCACCTTTGGCAAAAATCAAAGCCAAACGCCACACCAGACGCTCCACAAACTGCCACCAGGCACTTTAATGGCAGCATCGGTTTGAGTTGTTGCCTTGTGGGCGTTCGAGGACTCCAAAGTTCCCCACTCCCCTTCAACCCCATCCACCCCCCCGTCCAGTTCTTTCCTGCCGCACTGCTGTTAGCTGCCGCGTCGTGCATATTTGCGGTTGCAGAGCTGCTGGCGCGCTTTCAACTTCAGCCAACGCTGCCTGCCACAGTGCGTGGCACGTTGAGCGCCAACGCACAACTATTTGGTTCAACCGAGCATAAAACTAAAACTTGCCTTGAAAGTGTGTCAAAATTGAAGCGCCACCGCATGCGAGCACAGCACAGAACAGAACAGAACAGAACACTTGATGGGAAGCCGACACTTTAGAATGGAATTGGGGAATGGGGTTTTACTTGCATGGGGTAAAGAAGCTGGGAGCTGGGAGCTAGCAGTCAGGAGCTGGGAGCTGGGAGCAGAGTATTGCCATTTTTAGGGAAAGTTTGTAATGAAAGAAGCAACATGGCTGAGAAAGGATTTCACGTATTTTCATATACAATCTTCGTGCATATCTTCCAGCTTGGGCAAAAGTATGTGGCTCCAGCAAATAAGGGGAAGCTGCCAAGTTTCAATGGATATGCAAAATATGATATGATGTATGATATGATACATATATGATTGTTTGGATAAAAGGAAACCTCTTTCCACCGAAAGCTGCCACTTACTGATAGCTAGACTCCAACTCCAACTCAAACTCAAACTCAAACATCGTATAAGTATTTATAAAAGTAAAACAAATTTCTTAGAAAATAACTCTGATTAAAGCAGAACTATGCGGTAATAAAACTAAAAGTAAGCTCGTTAAATATAAGAAGAACTGCTGTAAATTATATATATATATATATGTTCTTATATTTCAGGAGATTAAAGCAACTGCATTGGTGCCCCCGGGGCACAAAAAGGAACATGCTCTAAAAAACGCAGCGTAATTCAGACTTGTAAAAAGCCTTCGGCTTTGTTTGTCCATGTCAAGAGGGAAAGTGAGCGAACCTCTAATTAGCAGTAAAATCTTATTCAGGACATTTTTGACGCTCATCTTGTATTTTGCCACATTTTTTGTGATACTTATGAAGTCTACAGCTCTGAAAGCCGCTTAAGCACCACCCAACCCCAACGCCATCGCCATCGCCATCGCCAGCTGCAACTGCAACAGCAACTGCAACTGTGTCTGCAATTGAAATGGCAACAGTTCAATGCCTGTCAATAAATATGAAATTATTTGAAAACGTGCTCGCGCAAGGAGCAGGACGCGGGTGAGGGGAGACGTGAACTGAAGTGAGTTGAAGCTGCAGCAACAAGCGGGAGGAGGAGGCGGGAAGACGCCGAAGAGTTCGACATTGACATCGAATTTGTGCTGAAAGTAAGTCATGAGACTTGAAAGTGCACAAAAAAAAATAGAAGAAAATAACAAAAAATCAAAGCGAACAGCCAAAAAACAGTAAAAGGAGTCTTAAGTTATTTTTGTTTGTGTTTTCGTTTCGGTACTTTCTGCTTTGGGCCAAACTATTACAGTAACAATAATTCTAACGAGAAATGAAGCTTAATAGCAGTTGTACTCAAAGGCAAATAAAAGCTGACAACATAATTAGAATGATTATGCATCAATTAATTAAAAGTTATTTTAGTTTGAGGCTTCACACAAAAACAAAAACAAAACAAAAACAAAATAAAATCAAAAACAAACAAAAAAAAGAACGACAAGCGTACTCCATAAATGTGTCACCCACGCAGTGAGAGTCGACTGCGAGAGTAGCAGAAAAAATTTCCCTTACTGACCCAGTGAAGTCACGGCCCGAAGCGAACACGGCAAACGAAGTGGCGGCAGAGTGTGAGTTGAAGAGAGGGCAACGAACATTCTCTCTCTTCGTGGGCAACAAAAAGTACCAAAGAGCGTCGGCTGTGGTGAATTGTGATTAGCGTCTGCAAAGTCAGTACGAGTGTTCGTAAAGCAAAACTCACCATGGGGAACAGCTGTCGTGTTTTGAAACTTAATTTACCTAACCTAACACACACGCACACACACACAGAGGAACATACAATAGAGTAAGAATCGTCGTCTTGCACATGGTTCCACATCTTGGTCACAGTTTCCATCCTGCGTAGCGTCCAAAATTTCTTGTGTTCGAATGTCTCATGCGGTGCAGAGCAAAAGAATCTTTATATTTTTTGTTTTGTTTCTTAGCCGGGAACACAACTGACTTTTGCCTTAACGTTTTTCGTATTGTTTTTCCTATTCTTTTCATTCCATTTGGGGGTATGGTGCGCATTGATTTAATGAGTTTTTGGTGTGAAGTCCTGCGGCGCTGTCCATGCTGTTAATGGCATTATAGTAGCTGTCATACCGAGCAGTCACACTTCACGGCATGACCAGCCAACCAGCCAACCAACCAACCAGCCAAACAGGCTGGCTTCACCATCAGCTTCAGCCTCAGCTTGAACATCAGAATCAACATGAGAGTCAGTATCAGGACCTGGTTCTGACTGCCTGGCAGGACAATGTCATGTCTTGATTGACAGCCAAATGTCAAGCTAAACAGTGTGAAATCTGCAGGACTCAGGACAAAGCAACACTGATTGCTGGGCGCAATGCGTTGCATTGTTTTCACGCCTTTGTTTCGATCGTGCAAAAGTTGTAACATTTTTACAGAGGAAAACCATAGAGTACGACACGCCATAAAAAAAAATATGAAGAAGGAAAAACAACAGACAAAATGAAAACCCAATACAAGTTCGAGCAGTTGGATTGAAATCACTGGAAATTGACACTTTCTCTTAGTTAGGGGCGCTACCCAGCTTGCTCCTGGGTCCTGTCCCGTGTCCTGTCCCGTGTCCTGTGGTCCTGTACCGTAAATTTATGAAATCGGAGTAGGCGCTAGCAACGAGAGCACTCAATTGGGTCAGACACATAGACCTGAAAAATAATTGTGTCTGATTGTGATTTGTTGCTGGGTTGTTGTTGTTGTTGTTGTTATCCTGGTTGTTGTTGGGTGGTTTACTCAATTCCGATTGCTTTGACAGCTGGCACAGAGCAAAGCCAATGCCATTGGCAAAAGCTACAAAGATAGATGCATCTGCATAAACGAAATCACATAATTTTCAGAAAATTCTTTGAGGTATGCTCAGATGACTTGTGCCTCCTCAATGGAAATTGCTATGATAAATGGAACCTGTTAAGATTCAGTTGCTTCTAAATGAACATTGGGCACTGGCCCCAGCCCAAGACCAAGACCAATCCTAGTGTATTCTCACCAATGGAATCGTTCTTTAAATGTCAAAAATTTTGATGGATAACATTCGAAATTATGTGATGGATCGCCTTCAATCGAGTGTTATAAATTGAAATGTGCTTCGAGCGGTTCAAAAAGGATATTGTTTCTCCTTTGTTTTTTTTTTCCTCTCTCTCTCCTTCCCCTAAATGTCTCTGTTTGTCTGTTGACACTCTTGACTCAATCCTTACAAGCAAAGTATCTCAATTATCGTACTAGTTTGTAAACTATTAAAACTGGGAATGAATTCTTGAAGAATTATCAGTTTATATGCGGAGTTATTCATAGTTCTATTATCTTCGGGAAGAAAGCTGTTTCGAGCGATTCAAGGCCAACACCTTCTATGGCCATAAACACATTTCAGTGACTGACTGACTGCTTGACTAATGGCCATAAAAACAGTTGGCTTGGCCCAGTTTGGAGTCTTATCTTTGATGGTGGTTGTAAGTAATACTTGGGCTCCTCTTAAAGTGGTCGCTTCTTGTCGACTTGTCGTTGGCCATAATTCTGTTTGGCCTAAACAAACAAGACGCAAAACACTCCACAAATTACGTCAGTAGTTGCCCAACTCTCGTTGGCCTAATGATTTGCCTAATGTTTCTAACAATTATGTGCCTGGCCACACAAAAGAATATATTATGTAAGTTATTAAAATTATATCACCAGCAGCAGCAGCAGTAGGAGAAGGAGAAGGAGAAGGAGGAGGAGCTGGAGCGGGAGCTGGAGCAATGGCAACAGCACCAATGGCAGCATCTTAGAGTCTGAGTCTAATAAGCCACAGCTTCTTAGCGGCATCCTTGGATACATGGATCCATTTGGCGATTCCACGGCTCCTGTCGCCATTGTGCCAGGAGGCTTTTGCTTTCAAATGTAAATGGCGTCGACGTGGTTGCCAACCTCATCCTCATTCTCGTTTTTATCCATATCCCCCCCGTCCTGTCCTTGTCCTTGCCGTTGTCGTCGCCGTCGCCGTTGCTTTTTTTGTGCCCACATGCGAGCAGCAACTTTTGGTGGTTATCAATTTGGGCCTTTTGTAGGGGTCCTGGGTCCTGGGTCCTGGCGAGTGAGTGAGCACTGCGAGAGCAAAGTAGCTGGCTTATTTATGTGCTCCTGACGCGCACTTTCCCTCAACTTCTTTATTCTTTTTCACTTTTTTATTACGCGAATGACAAGATTTTCATCAACGTCATTAATATTAACTTTGGCAATAATTCTCGGCTGAGGAAAATTATGAGAAATGACCAAGAAGATAAACGCCAGAGCGTTGTCCACTTTTCGACAGTGCCATAACTCTCGTTCATCGCAAGAAGGACTCGCCGTTCGGACACTCTGCTACAATGGCATTAGCCAAGCGGCTTTCAAGTCAATCTTAATTGTGCGTGGGCACCCTCCACCCTCCATCCCTCCACCCCACATCTCATATCCAGCCTCAGCTTCAGCTTGAACATCAGCATCAACATCAGCTTTGGCACCAGGTCCAGGTCCAGTTTCAGTTTCAGGTTAAGTTCCAGTTCCAGTTCCAGGTCCAGGACCAATAGTATCTTACTGACTACCGAAGTCTACGCAATGCCTAATGACAGCATTTCGGATTACTTTCATTCAAGGCAAAAGGCTGCATATTTTACGGAGCTGATGGGTTGGGCGACCGGGCTAAAAGGCTGAACGCTGAACGAAAGAACGAAAAACGAAGGCTGCAGGATGAAGGCTGAGGACAGAGGACAGAGGACTGAAGGCTGAAGGCTGAAAGCTGCTTTAGCACGAAGACAAAAATCACAATTAAATGTAACAATTGCGTCTCTCTGGGGGCATTAAACGACAAACGTAGCGGGGTCTGTGTCCTGAATGGGGACTCTACTCTGTCTGCCCCTTTACCCCACAACACCGCATCCCACCCCACCCCACCCACTACTAGTCCGCCTGACAGCCCTGCCTGCCTGTCAGTTGCTTGTCCAATGCCAGCTTAAATTGCCCATACACGTCAGGACACTCCACAGTGCACAAGTCGACAGTGCAGAGCCCTCAACCCGCTGTCCCAGTGTAGCACCGCTTGGAATGTCCTTAAACAGAAGCGCAGATACAGATACGCAGCGTCCGGCTCACTTTCGTCCTGTCTGCGCTATTCTCTTGCTCTGTGTGTTTGCGTTTATTAATTGTTGCCTTTATTTGGCCTCATTTTATTTGATTTGCTTTTCTTTTTTTCTCTTTTTTTTGTCTTGCTTCTGGTGTCTCCCCCATATTCAGCTCGGCTCTGGCTCTGGTTCTGGCTCTGGCTCTGCTCCGCTTTGGTGTATGCGTCTTGGCCTGGCTTGGATCTCTTTGGGCTTTTGTTTTGGTCGCCAGTGGCAGCTATAAAGCCAAACCTAATTGACTTATCTTGCCGGGTTTGCTAATTTCTTGGCCATTGTGTTTGCGACTGGGCCGAGCGCATTTCACTTGGTGCTCGGTTTGGGTCCGGGTCTGGGTCTGGGTCCGGGTCCGGGATTGGACTTGGGCTATAAAAATGGCACGATAAGTCAGCGAAAGCAGATAGAAATCTTCAGCGCACTAATTAGCAATTGACATGAATTGCTCATTAGCAGCAAACTAAAGCTAAAACTTACAGCCAGGCTTTACCTAGTTAGGGATATAATAGCTGAAGCCCCCTACTTGAGAAGCAGTACATATACATTTGCGAATGTTAATGGTCACACTGCCATCAAGGGAGCAGCAAAGGAAAGCGTAACCAATATCTAAGATATACTATATACTGTATATGTATTACATAGAGATATGGAACTGAATCATAGGCAACTATTCAAAGATGAGACTTAGTTGTTTCTTTGCTAGATTCGATATAGATTTTCATTCAGTTTGCATAGATCTGTCATAAAGATATGACAAAGGAGTTATAAATTCCGAAGGATATAAACAAAGAGAGATGATAGGAAGATAGCAAATCTCATATGTACGAGAGTCCTTTATAATAAAACTTCTAAAGTAATTTTCAAACCAACTCAAAATTCGGTTAAATTATGTTTTTATTTCCTTTGAAATCAAGTTTATAAAGTAGTTTTATGTTTGATACACTTGTGGTTTATTTAGTACACTTGCCACACGGTTCGCGGGAGGTGGCAACTGAAATCGTTATCCTTAGAGCAAGTGTCTAACAACAGGCTAAGGAAGAGAATTGCACAAGTCAAGGACACACACACACACACACACACACACAGTTTGAATTGGTAACGGGGAACCTTGGACTGCAGTCGCTATTAGCCGTACAAAGTAATTGCTTGGGCGACCTTCACGGCGATATTCCGCAGGACTGCCCACAATTTTGTGGGTTATACAATAAGGGAACTAAAAAAAAGTATATATATAAAAAGAAAGAAATGTTGTAAGGGAAAGGCGACCGGAAATCGAGCCATGTGTCAAGTCAAATGGTCAATAACTGTATGGCTGGCATTTAATTTATAAAGTGCAAGCCTGGCACAGAGATTGGGTATGGGAATGGGAATGGGAATGGGATTGGTTTTTGGGTGGTCGACGAGGACATGAATTGGCTGCCGGACTGTCTACCGATTTAGTTGTCAAAATACGCCAAAATGTAAACAATCAAAAGCCAAAAATCAATAGACATTATATGAGTATTGGCCATGACAAGGCCAGACTCCAACTGGGTGACTTGACATCTTTACCTACATACCACACATACATACGTGGCGAGGCGAGTCCTGTTTCCTGCTTCCGCTCCAAAGGGACACTTTTTGCACAATGCAGCCTCATAAAGACATTTCAAATCGCCATTCAGTCATACCAGTCCACCCAGTCCAGGACCAACAGGACGAACAGGACCAACCAGGCAGGCAATCAGGCAGGCAGGCAGGCAGGCAAACTGACAAACAAATTTTTTATTTCCTCAATGCAGCAGGAAAGAAGACAACCGATTCCTTCGAAGATAAATTGCCTTGAGCACAAATGTCCTTTAAAGCAAATAAAGATGAAGAGCACTGTGTAGTGGACCACCAGCTCACACTCACACACACACACTCACACTCACACTCACCCACTCTTTATAATCTTTTACATCCGCAAGTGTTTACCTTAGAATCTCCTTTCATTCCCATTTGTCCTCACAATTGTGAATTGTGCATGACAATTGGCTTTTGCATTAGGCGAATGCTTAGAGGAAGGAGCAGCAGTAAATCGGCTCTGCCTGGGAACGGATGCGCCGAGAAACGCATTCTCATCCTCATCCTCATCCTCATCCTCATCCTTCAACTTTCCATTCTCTATACTCTTTTCACTATCCTATATATCTTCATCTTCATCTACATCTTCATCTATTCCTCTGATATGGCGCCCATGGCGGCTTTGCATTTTAGCGCATTTCTTAAACCGATTTTTATTAAGATAGCCAAACGCGTTGAAAGAACGCTTTTTGTTGCAACATCTTGATTAGACTCTGTTGAGACTTTGTGTTTACCAAACAACAACTGGACACACTACGGGGCAGGTGCTCATATTCCAAGCTGATGAGATCCTTAACTTTAAGATGGTGCGAATTTAGCAAAAATGCATTAGCTCTTCTTACTTGGGACATACTCGAACTTATGCTACAGTATTTGCATTGGGTCAAATCTTGATGGTCAGACTGTGGGAAAAACTGGGACAGGCAGGCAGGTTGATCCCTGATAATAAACGTGTTTATAATACGGTTTATAATAAGCCGTGTGAGACACCTATAGACTCTTTATAGAAAGCCTATTAAAAATAACCGTAAAGCTTTTAGTTTAGGATGCAAATAAACCGTTTAACTGCGAACTGTGTGAAGGTTCTCACTTTAAGGTCCTGCTCCAGCTTGAGTGTTGCTCTTTATAGGAAATCAAGTGAAGGCGTTGTTGCTACGCCCTAAGCATAAAATAACATCCTGGCCAGGAAGTTTCCTTACGCTTGTGTGCGACTAAAGAAATATTTTTTGTATACGACATGTTTCTGCAATGGGTTCACAGAAATGTTTGACCCGTTTATGCCTGAAAATCAACTGGCTGCCAGGATATACTGGCGCTTTGCTTAGCCCACTTCCTGTGCTATGCCCGATACTCATCATCATCATTCGCTCTTAAAGCGAACTGCAGCATATTGATTTTCGGGCCTAACCCAACAAGAAAAACAAAACAAAACAAGAAAAAAATCAAAAAAGAAAAAAAAATCAGGAAAATGTGAATTTTTCTAAACCCAATTTAGAAATTACCATAAAGCCAATGACAACAAGCCACAAACATAACCATGAGGATGATGACAACAAGCGGCAATTTCATAAAATTTCAGGGGAAAGAGCAACAGAAAGAGATGGAGGGAGGAGAAAGTGAGAAAAAAGAAGGAAGTCTCGAAGCGCTCAAACAAAATGTTACATGAAGCGCAAACAAAACAGTTTAATTAAAATTATTATTGTAATTTAATGGAATGTAAGGAATTATTATTTTTATATGTCAGACACACAGACGCACACAGAGACAGACATAGAGACAGACAGACAGACAGACAGGACGAAGACGCACACACACACACATGCGTATAAAAATAAATTACATTTGTATGAGGATTGGCGCTGGCCTGCACATCATATATTTTCATTATCAAAACAGAGACAAAGTCGAAGTCGCTGTCGTTGTCGTTGTCGGAATTGGAATCGGAGTCAGAGTCGAAGTCTCGGCTGAAGTCGGAGACTGCGACACGACACGACACTCGATTCGACTGGCAAAAGGATAAGGTAAAACGAGAATACGAACAAATCTACGAAGCCAGAAAGGACGCCAGCTGTTTGATGCGATTAGAGAAACCCTATAGGCAGGCAGCAGGCAGCAGGCAGGCAGCAGGCAGGCAGCAAGGCAGCAGGCAGTCAGCATCCTTAGATGTAAACGCGGTGAAGCGGAGTAAATTTCCCTTTACGCGTTATTGTTTGGATTGTGCACGTTGCACGTTTATTCGTATTCGTTTTTCGGGCAATTCTCTCTTTTCAACATAAACAAAATTCCCCTCGCTGACGAAGACTAACTATTTGTTGTGCAGCGTTCGGGTGGTTGGACTTCGTAAACGCTCGTCTCTCTATTTAAGTGAGAGCCAAGCACGTTGCGGCAGTCAGTCGACACTCAGCTAACGTGCGCGCTAGACATACAAAGCCGACACAGACGCAGACGCACGCAGCCCACAACGTCAACCGTTACAATTTTTTTTTTTTTAGACTCCGACAGAGTTGGAAGTATATATTTAAAGTGATAGTAGAATCTCGTGTCTCGCGTGTCAACAGTGGCCCGCAGTAAATCAGAAACCAAATTTATCAAATGTTCCTAAACAATAAGCGATAATAAACAACAAAAAGCCGACAACCACAAGAAATAAACAAACAAAAAACCGAAAATATCCAAAGTGAATATCATGTGCAGAAGGAAGTAACAGTATACCCAAAAAAGTTGGCAACGCCAATTATAATTAACTCAACCACAACTGACCGAAAGGAACGGCTGAAAATATGTGCGCAAAGTTTTTGCCAAGCGGCAAGTGGAATTGATTTTCATTTCGTTTCTTGAGTTTACACTCCTTATAGAGGCGTAATACTCCATCAAAGAACAGACACAAAGCCTAGAAACTTAGCGAAATACCGTAAAGCCGAAGCAAACCAAAACAAACAGATATTCAAAATGATGAATCCATTGTGCCTGTGCCTGCTGTTTGTGCAACTGCTGGTGACGATGAGCAACTGCAGCAGCATTCAGGAGTCAATTCCGGCGCAATCCGAGTCATTATCCAATAGTAAGCATCAACAACAGACGCATTCGCACTCGAATGCCATAATGGGTGAGGCGGGCGTCTCCAGCACCCAATTGATGCAACCCTCGATGCCGGCACGCACACTGCGTCCCATCGGCGGCGGGGTAGATGCGGGTATGTATGATGCACCCGATGATTGCCACTTTATGCCCGCTGCGGGTCTCGAGCAGCCAGAGATAGCGCTGACCTGCAATCTGCGTACGGTTAACAGTGAATTTGATACGACCAACTTCAGTGTGATACCCGCGGAGCATACCGTTGCCCTGCATATACTCTGCAATGACGAGATCATGGCCAAGAGTCGCCTGGAGCCGCAGTCATTCGCCCATTTGGCTCGCCTGCAGCAACTGTCCATACAGTACTGCAAGCTCGGCAAGCTGGGACGTCAGGTGCTCGACGGCCTGGACCAGCTGCGTAATCTCACGCTGCGAACTCACAACATACTCTGGCCGGCATTAAATTTTGAAATCGAGGCAGACGCATTCGCTGTGACCAAGCAGCTGGAGAGATTGGACCTCAGTTCGAATAACATTTGGTCTCTGCCGGATAACTTATTCTGTGCATTGTCAGCATTGTCCGCTTTGAATATGAGCGAGAATCGCTTACAGGATGTGAATGAGCTTGGCTTCAGGGATCGCAGCAAGGAGGGCTCAGCCAGCTCGACTGAGTCCAGCTCCAGCACGGAGGCAATCAGGCGTGCAGTCAGCTCCTGCAGTCTGGATCTGGAGCTCCTCGATGTCAGTTTCAATCATTTCGTCCTGTTGCCCGCCAATGGCTTCGGCACCCTGCGACGCCTCCGTGTGTTGCACGTGAATAACAATGAGATTTCGATGATAGCGGATAAGGCTTTGAGTGGCCTGAAGAATCTGCAAGTGCTCAATCTAAGCTCAAATAAGATTGTGGCTCTGCCCTCGGAACTGTTTACGGAACAAGCGAAGACCATTCAGGAGGTTTATCTGCAAAATAACTCGATTAGTGTGCTGAGTCCTCAGTTATTCTCGAATCTGGATCAGCTGCAGGCTCTGGACCTGTCGTTCAATCAAATCACATCCACCTGGACAGATCGCAACACCTTTGTGGGTCTCATACGTCTCGTCCTGCTCAATTTGTCACACAACAAACTGACCAAGCTGGAGCCAGAGATCTTCAGTGATTTGTATACACTGCAGATACTTAATTTGCGTCACAATCAGCTGGAGAACATTGCCGCCGACACGTTTGCTCCGATGAACAATCTGCACACGCTGCTCCTCTCGCACAACAAGCTGAAGTACTTGGACGCCTATGCACTTAATGGTCTGTATGTGCTGTCCTTGCTATCCTTGGACAATAACGCGCTGATTGGTGTCCATCCTGAGGCATTTAGGAACTGCAGTGCACTGCAGGATCTCAATTTGAATGGCAATCAGCTGAAGACGGTACCACTGGCTTTACGTAACATGCGACTGCTACGCACCGTGGATCTGGGTGAGAATATGGTAACTGTATTGGAGGAGAATGCCTTCAAGGGTTTGGGTAATTTGTATGGGTTGCGCCTAATTGGTAACTATCTGGAGAACATAACTATGCACACGTTCCGGGATCTGCCCAGCCTGCAGATACTTAACCTGGCTAGGAATCGCATTGCTGTGGTCGAGCCTGGCGCCTTCGAGATGACCTCCAGCATTCAGGCTATACGCCTGGATGGTAACGAGCTGATGGACATCAATGGTCTGTTTAGCAATATGCCCTCACTGCTCTGGTTGAATATCTCTGATAATCGATTGGAGAGCTTTGACTATGGCCATGTGCCCAACACACTGCAATGGCTGGACCTGCACAAGAATCGTCTTAACCTATTGTCCAATCGATTTGGACTCGATGCTGAGTTGAGACTACAAACCCTCGATGTTAGCTTCAATCAATTGCAACGCATTGGACCCGGCTCTATACCCAATTCGATAGAGCTGCTCTTTTTAAACGATAATTTGATAACCACTGTGGACCCGGACACATTCATGCACAAGTCCAATCTCACCCGGGTGGACCTCTATGCCAATCAGATAACCACCCTAGACATCAAATCGCTGCGCATTCTGCCCGTCTCCGAGCACCGTGCTCTGCCCGAGTTCTACATCGGAGGTAATCCATTCACCTGCGACTGCAACATTGACTGGCTGCAGAAGATCAATCATATTACGTCGCGTCAATATCCGCGTATCATGGACCTCGAGACCATCTACTGCAAGCTCCTAAATAATCGAGAGCGCGCCTACATTCCCCTGCTGGAGGCGGAGCCCAAGCACTTTTTATGCACCTACAAGACGCACTGCTTTGCCGTCTGCCACTGCTGCGAGTTTGATGCCTGCGACTGTGAGATGACCTGCCCCACGAACTGCACTTGCTTCCACGACCAGACCTGGTCCACAAACATTGTGGAGTGCTCCGGTGCTGGCTACTCGGAGATGCCGCGTCGTGTGCCCATGGACACCACTGAGCTGTATATCGATGGTAATAACTTTGTGGAGCTGGCAGGACATTCGTTTCTGGGCCGCAAGAACTTGGCCGTTTTGTATGCAAACAATTCGAATGTGGCCAACATCTATAATACGACATTCAGTGGATTGAAACGCTTGCTGGTACTTCATCTGGAGGATAATCACATTGTCTCGCTGGAGGGCAATGAATTTCACAATCTGGAGAACTTGAGGGAGCTCTATTTGCAGTCGAATCGCATTGCGAGCGTGGCTAATGGCAGCTTTCAGATGCTGCGCAAACTGGAGGTGCTGCGTCTGGATGGCAATCGCCTTATGCACTTTGAGGTCTGGCAGCTGTCGTCGAATCCCTATCTGGTCGAGATTAGCCTGGCGGACAATCAGTGGAGCTGCGAGTGCGGCTATTTGTCACGATTCCGCAATTATCTAGCGCAAAGCTCCGAGAAAATTGTGGATGCCGCTCGGGTGAGTTGCATCTATAATAATGCGACCAGTGTGCTCCGAGAGAAGAATGGCACCAAGTGCACCCTGCGTGATGGCGTCGCCCATTATATGCACACTAACGAGATAGAGGGCTTACTCCCATTGCTGCTGGTGGCCACTTGTGCTTTTGTCGCATTCTTTGGTCTCATCTTTGGACTCTTCTGCTATCGCCATGAGCTCAAGATGTGGGCCCATTCCAACAACTGCCTGATGAGCTTATGCTATCGTTCGCCACGCTTTGTGGATCAACTGGACAAAGAGCGGCCCAACGATGCCTACTTCTCCTACAGCCTCCAGGACGAACACTTTGTCAATCAGATCCTGGCCAATACCCTGGAAAACGACATCGGCTATCGCCTCTGCCTGCACTATCGCGATGTTAACATCAATGCTTATATCACAGATGCTTTGATTGAGGCCGCCGAGAGCGCCAAGCAGTTTGTCCTGGTGCTGTCCAAGAACTTTCTGTACAATGAGTGGACCCGCTTTGAGTACAAGAGCGCTCTCCATGAGCTGGTGAAGCGCAGGAAGCGTGTGGTATTCATACTCTACGGCGACTTGCCACAACGCGACATTGACTTGGACATGAGACACTATTTGAGAACGAGCACTTGCATCGAGTGGGATGACAAGAAGTTTTGGCAGAAACTGCGCCTGGCACTGCCCTTGCCACATGGACGTGGCAACAACAACAAGCGTGTAACTGGCTGCTTGGCCGCACGTAGCTCTTCGGTGAACATGTATGCCACTGCTCATGAATATCAAGCGGGAAGCGCTGGTGGTGTCCCAGTGCCTGCTGCACGCATTGCCGACAAGCTGTATGCAGATTGCAGCAGCAACAACTACGCAACGATCAATGAATGCGGCGCCAGGGGATATAAGCCCATACCGACATCAGCAACAGCTGCAGCTGCGGCCTGTAAGTTCAACACAATGAATCAGCTGTCGAAGAAGCAGCGGGAGCTGGCTATACCCGGCATGGCCAAGACGCTGGAGCATCAACATCATAATCAGACACAGCCGCATCCACATCAGCAACAGCAGACACAACAGCATCAGCAACAGCAGCCCCAGCAACATCACCATCAGCAACAGCATCCACAGCAACATCGACGCAGCCAACATGAATATGCGGTGCCATCTTATATGGCGACTGGTGCCGCTGGCCAGGCACCTGCTTACGACAGCGTCGACTATGTTAAGCAGCATCCGAGGGGCAACAACTGCGAGTGCATAGGCACTGCCAAGCGGTCCGTAAAGAACCAGGCACCCGCTCTGCCCACCTCGTTTAGCTCGAACTTTGTGCCACCAGGTGCTAGCTCCGGCGCTTACAACTGCAAGAAGCCATGCAACTGCAATGCGGATGATGAGCTACTCTGTGGCTGTGGGGGACTGGAGAGCGGCACCCAGAGCAGTGCCACAATGAGCAGCAGCAGCAACAACAGTCGCCAGCCAGAGTTGACACACTATGAATCGAATTTGAGTCTAAATGAGTTGGAAGATGGCGGTGCCAGCAAGCCGTTGCATGATTTATGGGCGTAACCAAGCCAAGGGAAGCGACTCGCAACCAGTGAATTTATAAGCAAGGCAACTAAAAAACTAACTAAAACCTAAAACATATATATTTAAATCTAAATTAACTAATTAAAATTAAACTAATTGCATAACGATTAATATTCGGGTGGGGGATAGTAAATGCCGCAAGGGTTTAATGGTAAACAAAAAAGCATAGCATACATTTTGGGGCAGTGGCACAGACTGATACTTTTAGTTGATTACAAATTATTATGATTACCTGTACATATATTATACATAAACATATACATATACACACATATATATACATATATATAATACCCAAACGCAAACGATTGATGATGATTCCGACGATAGTTTCGATAACTTATGCATTGTATAAATATATATGATAGAGGAAGGAAGAAAAAACAAACACACACATAGACATTTGTACATAGAAAACTACAATTTAAATTATTAAAGTATTAATTATAACAAATATATATATAAATATATATACTATAAATACAAATATTTAAAATATCCGTACGGAAAAAACCTAAGATAAATACACATGATAAATTTTTTTTTTTGCTAAGCCAAAAGTACGTTAATAATTCGAATAAAATAAAAAAACAAAACAAAAACGAAAACAAAAATTAAATTCTTTCAGCTGTGGAAATGCATTGGAAAAGCGTTTCATATTAGAGTTACTCAAAGTAAAATTCATAGTTTGAGTCAAATAAATATCCTTGCAATATTTAATAAGAGTTTTCCGTACAATTCGATACAGAAAACAACTAAAGCCCAAGTCAGCCAAAGAGACGTTATTAAAACATTATTAAATACAAATAAAGATACTCGCTGGGATCCGCTTTAAAGGGTCCGACAAACCACACTACGCACCCAGAGACAGAGATAGAGATAGAGACAGAGACAGAGAAAGAGATAGAGACAGTTAGCCAGCCATTCAGGCAAATTAATTAGCATGTAAGGAAATTGTATGATAAAAATCAAACAATTCAGCAGAAGCGCTGACAAAAAGTAAAAAAAAAACACAAAAAAAAGACAAATAAAATAAAATCCAAAAAAAAATATAAGAATAAATATCCAACAATAAAAGGCATCACAATAAATGCGATGAAAAAAACATAAAGTAAAGTGAAAAAAAGAAAACATAATAAAAATATTATTATTAATAGCTGACACTCAACGAATTGAAAATAAATTTATAGTAAATCAGAAACACACACTCACACACACACACACACACACACAGAGACAGATAGAGAGAGACTAAAGTACCATGGCAATGCGATAATGATGAGCCTGACGCTGCTGTTGATAACAATTAAGCCTGCGAGCTGCAAACAACAGTCACATACAAACAGAACTTAACTACCAAAGACCACAACGTACATAAGCCAAGTCAACAGTTACTGAGCCGAAGCGAGTTACCCTTAACTCTTTTTCAAGAACAAGTTGAGTCAGCGACGATGGAACAAGCAAATCTTAAAACTTAGTCCACACTTAAATATGATATCACTAATCGAGAAGAATTTCCATTTAAATAAAAATACAAATATTTTCATGTCCTAGCTATAAAACTGACTCATTTATTACATATAATTCTTTTCGCTTCACAATAGTTTTTATATACAAGTAAATATATATCTGAAACTTAATAGTGTATGTCATCATCATTAGGCGAACTTCAATTAAATGCATATTTTTCAGTCTAAGAAGATTTTCGATTGAATTTCTTTATTGTTATTTTAAGCGGCAATCAATTAAAATTAATATGTTTTTTCACAATTCATTTCACTTGTTTCAAAACTTAAAATTTTATTACATTTATCATAAAGAATATTTCACATATTTTTTCTAGGCTTCAACTCTTTTATTATTTTATTATTCTATAGGGTAGGATTTATATATATTTTATATAGTAAAATATTTTGTTTTGTTTCACTGCTTGTAAATTGATTGAAGGAACTGTCGGAATTTGCAAAAAACCAAATGAAAAATACAAAAAAATCAAAACGGAAAAAGGAAAAACATCAGCCAAACAACAATGAGACGACCTTTTTTTCTTTCTGTTCATTGCAACATACAAAGCATTTAATGAAATTATTTAATGGCATGCCATTAAAAACAACAAAAGACAGGACAGAAACAACAGCAGCAACAACAACAACAGCAACAACGATAACAACAACAACAACAGAGTTGAAAGCAGTAGCAGGTTGCAGGCATTATTGTTGATTGAATGTAGGCGTGGCATACACTAAAGGCAGCAACATACTCGTACATAAAATAAAATAAAATATAAAATACAAAACGTAAAGTAATATTAAAGAGAAAAAAACACAACAAACAACTAAAAAATAAATATAGAAAAAACAAAAAACAAAACGCATATATCGTAAATACCTACGAATAAATAATACTAATACATTTTTTTATATTCATACTATATGCATAATAATGTACATATATAAATACACAGATATATATACTATATATATATAATATACACATATGCATTGTATTTACAACAGCCAATAAATAATTGGAGAGAAGAAAAAAAAAAGAAGTTTCAAAACGGTCAGAGAAGAATTTAAATGCAAGCAAAGCTATAAAACAAAATGAAAAGAAGAAAAAAAGAAACAAAGAAAGAAAGAAAGAAAAAACAAACCATTTCAGATACTATAATGTACGAATATTTACTAGTATTTTAATTATACCACATCAGCAGCAGCAGCAACACGATTTAAGCAAAAACCAAAAAATAAAAATAAACTAAAGCAAAACAAACAATTTAAACAATATAAAAAAATGAGTCGAGCATTGTAAAATAAAACAATATGATTTTTTGTAACAAGACATTAAAATGTTATTCGCAATTTTTAGCTAAATTTAAATCAAATTAAAAACACATTCACTAACACACATACACACTTAAAAACAAAAAAAAAACAAAGAAAATATAAAAAAAACCTTTCACTTCATACGATACGATAAAGAAAAATTAAACATTTTACAAAGAACTACCCAATTTTCAACTCCATTAACAAATAAAGTGAAATACATACATACAAAAATGAAATGAAAATTCTCAATTGTAAAGTTTTTAAGCATTTTCCACTCAGCAGCTAAAATCATTTTCATTATAATTACGTTTTTCTTTTACTTGTTTTCATTTGCGTTTTCGTTTTTCGATCGCCCGCAAAAGTATGCAACAAAATTTTGCAGACAAAAATAGAAAGAAAATAAAAGTAAAACACCAGAGAAAAAGAAAAAGAAAGAAGTAGACGATGGATGATAATGATGATGAAAGGGTATTATAAGATTTTGTGTTCCTAAAAAGCCACTTTTGCAATTATAAACTTACTATATTTAGTATATTATAAATGAAGCGAAATGGCAGTGCAGAAATATGCAAAAGATTTTTGTTAATTTTATGTAAACATGGCCCATTATCTAGTTTGTAAGTGAAATTTTTTTTGAAGAACAACCGCTAACGAGTTGCAAATTTGTGTGGCGGAAGGAAAAAGCAAGAAATGTTTACAACAAGACATGAATGCGAAAGCGGAAAAGAAAACTAAATAACTAAAACCTAAAAAAAAACCAAAACAAAAAACCAAAAACAAAAACAAAAACATCAAGCAACAATAATAAACAAATTTATTTCAAAAAATTCGTTCAATGTGTTTTTCTTTTTCTTTACAAATGTTTTCAGGGATATTCGCAAACAGCAAACGGAAATATTGTGCATAACAAGTTCAATTGCTACAAGGCAACCTCTGTCATATACTAAAGTACCTGAACACTTACACACACACACACACACACACGCATCTATACACATACATGACCACAAGTTTATACAAACTAACAGCAGCTCACAAACAACCTTTGCTGCTTCCTGTCGCTCTACGCTAAAACTGAACTCTATACTCTAAATAGACCAAGGGCATGCTATGCTTACACTCGACTTGCTTGCTGATCAGGCATATATATACGCTATATATAGTATGTGCCTACATCTGTTTGTTACATGTTATGCACTGGCAGCAGTTTGTTTTAGCCATCTGAAAGGAAAGAGAATCAGCGAAAAAAGCAGTTTCAAATTTATTATAAAAAAATGTTTTTTAATTATGAATTAATTAATTTATATGCACGCAACGAAGTCAAAGGTTAAGTATACTTTTGACTAGAGTTTAGGTTTGTACAAAAAAGTCCTTTAATATGATAGAAATGAATAGAAAAGAAACTATAACTAATAGAAAATTGAATCTGGAAACTATTGAACACAATATTTAGCATTTATATGGAATCCTTTGATATGCTTTTAATTAGAACATAAAGAGCATCCGTTAGTCGTTTTAGGCCCAAGTTAGAACTTTAACTGGATTTTGTGAGCACATTCATCGATATAACGCATAATGGGCGCATATCATATTTAATTTGACTAATGATGCAATCCGATAATTAACATTTTGTTTCAGGAATAATTCAAGCGTAGGCCACAAATATTTATGCAGCAGAGAAATGCTGTTTAATGAGATTTTCAATCAAAACCAGTGTTGCATTGAAAGCCCAAAGAACATTGGTTTCCATTTACCAATATTGGATATAACGAGCCTAAATTCACTGGAATTTTATTACCTCATTTCAGTCCTGTCCTCGTCCTGTCGTGTTCATCGTCCTGTTGTCTCCTCGTAAAAGGGCTGTGCGCATATCGGAATGTTTTGCTGTCGGCAGCAATAAATCAAAATTAAAAATGATTTGCTTTGGACTTAATTGAAAAACTTGAAAATGCATTTAGCTCTTGCTCTAGAAATAACTTAAAAGTTTATTTAAATTTTCAAATTTTCAAATTTTCCACATTCATTTTCGTCGTCTCGCAAGCGGCGAACACTGTTCTCTGGCTTAAAAAGTGCGTATAAATAAAGTTCATATAATTTAATATGTATATGTATTAATATATATATATATATATATATATATGTGTTGGCAGTTCGCCACACACCCACACACCCACACAGAGACACACATAAATGAACTGCATGCGATACTCTGCCACTTAACACAACCGCAAGCAATTCATATTCATATGAAAAGTGCCATACAAAACGCACGTTCAACTACCCCCATACCCGTCCCCCATACTGCGTCCCTCCGGCAGTTTGTGCTGTGCCGTCCACTGGCTATCCACTTGGTCCGCTTGCTCCACTTGTATGCCTGCTGACCGTGGAGGTGTCGACTGCAAGAGCCTGTTGATGCGGCGGCTTGGCACGCACTTTGCTCGTACATGATGTGACGGCTGAGATGAGATGAGTTGAGGTGTATGCTCTGGTATGGTATGGTATGGTATGGTATGGTATGGTATGGCATAATATGGTATGGCATGCTCTGGCTGGGTGGGAGGCTGGCTCATTGTGAAGGCGTTATCTGACAGGGGATAACATGAACTATGCATGCAGCTCAGCACCGGATTAAGCTCAACACAAAATTTAATTTTATTTAATTGCTTTTTGCAAAGTCCATTTAAATTATAATACCCGCAAAATCATTGAAAGGAGCAGATGGAGCAGCAGCAGCAGCAGTTGAGTCAGCGGCGGAAAGAGACACGCTCCGTGCAACGGGCACCATCATCAAAGAGGACGACACATTTTGTGGCATGAGCCGAGTTGTTAGGTAGATGATTTTGGCATTCATTGATGCATATTTATGGGGCATACGTAGACAGACGTGGCATTCCTTTCGTTTGTTTGTTGTTTCTGCTGCAGTTGCATTTAGACTGCATTTCCAATATGATGGCAGGGGGTGGTAGGTGGGAGGTGAGAGTGGGTATGGGAGTTGCTGCAGGATGATAATTTATGTAGCATAGCAATAAATTTCAGTAAATGTTGTTGCTTATTTTTTTATTTTGTACTTTATTAACGCAATGCAATTAGTGAAATTTGTCTGTTAATGGCATCGAGCAGCTGATAAATAAGCTCTCAATTTAATGCATTTTAGCAATAAATAATAATGCATAACCGAAAAAGCAAAATTAATGCATTTTAAATGCGAACTCATTAATAAATGGCCAAAATGGAAAGCATATTTTTAGGCCAAAATTAATTGCAGTCAGCAGTGTAGAAAACTAGGTCTCTGAGAGCCCTTGAGGCAGCAACAACAACAGCAACAACAGCAACAAACCGCAACAACAACAATTTGAACAACAGCTCAACCAAATAAATAGGCAACAATTAAGCGCTAAACAACAGAAAATAACAAAAAACTAAACAGAAAAAATAGAAACAGAAAAACAACAGTTTTAGCCGTAATTACAATTACTGTTCAAAATTGCAGTCAAGTTGAGCAATTACCGAAAAGGAATTGTCCAATTGTTGTATTTGCACAACGACCTTAATAATAGCAAAGAGATGACGACAACCAGAGCAACAGAACGAGACAGACAGCTATAGAGAGTGCGAGAGTACGAGAGAGAAGGAGAAAGAAAGAAAACGCTAATGATTTCAACAGCTTGTACTTGTATAAAGAGTTGACTGAGAACGGCCAAAGGACAAATGCATTTATAATTAAAGTCATTTTCTAAAAAGTACAAACAACTTTGACTTAGAACTACAGCGAAAACACGCCTAGCAGATACCCTATAAAACAGTAAAATACATATTATTATTAATCACATTTATAAACAAACGACAGACAGACTTTATTAGGGTCTGATAATTGCTTACAGTTTGCCATAAATAACGATCTGTATATATCTGTATATAAAAGTCCTTTGTCTGTTCATTTAAGTTCAACATTTTCCATCAATCATATGAAAAGTTGATAATAAATCAGTCTCTGGCAAAATTATTGCTGAAAGACAATAAAGAAAGTTGCCAAACTATGTCAAATATTAAACTCTTTGATAGACATCTACGAGTGTTTGGCCAAAATTAATGGTTCAGACAGGTGACTCTCGTTATTGGGCCCAATCAATTTGGTCAAGTTAACAAATAGATTGTAGGTAAAAGTTATTTTCTTTATGTTTTATGGTAGATTTGCTTTCATTTCTTTTCATTCACGACGTTTGGCTCCTTTCAATAAGTTCTTTGATATTCTTGTCTATTTAGGATTTTCTTGGAAGCGAGCGAGAAGGCTCATCAATTTTGATAAAACTCTTGCTCTGTGTTCTCTGTTATCTGATGAGGTCAAAATGTATACCAGAAAAAGGTATAGAAGGGGGAGGAGGGGCAGGCCAGGGCAGACTTAATGAGCAACTCTTATGTTAGCCTTGTTTATGTGTCGTGCACACAATTTAGTTTTAGTTCACAATAAAGTCACAGCAGCTAATTATGGTTGGTGCTTATGTTTAATGCTTACGTTTGCTTAATTGTAAATTATAAGATCATAATTTAGGCAGACAAACCGCAGCAGTAGCAACAACAGCGGCAACAACAGCGGCAGCGGCAGCGGCAACCATGAGGCAAGCACATTTTAATATTCCCTCGCCACACATCAGGCAACCCAGCCACGCCTCTTATAGGAGAAGCAGCCCATTGAACCAAGTCCCACCAACTCCTGGTTGTTGTGGCTTGCTGTCAAGGTCCTTACTACTGTTATGCTTGTTCCCAATAAAAATCTCATTCGCTGACGCATAACTTTTACTTTTAATTAGTTGTATTATCTCCCTTGTTGGCTGCTAATTGCTTTATTGCTGCTTACTGCATCCTCGATATCTGCGCGCTTTTGGCCATGACTCTTCCGTCCTGTCGCGCTATTTGAAATCTTTTTGTCGCAACTTTATCAGCATGTCCCCGTTGACATTTATTGATTTTTGTTACTGCTGCTGCTGGTTACAACAAGAAGAACAACGAGAAGAGCCCCAAACAGTCAGCTGGCAATTCATAAACCCCCAACAACATTTTGCTGACCTACATATGCTCGCTGCTTGACTCTCAATCTGAGTCGCATCTTGGGCGTCTTTTCGATAGCGCCACTGTCTCCAGTCTGGTCATGTCATGGAAACAGCAAACCCAGCTGGAGTTCCCCACAACGAACTTCAGATACACTTACAACATTTGGCAACTAAGAGTAACAATTAGCTCACCTTTTCGACATATGACAAACTCTGCTATGAATCGAAATTCTATAATCTTAAGGCTTGATTTCTATATAAAGACAGAGGGAGAGACAAGATTTATATTAAGAATATTCGCAAGTCAAAAGTTTGTATGTAAATTGTCGAGTATATTAAGCTGAACACATTTAATACATACATAGAGAGGGATAGATAGATAGAAAGAGAGAGAGAGATAGGGTATACGAGGAGATAGAACATATATGAGATGAAGCCACAGTAGCAATGTTTTTGGTTTTGGCCGTCTTGGCCCCGCCGTCTCGTATTTTATTTTATCGCCAATTTCGCCGCATTTTCGTTTTGGATGGGGGAGAGGGAGGGAGGGAGGGCAACCCTGTCCCCACATGTAACCCCACCTAACCCCATATCGTTTGTTACTTTAGCGACTATCCAAAAAGATTTCCAAGCAACATTGTGCGTTGCATGTCGCTTTTAGTTTTTAGTTGTGTCTCGGGCATCCGTTTCGTTTCAGTTTGCCGCTTGTTTTGTTTGTTTGTTTGTTTGCTTTGCTTTGGGTTGCTTTGGCTTGCTTTGCTTTTGCTTTGCGTATGAGTGCGTCGTCTTTGCCAGAAGTTGTGTCCTGCCACGCCCACCGCCTGGAACAAACACGCTATACTCCACACACACACACATAGCTCACACATGAGCGCGGCGAGGACCGAAAGTCAGCGTACTCTCATTTCATTCACAAGCAATTTATTCGTCCATTAGAGCGACGTCGACGACGACGATGACGCCGGGGCGACTGTTCGTCCTGCCCTTCTAGGATTACAGCTGCTAAGCTTTGTGCGTCTGTGTGAGTGCCTCAGCGTGTGTATGAGAGTGCCTAAGTCTGTCTATGGATCTCTGTATAAGTGTATGTGTGTGTGTTGTGCCTGTCTGTGTGTGAGTTTGTTTTGCTTTTATTTATTCTCTGTTTTTGCTGGCCGTTGTCTCGTGTCCTCTTTGTTACGCTTGAGTGTATATATATATATATATATATACATATACATATGTGAGTGTATCTGAGTGTCTAAGTCTACGTATGTATGTGTGTGTGTGTAAAGATTTCCCCTCCATGTGCCGTTGTGTAGTGTCTAAATAAGTTGAGAGTCAACTTACAAAGTAAACCAAAGATTCTTAATTGGAATTTTACAAATTCGTTGGCTCCTTCCCTATACATCTATGTTTGTGAGTGTATGTATCTCTGTGTGTGTGTGTGTGCGTGTGTGTGTGTGTATGTCCTTGCCTAAGCGTCCTGCCGTTGGGCTGCTCAAATAACTTATCGCTAGCATAGTTGCATATATGAAAAATGAAGGCATGAAAATAAAAATAATGAAAACGACAACAACAACAACAACAACGAACTGAAAGTAAAACTTAAATAAGTATGTAACATATAGGGGTGGTGCCATGCCCACCCAGTCAAGGGTGTGACACGCTGGAGGGGGAGAGTGGGAAGGGTAGTTGGGGGAATTCTTTGGTTTGTATTGCCCCGCAGCGATAAGTGAAAAATTCTACGTCTTTTGAGCAAGGATTACAAATTTGCAGCATCTTGAGTTTTTGTTTAATTCGAAGGGTTTTGCTACTCGGGTGGTTGTTTTCTTGACTTATCTCATGCGTACGTATGCGTGTGTGTGTGTATCAATGTGTGTGTGTGTGTGTGTGTGTGTGTGTGTGTCGACCATAGGATTGACTTGGATTTACACCAAGCAACACAACGTGACAGCTGAGGGACCCTTAAAGGTTTCGCATGCCTCAGATTGATCGAAGAGCTTCGCTACATAAGCTGCCAGATTGTTGGCAGGGAATTGGGTTACAAATAAATGACAAAGGTTTACGTGAAATATGAATAGGGTAGGTCAAAGTCGCTAATCTGATTAGAATTAGACTTGAACTGAGCTTAGGAATAACGGAAACTATCTCAGAGCTACTTTCTATAACAATTCAATCTGTTATTCAATTGAATTGAACTCAACTAGCCTCAAATCTATTGTATATTCTTTGACAAAGCTCAAAGCAGAACATATTAATATAAAGACGGAAGGGAGGAGATGTCTTAAATGAAAATCCTTGATGCTTCCCCGATATTCCCACGGAAGGAGTCATAAACAGAGCTTTGTGGTCTCTCAATCTAACGCACTTTTGTTGTTTAATAAACCAACCAACTCCTTGCCTTTTATATTTAAGCTCAGCAGCAGCTAAGGACTTTAAGTACAGGGCAGAGAGTGAAGCGCAGCAGAGCGGCAAGGATGACACAAATGAAAAGAAAGAAATCCCTAGCAGAACAGTTTGTAACTTACTATGGCCTAAAGTTATTGTTAACAGCTTAATGGAGCATTTCATCATGGTGTACTTGTCGCTCGCTAGATATAACTTCTACTCCTTCATTCGGCGGCGACAACAGCAACAAAATAAACAGCAATAATAAAGATTATACACGGGCTATAATTACTAGATATTCGCGTTGTTTTTATTGTTGTTGTTGTTGTTCTTTGTGTACTACAGAATGTCCTACAAAACATCTGCCAGTCCTGGCTGCTTGTACTTGTCCTTGCCGCCAGCGTCGTCTTTCGCCAGCTCCTTTTCGCTCGAGGTTTCGCGGTTCGTTTGCGTTGCGTACTGTAGTGTTTGTCTCTGTGTGTGTGTGTGTGTGTGTGTGTCTTTGTCAGGACCATCGTAATATGCACCTAATCCTTTTTACAAAATCATAATCACACAGCCAAAGCACAGAACGTAATCACAGCAACGCAGCAGCACCATCAGCAGCAGGAGCAGCAGCAGCAGGAGCATCATCAGCAAACGGAACAGAAGGAACAGCATCGGGATCAACGGCAAGGACATTGTGCGGCGATGTGTCCCCAACTCATCCGTACATTCGCTTAGTTGCTACTTTCAGTTTTAATGCCTTTAATACCAGTTTCATAACTCGTGCGCTCACTGGGGCGCACAAACCGAGCAATTAACGCCAACGACAAGACAAGTCCTGGCGTCCTGGTGTCCTGGTGTCCTCGTGTCTTGGTGTCTTGCCGTCTTGCTGTCCTGGCGTCGCGTCGCGTCGCGTCCTGGCCGAACCGAAGGAATAGTGTATGAAATGTGTAACCTTTTGTCAGGGTTGCTAAATATCGATAGTCATAGATAGGACACAACCTTGAAAGGCCAAACCCAAGCCCAAACCCTAAACCCAAGCCCAGACCAACAATTAATCAAAGGCCACCAACAACAACAACAAGAACAACAACCACCAGCTCAACCTCAGCGATGACTCTTCATCAACTCAACTCAACTGAACTGAACTCGACTCGACTCGACTCGATTCAACTCTTTTTTTTTGCCGCCTGCCATTTTCCAGGCAGAGGGAAATCCAATCCAAATAGGGGTTTTCCTTACTCTGTCGCCTAATCAAGCGAGCAATAACGAAAAATTATAAATTGATATAAATTTTTAAAAAATGAATTGCGCTCCCGTTTCGCCCCTTTCCCTCCCCTGTTCTCTGTCCTCCTCTTAGTGTTTGTGACATTTGACAATAAATATGTATATACTTCTATTTTTTTTCATTTGGTTCCCTTTTAAATTATTTGTATGTATGTATGTATGCGTATATATAGAGTATGGGGCGGGGTCACAGGGCGTGCAATGATGATGGATGACTCTGAGCGTTCAGTTTTTCATTTGCTTGGACTGTTTTTGATAAAAACGCCGTGCACAACAGATTGGCCATGGATTTATATTGGGCTTTGGTTCTGGGGTTGGCTTTGGGTTCTCCTCTGCTGCCTTTGCATATGAGTTTTCAAATTTTACAGCCAACACAAGCAAAATAAATAAAAAGAAAATAAAAGCAGGAAGAAAAAAAATTAAATATAAATTAATTAAAAATTAATTAAATGAAATTGCTGCAGCGGTTGCCTCTGCTGCTTCCCTGTGGCATGAGGGTCAAATGAATCATAAAATATGACAGACCTTTGCTTCAATTTCTTGCGTCTGCTTTCATGGGGGCGCCACCCAGCACAGATTCCTAATCACTTAACTATATATATATAAATATATATAAACGAGAAGCAAAACGGCCGCTGGACGTCTTAAATGATATGGAAGTAATGTGAGGGATCATTGATTGATCTATAGTTGACAGTAGAAAGCGAAAGAGAAAGTTAAAGTCTAAATACTCTGACTACTTAAACGAATCTTAAAGAAGTATATGAACTACTATTTATATGAACAGATATAAGAGTTTTCATGTTAAGTTTATAGCATAACTTTAACACATAATAGAATATTCCTCTCAGTAAATTAACTCTATTCAGACCAGAATTCTAGCTCCTTCTTCTTTCCTACTCATTAACATATATAAATATATATGTTTATCCTTGTATATATCGTCGTCGCATTCCTCAGCGCCAAGACGATTCTATTGTAGCCTGCTTACATAATTTACCATATCGTTTCGCTTGCATTTTGCATAAATATTGCAATATGCATTATCCATGTACGAAGAAGGGGGAGCTGCTGCCGGGAGAACCAGGAGACAGGAGACAGGAGACAGGACTAGAACGAGGACTTGGAACAAAAATAGGACTAGGCAATATCTCATGTATATTTGCCTGATGTCAGCTACGAAATTTATGCACATTCAGTCGCCTTCGATAGACTTTTTCGACAGGAGGCTTTGGCTTTGCACAATGTTTTTGTTTTCTATTTTCCTTTTCCACTTTTTTTATTCGCTTTTCCTTATTGTCCCTGTGGTTGTTGCTGTTGTTTTTTTGTGTATTTTTGCTTTGTTGCTGTTGCGGCTGTCGCTTTATCAACATTTTGAGGCAGCAAAAGTCGCTAAACTTTTGCCACACACACAAACACACACACACACACCACATAAGAAAAAAAAAGAAATGGAGGAAAAAAATTTTTATTGGATTTCGCGTGTCGCATGGCGGCGTTTACAGTTAGTTTTTGAACTCTGTTGTCGATTGTCGGTTGGTTAGTTGATGTTGTTACTATTGTTGTTGTTGTTTTTGTTGTTGTTGTTGTTGTTGCTGCTGCTGCTGTTGCTGTTGTTGGCATTGTGCCAATGGCTTTTTCAATTATACTAATGACATTCAAAAAGAATTTGTAGATGTGCCAAGCGAAATGTCTGCATACGAATAGCGTACGCCATTTTGTACTATCATCACACACATGTGAGCTCTCTTTTTGGACTCAATACTATCCAACTCCTTGCCGACCATTATACCCTGTACTTCTTTCAATAATCGGGAGTATATGGCAGCTATAATCTTATCGAGTCTTTATGGACTATTTCGTTAAATTTGTTGAGTGCGATTGATGGAAATATCACAAAGAATTAGTTTTAGAAGTATTCTTTATAAAAATTCATGTTTCGAGAAGGTCCTTGTACATAAGAGATATAATTATATATGGAACATAGAACATATATATAAAGACTGAGAGCATATACTTGGATATATAATCTTTTCTTTATAAAAGTTGCAGTATCCTAAGATCCAGTTGCGGATTTTCCACGGATTTGAATTTTGTTTTTGCCTGATGCTGCAGCTGGTAGATTTGTTATGATAATTAAAGGGTATTTAAGAGTCTGCTATAGTAGTATTCTCTCTTTCTACAGCAGATAGATCTGTCTTGATATTTACAGGGTATTTAGTAGTCTAGTAGCTTAATTGCATAATTCTTAGTTGTTTTAGTTGCCTTTTGTTGTTGGCGTCGCTGACTGCAAATAAAAACAATTTGCGCCAAATTAAACTTATGAGGCATAAAGATATTTTTGGCTGCTGCTGCCACTGCTGTTGCCCGTTAATGCCGCACAACAACAATACCAACAACAACAATACCAACACCAGCAACAACAACACTGACAGCGGCTAGAAAAGAGCCGCACAAAAAGCTTTGACAGTGCGGAGACGAGCAGCAGCAGGCCAGGAGCCATGTGGAGGATAGAAATGACAAAAACATTAAAATACATATACATATGTAAGTATTTATGTATGTGTATGTAACTATGTAGTGTGTGTGTGTGTGTGTGTGTGTGTGTGTGTGTATCTATGAGTCTCTATGTACAAATATTACCAAAACAACAGCAACTGTGGCAAGTGATAAATCTAGGCAAGACTTCTTCTACGAGTATATACGAGTACACACACACACACACATACACACACACACACACGCATACAGAAGCATTCCCTAAGACAAGCCGTCACATAGAACGTGACAATACCAACAACAACAACAAGAACAACAACTTTGGCATGGCCAAAAGACCAAAGTCAACGCTGAGAAAGGATATTAAAGATTAAATGATATAAGCGAAAAGTTGGGGAAGCCCCCAACCACCCCTCCCACCCAACACACTCACACACACACACACAGAGACAAGTATGTGAAATCTGAGCTGAGGGTTGGCGATTTGGTTGGCGTAGATAAAAACATGATGCGTCGTGTGTGACATTGAAAAGGATAACGGCAACACTAAGGACAATACAAGAAGCTGCTCCTTTCACTCTTGCCGCCGCCAACCTTCACCCCTATCACCCCCATCACTCCCCCCACCCAGCCACCAGCTCAATATATCCTGCGGCTGTGGCCTCCTTTCTGGCACTGTATGTCTAATTAACCGCGTGCGTGGCGCATCATAAATCGTCCCTTGCACATGGCCATTAAAATATAGCATATACTTACGATCTAATAAAAAGTACTGTAAATCTGAACGAAACGTTCTGCAATTCGTCACAAAGTCCCCATGTGGCATGTGGCATGTTGCAGAGCTGTAGGCGCATGTGTCTACAGCTAAATGCAAAACTGAAGAAAACGAAAATTGCAGAAGATAGAAAAAAAGAGTGGATCTTAGGATATATCTTTATTATTTCATAGATTGTGCTTAACTCAAGACTTTTCTGGATTGAATACTACACACTCGATATTTGTTATATATATATTTAAAACTTGTATACTTTATATCATATAACGGTATAGGAGTACGAAAAGTTTGGAACAAACACATTTGAGCCTCATTAATTATGAAGCTCTAGTTGAGAGTTGATTTTTTGGTAGTTCAACTTTAATAAAATTTGACCCTAGAAACTTAAGCAGCAACAAAATGCCAATTCAAGCCGAAACACGGGCCGAGGACCAAGCCCAGGCACGGGCTCAGGCTCAGGACGAGGACGAGGACCAGGCCCAGGGACCGACCACATGTGAGCACTTGTAATTATAATTTCCACTTATTATTTCTCGGGCTTTTTGTTTTATGTTAATGTAAAGCGGCAAAGCTGTTTTCGACATTTTTGCGACAATTAAATTACTTTTCTCGACCAGACATTTGTGGGTGGTGTTATATTCACCGTGTGTTTCACTGGGTGTGCGTGTGTATGTGTTTGGGCGGTGTGTCATGCCGTGTATATATGTATGTTTATAATTTCATAATTTTCCATAGTTTTGTATGGAGAAGTTTGTACGCCGCAGATGTCCTGCTGTGTTTGTGGCTTTATGCACTACAAATTATGCGAGGCTGTTGGATTTTAGTGAGTGCTCTGATGAGCTTAACTGTGAGTATATGAGTGAGTATACTCATACTTGTACAGTGCTATCGGGACAGGGACAGGGGCTTATAGTGTCATTCGTTAAACGAACTAAATTTGACATTAAGTCAAAGTTAAGGACCATCGTTTGTTCCGAATATATATTCAAATTATATGCCATATGTCCTTGTTGGGTTCAGAAATAATAAAATTCACCAGAAGGTTTAACTGAGGTCATCAAGAAAACTTAAACGATCTTTGATACACTTTTATAATTACAAATTGCATTTGCTTTGGACAATTTGTTTGTTAGCTGGCAACTAGCTTTTAGTATCCTTTGTATCCTTTCAATCACACATCAGACAGAGAACAGAATAAACGCATTAGGTAGAATATAAAAAGGCTTTCTTAGCCAGCGTGTTACCTGCTTCTTACTTTGATTATGTAATGAACTACCTTATTCTGCGCTGTAGCTCATTTGGAGGTCCACTTTATCAAAGGTAGACTTCATTCAGTTCAGTTCCTGGCATTTAGTTAGACATCGACATCCACATTGGCATCGACGCTGACTTTGACGTTGACTTTGACGCTGACGTCGACGTCGAAGTCGACATCAACATAATTGCAAGTTGTTGCTTCTTAAAAGCATTTTGCCAGAGTTTCCGCTACTATCGACATCAAAATCAGCAACAACATCGCAACGCATCACACACAGAGGCCACAGGGAGACCGCCCAAGTAACGGAAGAAATACGAGCGGAGGCGCCGCACCACCCGTTGAGTGTGGCAAGAACTCGGCAATATGTTGATCCTTGCTAAAGTGAGTGAAAACAGGAGGCGTTTTATGCCGTCAAGCAACCCTCAGCTCAATACGGGTAAACCAGGCAGCGGTGGATAAAAAAAGAAGAAAAATAACTAAGTGTTTTGCCGATTTGGGCAGAAACACCCCATTGATATTTCATTAACGCTTCAACACGACCACGCCCCTCTCTATCGGACTGTCAATTACAGTTACCAGAGGACCCCGTACTTAATTGCTTAGGCCCATACTTCGCAAAGAGAGAGACAGAGAGAGAACTAACAAGAATTATTAATCAATGCAGCTGCTAAAATACGATAACAAAATCCTGGCGCTGCTCTCATCTAATCTCTAATGAGGCGATGCACTGGCTCAGCCAGCTGTCTATCATTTGGTGTACGCCCGCCTGATCATCTTATGCCTAATACTTGGGCCCACAAATCTCTTAAATTTAGCGGAAGCTATGACAAGTCAAGTCATTATCCTGCCAACTCTCCATCGCTCTTCCTTCCTATATTTATCCTTGCTGCTTGGGTGGCTGCCATACTACTCGAACTCGTACCTCAAATGCTTTGTTCCGTTCTACTCTGGTCTATTCCGTTCGACTATGTCCTGCTCTCCTCTCCTCTCCTCTCCACTCCAGTCCTGTGCTCTGTTCTGTTCTGCATGTGCTGGCGTGTTGACGCAGTAATTACCAGATGATGGATTGTTGCCTTGCGTTTAAATTTAATTTCTCTGACATTTGGCGCGTTGTAGGTTTACCAAATGGATGCGAGAAATGCGTGCACGCATTTTGTTCCTGCCACGTCGCCTGTCCAAAGAACTGTGAAATTATCTACAGTATCTGAGAGAATGATTGTGTGTGTTTATGTAAGTATGTGTGTGTATATATGTGTGTGTGTGTGGGTAGGCCAGGAAGCGGAAGTTAAGTAATGTGTCAGTCAGTCAGCCAACCAGCTAAGGTATGTACATACATTTAGAGACTTCCCATTCAGAAAGGAGCAACTTTCGACACAGGAAAGTAAATTGCGACTGGGTGCGAGCGGCTCTTTAATGAATGAGTAGTTAATGATAACGTCAAAGGGCATCCGAGTGCAACATTTGCTCCTTTAATGCACACGCATTTCAATTAAGGATTCTGATTATAAAAAATCAAGACCCATAAATGAACTGACTAATAAACTGATGGCAAACCTTAAGATACAAAAATATCTTTTAAAACAAATAAAACAAATTTATATACAAGGATTCAAATGATCTTTTTCTTTATGGTATATGGTATATGGTATATGGTATATGGTATATGGTATATGGTATATGGTATATGGTATATGGTATATGGTATATGGTATATGGTATATGGTATATGGTATATGGTATATGGTATATGGTATATGGTATATGGTATATGGTATATGGTATATGGTATATGGTATATGGTATATGGTATATGGTATATGGTATATGGTATATGGTATATGGTATATGGTATATGGTATATGGTATATGGTATATGGTATATGGTATATGGTATATGGTATATGGTATATGGTATATGGTATATGGTATATGGTATATGGTATATGGTATATGGTATATGGTATATGGTATATGGTATATGGTATATGGTATATGGTATATGGTATATGGTATATGGTATATGGTATATGGTATATGGTATATGGTATATGGTATATGGTATATGGTATATGGTATATGGTATATGGTATATGGTATATGGTATATGGTATATGGTATATGGTATATGGTATATGGTATATGGGGTATATGGTATATGGTATATGGTATATGGTATATGGTATATGGTATATGGTATATGGTATATGGTATATGGTATATGGTATATGGTATATGGTATATGGTATATGGTATATGGTATATGGTATATGGTATATGGTATATGGTATATGGTATATGGTATATGGTATATGGTATATGGTATATGGTATATGGTATATGGTATATGGTATATGGTATATGGTATATGGTATATGGTATATGGTATATGGTATATGGTATATGGTATATGGTATATGGTATATGGTATATGGTATATGGTATATGGTATATGGTATATGGTATATGGTATATGGTATATGGTATATGGTATATGGTATATGGTATATGGTATATGGTATATGGTATATGGTATATGGTATATGGTATATGGTATATGGTATATGGTATATGGTATATGGTATATGGTATATGGTATATGGTATATGGTATATGGTATATGGAATATGTGAATGTTTGGTGATCTTCAAAAATGATTCATTTGATTTCCCAGCTAGTCTGTAAGAGAGCGATTATTAGTCTTATAAAGCAGAGAGACTATTCGACACTTTTAAGATATTTCACTGATAGATAAACTTTATACAAAAATGAATATTGAATAAAAATACTTTTAACATCAAAGTATTCCCAAAAGAAGACAGAAATCGAAACTATGAAACAGAATTTTATGCACCCTCTTATGAATTTTAAACGCTCGAAAGTGAAATTGCAATTAAAAATGTTATTATTATTATTTTTAGGAAAATGTATATTATCTACGATCGGATCCCTTCCTGTTCAGTTAACGTTTATACTGTTTGCCAGAGCAAAGGAGACACCGCACCCGCACACACTTGCCACAAATTCACAACGATCTTTTATGCCAGCTTCTACAAGTAATTCCACAGACCAACGGTGCATATCAAAATACAATGTTGTGTGTGTGTGTGAGAGTGTGTGTTGATTGTTCTGAATGCTCTGCACGCACTTTTTAATAGTTGGGACCGCCCGCATTGCTCCATAAAGAGCCTATAGAATAGTGGTTATAGACCACACCTTTTAGTGGCATTATAAAATAGCTCACGCAACAATAAATTGAATTAGACGGGAGAGCTGCAATTTAAGATTTCACAGGGAACATCCTACTACTGTATGCCATGTGTATAAGTATGTAACACCTTTCATCTAATCGAATGTGAAAACAATGCGCAAAACCACAAAAGGTTTCAATACACACACATACACACTCGAATAATATAGAGACACACAATAAATTATGCACGCCAGCGAGAGGATCTTTCAACAGGACCCAAAGAGTCTATAGCGTAACAAATTAAATAACATACCTCAGAGATATCTCAGAGAGTTACAACGGTCGCGTTTTCGATTTCGTTTGTGGCATATTTTGCCACATTATCCCATTTTCACATATTCGTATTGCCACATTTTCACATTTCCACATTAACAGAATACACCATGCCACATTCTACCTGCGACCACGAGACCCTGCTCAACGTCACTGTGCCCCATTGAGGCACGTCATTGTCTCATAGCTGCCGCTAAGTGCGTCGGTGTTTGTGTTGCGTTTACTTTTTGGGTTCGCACTGGCACTGGCACTGGCATTGGCGCTCGTATCGGCCAGTGGACATTGATGGTGGTCCTCCTCCAACTGCCGCGCTCCTGGGCATAATTTGTAATGTCCGACACGTCAAAGCAGCGTTGGTAACCAGCAAAGGCAGCGAGCGAGTCTACTCCAGCTCGCTGCTGCAGGTGCACGCATCACGCACATTGTGAATAACTCGAACACACAGGAAACTGGCAACGCAGCAAACGGCGCTAGTTGAATTTGTAATGAGGTGAGGGCGGAAGGGAAGGTGAGGGAAGAGTTAGTGTAAGTGTTGCCCTGGCCAAAAGACCGACTGGGTCTCATTATGTAATAAAAAGGCGTACCATTGGATTGGGGCACACTAGGAAGAGGCCTCCTCTACTCCTCCTGCTTCTCCTCCTTGAACACAACACAACACACACAGGCTGCTTCTGGACTCATGTGTGTGCACGCATTTACAAGCTTTTTATTAAATTAAAGTGTGTGTAATAAGGCGCCTATGAACTTGGGACACGCAATCTACAACAATCTACCACTGGCTAGACCGATCCCCCCCGTCTGTACAAACACCATCTCATAATGCACATACAAACACACACACACAGGCACACACATACAGTCTTATCGAGGCGTTCAAGGAAGCAGCATTAAAAAAATGTCATAGTAATTATGACGTTGGGTTTATGGAAATGCTTTCGCTTGGCTTATGGGGAAGGCAAAGCGAAACGCCCCTCAGCTCATAATATTAGAGACAAGGGCAGCCCCGGGGGCTGTGTGATAACATTTCGTTTATATGGTTGTTTCTATCGTGTATAGAAAACGAAAAAGAAAAAAAAATTAAAAGGGGAAGTGGAAGTGGAACAGGGAAAGTAATGGAACCTCAGTTGGGGCATGCATTGGATTAAAAGATACTCGCAGACAAAACAGTTTAAAGTTTTAAAAAGCGAATCTTAAAAGATCCAGCAGATTTTTAGGATAATCTTCTATAACTGACAGAAGCAACTGACGAAGCTTTTGATTGATTGACTAGAGACTTTTAGTCTTTATGAAGATCTATATTTATTTCTATATAAAGACACAGTTTATCCTTATAGCTAATCCATTAGGTATCAATATAATATATGAATTTAGGTAAAGTAAAACTAATGAAAGCAGAGACTGGGACAACTCCTAAGCAAATTCCAGCGAATAGATTAATTAATTATAGAATTGAATCTATGAATTATACGATATAGTGCAGACTATAATCAGTTTTTTAAATCATAGAGAAACCTGTTTGTGAGTTCGTTTGAAGCAGCTGTCAGAGGGAGCAAAAAAATATATTAGAATAAAATAAATTGATTTTATAATTAAAAGGATCATCCTTTGATAATTGCAATCTATATATATATATATAGATATATATTTTACGTCAGCATATTATACCCTTAAGTAAAAAACAAATTACATATCAACTGCAGCAAAGATATTTATGTGAAATTAATGCAAAATGTTCTTATCATAAGCCATTTCTATTCTATAATTCACTGGAAAAAAAACAAACAGTTTTTTTTTTGTATATTTTTAATTGTAATATGATTAGCAGAAGTTTAATAAATAAAACTAATTAATTTTCAAATTTATTCCATAAGTTTGCATACAGTTTTTCCCTTACGTCCTTTTAGTTACAGTTACTAATTATATTTTTATATAAAATGTCTTTATTAGTTTGCATTTCGCCGACAACTGAAAAGCTGTGCTTATGACACATATCACGGAAAGTTTTTGAGTTATGTATTGGGTGATTACGTCATCTAAACTGGAATATGTTAACGTTAGGTAATTAAGGTAACTTTGTTTCAGTTGTATAACCAACTTTTTTACGACTATATCTTCTGCTCTTGCGAGTAGTTACCTAACCCTCCACCTCTTCAATAAACTCCTGCCAAATAAACACAATTTATGACACTCGCATATCAAAATTTTGCACTGACAAGACAGCAAAAGAGATACTACAAGTATATCTCTCGCTCCACTTCACTCACTCTCTGTCTATCTCTTTCTTAGTGTACTTGAGTGACTGTGTGTTGGTGTATGTGTGTGTGTGTGTGTGTGTGTGTTTGTCTTGTATATCCTGGCTTGTGCCTTCGATATACGAACATCAAAAGCATTTCATATAAAATAAATAGCATTTTATGATGCCAAAATATGTACATAGAGAGTAAGAGATATAAAGACTGAGGGGGAGAGCGAGAGAGTAAGAGAGAAAGGGATAATGAGAGAAGGAGATGGGGTAAACTAATGGCTTGTAGACCAAAATATGTGGAGAAACTACTTGTATTTTGTGGAAACTTCCAAGTACGAGTGTGTTTTTGGCTCACTTTACTTTTTGCATAATATTATTACAGAGAATTTTATGTAAATAGTGGATACAAGTTTATTATGCTGTTTATCAATTGATTTGATCTTAAGCACTCTCGTATATTTATTGCACAAACACATACACATACACATCTACAGATATACACATTAAGGAAGCTACACGGAAATCACAGTAACATATTCCGGTTCCCCATCATTGTCCCTGCTGCCTGCTGCCTGGTCTCTGGTCTCTGGTCCTCTAACCCTGGCCATAACCTAAAATGTTATGTAAGTTCAATAAAAGAGCAGGGGCTTCAATGTATGCATTTGCTTATGTGTATGTGTGTGTGTGTGTGTGTGTGTGTGTATACGTATGTGTGTGTGTCTAAAGCTCTTAACTGATTGTTTGTCTTGCCAACTGCCACTAGACATGGCTCTCTAGCTTGTACTCGATACTTGGGCTACTTGGCAAAATATTTCGCAACTATTTTCTATATTAGAAGCACACACAGCACAGCAATTCAACCAGTAGCCATAGACAAAGGTGTAGTAGCTTTATCTCTGTGTGTGTATGTGTGTGTGTGTGTGTGTATTGTTGATATTTATTTGAATCTTGACTGTCTCCTACATCCTGTAGATACATATGTATGTTTATCTACTCGCTTGCTTTGTACCAAGCGAATTTCATTTGAAATTGAACTTGTTTTTGCGCCAATAAATTGTATAGCCAAAGTATTTTGATTGCGTTTGTACTACTCGTAGAATAGCTACAGAGTTGAAGAGCTTACCATGGGAGAAAGAGATGAAAAGAGAAGGAGGTGCGATTATACCTCAACTCTCCCTCCCACCGACCAAAAAAGAAAAAAGAAAACCTGTGTTGTATTTCCGGCTCACACAAATGGAACACAAAAACTAAAAACTAGACATCGAACTAAATGCCAAAGCAATAGGCTAAAAGTAAATCAACAGTAAAAGCAACTAAAGTAAGTGGAGCATAAAAGGGGATGGTGGGGTATAGGGGCATAGGGGTGTAGGAGTGCAGAAGGACTGTTAAATTGAAGAGTGGGTTAGCAAGTTGAACAAAAAGTTTTCTTTTTTATTAGACTTACTGTTTGCCAATGTGTTTGTGCCCCTAAACTCGTTTGAGCAATTCAAATAAATACCACGATTTATTTGTTAGGGGCGTCAAAGGGAAACTTAATGTACTAATTTCTCAATTGAAGTCAAGAGAAATAAGATGAACAGAAACTGGTAAGCTGCTAAATGTAAACAAAGCGCTAAGCCAAGGCGACAGCTGGATACGCTACACTATAGAAATAAGAAACAAAAATAAAAGTGTTAAATGAAAATCATTCAATGGAAAATTGCAATGAAAATGAACATATTGTAAATTTATAGAGAAAGTACCAGCATTAAGTATGAAAACATTCTGCTGCCAGTTTGATATTTCACAGCTAAATTGCGTTTATGATGCTGCATAATAACTACAGCTCACACACACACACACACACATAGATTGGATTGGATTCAGTTGCACATTATTATTATATATGTATAATATTATAGTATAGACAGTAATGCGCTCGTTGTAGTATTCTATCAAACTGCTTAAGAAAACCGCAATGCTGAGAAACTTTGGTGGTGCTGCGCTGCTGTTTTGTTTGTTTTATAGGAGAAGCATCAAGAAAAACTTTTGTGCTGTGGCTTTAAAACTAAACAGCGCACTTATCTATCGAGGAGCATCATCAGGAACGTCGAAACTGCCAAAAACTATCCAAAAGAGCCACATAGAAAACTCAGCTTAAAACTTGCCAAACGACTTTCAATGGGCGCCTCCATAATAACACTCATTTGCAGTATTACCGCATTGGGCGTTGTGGCGTGGCGGGGGGAGGGGAGGGGAGCGATGATGACGGGTGCAGGACAACATGTAAGGGTGTCCTTAGAGAGATTCTGGATGATAAAGGGGCGGAGAGAGTAGGTGTATAAATGGGTTGGGCGATTGGCAAGCTCGACTTTTACGCTTTGCCGGGCGTGCAAACAAACAAATCAACTTTGGATAATTATTGCACATCAATCGTTCAGTTTGTGGCAGCTGCCGAGTCAGCTCCAAGTTTCCAACAAAACAAAGCACACAACAAGTCAAGGCATAGAGGCAGGCATTGGGTACGTCAAGAGGCGTACTTGGATTTTTGGGTATGGGCATGGGCATGGGCATGGATGGAATTATACAGGAAGAGGCACAGGCCAAGTTTGGATGCATCAGGCAGGAGAGTATTGGGGAATGCCCTGAGGTGCTGATTCTCAGTGCATTGGTGAAAACTTTTCTGTGCGGTTTTTGCAGTCATCAGTGGAGGAGCCCAAAGCTCATCATCATGATCATCATCAATTGAGGAGGCAGCATCGTCATAGTCATCGTCGTCGTTGTCCTCATCGTCGTCGCCGTCGTCGTCGTCGGCATCATCATCGTTGTCCTTGTCCATGTCATCTCTTCATTGAAATCGTTACGAGCAGTTTCCGTTTCGTTTACAAATTTCGTGCGGCAATAACCGCAGTAATGTTCCTCTCACTTTCCTCCCTCTGCCCCATGCCCCTTTCACTTTGCGTTGATTGTCAGTCAGAATCGGTTGGGAGTATGGATCTGTGTGTGTGTGTGTGTGTGTGTGTGCGCGAAGGGTGTTGGCACCAAGGGAGATACCCACATGGAATTTTAACTAATACATTGCCATGGCACATCATTTAGTGTAGATGCTGTTGGATCGTAAATTTTTACAGTTATGTCATGTAATTGGGCAAATGAAGCTATTGGAACGCTGCATATCTGAGCACGAGATGGTAACCAACTGTATCCCGCCGCACTTGAAAAACAAAAACCTTATACGCCAACGAGTCTGCAGGAGTACTCATACTCATACTCATACTCCATGGCTTAAGACTCAACAGAACGATATACAGGAAGTCCAAGTACATGGAAGAGTACGAGCACAGGCAACAGTCAAACATTGGAATATGCATATTTAATGGGTTATGCAAGGTTATGACTGCGGTTTGCCTGTACTCCACCCACTCCTCCCTCCTCCTCTTGCATATACATGCGACTGGATAAAGCCGGTAAATACTCACCAAGTAACAATTTAATGGTTTGAGGTTTTGGGTGCAAAGTAATGGGCCATTGTCTGTCCTTCCGTTCGTGTATCTGTATCTGTATCTGTATCTTTATCTGTGCATGTTGCAAGTGAATGAAATCGCATATGCAAAAATCATTTTTGAAACAGAGCTTATAAGTGGTTTTTGTGGTAGACCATAAAGAAACAGCTTCAATCAATTAACTTACCTAAAAGAGTAATTAAAAAACAACATTATTTACGAGGAATTCGTATAAGAAAAAAATTTGAGTGTTTTCAGCTAAAAGTCTCTTCTATAGATCTCTAAGAGATCTGACAGATTTTCCCCCTTATAATGTGAATAGTTTTGTCGTATTAGAAAAATTTTGGATCTGAATTTTGTATTTAAATTTATTATCAATAAATTTAACGATCTTTTTCTATATATCAAATTAACTTAGAACGAACATTTGTAGAAGAATATTAATCTACTTATTTATTGATTTAATAATTTATGGATTTTTTAAAATTTGAGTTTGAATTTGTTTATTTATTTTAGTAGAATGGCTCTATTTTGCCACACTTTCAATTTACTTATTTATTAATTTCAGTATTTTTTAAAAATTATTTTTGGATTTTTAAAAACTCGTTTTTATAATTACTTTTATAGCAAAGTCTTAATTTTGCAATAATTTCATTAATATACAGCCGGCAATTTTCTTTTCGAACAAAACTCTGAAGCACAAGGCATAAATAATATTTTTTTTGAAGATTTTCCCTATACCAAAATGTTTTTTGTAGCGTGTAAGCGTTTATTATTTGAGTTTCTTAAATCGAAAAAATCAGTATCCTATAATAGGATTGAGAGAAATATATCAGCGATTTAAAATGGCTATAAATCTGAGTATAAGGAGTGAACTTACTGAGTGTTACAGACTCAGATACAGAGTCTATCCTTAGATCAGAAAACTATTTCATGCACACATTTATAAAATAAAAATTTACTGGATTGCAATGTTAAGAGCAAAAGACGTGAAATGAAAGCAAATTGATTCGGAAACTTGTCAAATACTTTGCCATTTTATTCGCAAATGTACGTATATATCTTTTTTTTATCAGTACTGTAAATTTAAAAAAAAAGTATATAAATAAATAAGTAAAACCAAACTGAATTATTAGCCGACCTCAAATCATTCTGTGACCCACAAAACGAATAAAAAATCAAAAGGAAAAAAAGAATTCAACTTTGATGTAGTTGGCACGGGTAAAGCATTTAGGTGAGGGCATCCTGTGAATCCTTAAGACCAAAAAGTAAACCAAAGCTCAAACGCACGTTTCGAGTTTATTAAATTTGCGGCAACACTTGGAGCAACCAGACCAGAGTGTTAGAAATGGGGTTAGGCTGCAGGGAGAGGGGGTATGAGGAAGGGGGGAAAATAAAGGTAGTGTAGTTGTCTAGTGTTGGTGACTGCCCCTGACATTTGTACGATGGGGTGTCCCAGCTCGACTCGTAAAATGATTGCACGCTCTACATAGCAACTCACACGAACGCACAGGCCAAACAGACAGGAAAACACTTAGCGGCAGGTATAAAGCCAAAGCCAAAGCCAAAGCCAAAGCCAAAGCTAAAGCTAAAGCTAAAACCAAAGACAAATGTGAAGGCTGGTGCAGTAATACTGCTGGCCCAGACCAAAACTCCCAGGCGTCACCATAAACATTACCCAATGCCATAGCCATAGCCATCATCATAGTCATCATCATCATCATAGTCTCGCCCACATTAATGATAACATGCCTAACAGTACGAGGCTTGCACACTCTCACTCTATGTCTATCTCACTCTTACTCTTTCCTTTCTCTTTTTGTCTTCCCGTGTGTGCGTGTGTGTGTTGGTGTGTGGCAAATATGAAATTTATAGTTTTATGATGACTGCTGAGTGTACCACTGCCAACGCCTTTTACGGCTGGTCCAACTAAACTTTACGAGCCACCGACTAGGCGCTCCTCCTGGCTGTTGGCTCATAGCTGCTGGTAGCTCCTGCTCCTTCTGCTGCTGGTGGTGCCTTCTGGCATAAATAAAACCATACAGCGGCGATGCTCTCCACGTTTATTTCCGCCTACTTGGGCGCTACATTGCCGATTGCTGTTGCAGTTTTACCCACTCGGCGGCTGTATCAAAAATCTGCGGCAAACCCAGACCCGGACCCGGACCCAGTCTCAGTCACAGATTCAGATCCAAACGACAGCCCAAACCTGAACCTGAACCCGCAGCTCACAAATATACGAGACCTTCTTCCACATTTAGCAGGGCCAAGCAAAGTTGAAGTTTTATGTGCAACATTTTTGCGGCAAGGAGGCGCGCTAAGAGTAAAAGCTGAAAAAGGAACTGCATGAGGTCGAATCATCATCGTCGGAGTTCTTGGTGAGTCGTTGTAATGCATGCCCACAAATATGTTTTTGATTATTATGACTCTTCGAGATTATGCAATTTTATGAATATGAATGGGCTTTATGGACTATGTGCAGGTATTTTGCCGGTTGCAAGCAACGACTACCCCGACTACTATATATACAGATATATGTATATGCAGCTTGTGGCTGCCTCCGGGTTCCTTTTCATGCCAGAATATGAATTGCATTTGAGCTTGCGGCGGATAACTACTGCGGCACTGCTGCTCGTATGATTCAGATGTTGATCATCTAAATGATGATGATGGAAATTAACTTAGCACAATAGGATTTATAAAGACTTCTTCTTTTTAAATTCGAATTTACATCTAATTCTCCTGCACTCGACATTGTCAACGCCAGCTGAGTGACATACGGAGTGACACCAGTCAGTGGGGGTCAGAGGTGCTCGGAGGAGGTGCTCCATATGGAAGCACTTGATAGGGTAGCTTTAATGTCACAGGCGGGCCACAGAGGCCAAAATCCGAGATAGCGAATGAGAAACTGATGAGTGTGTGAGCAATGGCGATATGATGATACACAGCGAGAAATCGTTCTTTGAATGGCAAACTTGATGAAATAGATTTTACTTAAGGTATATACAATCTAGGATAAAATTTGATTCTCAAATTAAACTTTTAGTCTATAACTCTAGAGTACTTTATGGTTGATATTTCGAGATTTTAGTCTAAAGAACTTTCACTTATATTAAAATTATTTATACCTTTTGTGATCTCAATTAAATTTTGAGTCTTACATTTGTGTTTAACTGGCAATTTTATTTGGTAAATATACCCAACAGATTCGCAGTACTTATATGCCCTATAGCTTCTGTCGTGGGTTACACACATTCAACGCAAATAACCAGATAAAAAAAAGGAGGGAGAGAAAAAAAAATTCGAGCAGAAATGACTGCAATCTGTCGTCTCAACGTTGATGACATTTTGAGTGAATGAACGGCGCACAAATGTGACCAGCCTACCCGTTGGTGCCCCACCAACCCCGAAGCCACGTTTTTTAACAAATTGGTGTGATCCCAGAGTGACGCGTCATATTCGCAGACACTTTAGCTGGCTGGCCGACCAGGAACAGCAGCAGGAGCAGCGGCAGGACCAAGCGGATGCAGAAGCAGGAGGAGCACCAGCACCAAGCGGCCTCAACTGATAGAGCGACAGCAGAGAAATTGCAAACGAGTTGAGTCGTTGAGCCAAAAAACCAAAACATACGTAGCATTTATAAGGCAGCCAACAATGAAAACTCTCCCTTTTCCCCTCCCTCCAGCCCCTACCAGCACCCCTTGCCAAATCCGCCAATCTCAAATCTCCCTCTCTCCCCTCCCCTCACACCACACCCCAGGCATATTGTTAACGCCCACTCAACTCTATGCCATTTTGTATTGATGGCCTGTCTGCCGCACAGCTTTTATATAAAGCCCCAGAGCTTCGGCGGGGGCGCAGCCTTTGGCATCATGTTTTGGTTTTTCCTTTTTTTGTCGCTTTTGTTGCTGCTGCCGTTGTTGTTGTTGTCCTTGTTGTTTGCTGTTATTGTTGTTGTTGTTGTGGAAAACAAATCACTAAACAAAAAAGCGCACAATGCAGTTAAAGGCAAAGGCATAAAATAGGGCGAATTGCGAGGGAAGATAAATGGGAGGGTATGGATCAAAGCAACGCACTTGTTATACCCTTGCCAACACATCTAATATGTAATTGAATAGAGATAACATTCTCAGGTCTGTTCTGGGTAATCATTTATATTACGTATACGCAAGATTTCACACAATTTACTCAAGCTTAAAGAAAACTTGTTGGAAGGAAAACCTCCTTTGGGGTTGCAAAAGAAAAATATAAAATAAATAGGAAATATATAAAATAAATATAAATATAAATATAAATATAAATATAAATATAAATATAAATATAAATATAAATATAAATATAAATATAAATATAAATATAAATATAAATATAAATATAAATATAAATATAAATATAAATATAAATATAAATATAAATATAAATATAAATATAAATATAAATATAAATATAAATATAAATATAAATATAAATATAAATATAAATATAAATATAAATATAAATATAAATATAAATATAAATATAAATATAAATATAAATATAAATATAAATATAAATATAAATATAAATATAAATATAAATATAAATATAAATATAAATATAAATATAAATATAAATATAAATATAAATATAAATATAAATATAAATATAAATATAAATATAAATATAAATATAAATATAAATATAAATATAAATATAAATATAAATATAAATATAAATATAAATATAAATATAAATATAAATATAAATATAAATATAAATATAAATATAAATATAAATATAAATATAAATATAAATATAAATATAAATATAAATATAAATATAAATATAAATATAAATATAAATATAAATATAAATATAAATATAAATATAAATATAAATATAAATATAAATATAAATATAAATATAAATATAAATATAAATATAAATATAAATATAAATATAAATATAAATATAAATATAAATATAAAGAGATCTCTTTCAGGTTTGACACTATCAAAGATCAACAACAACACACAAGAATTTGTATCTTTACCTTTTACTACTATTATTATTATATCTGAAAGATATATAGATATATGATTACTTATATATATTATATAGATCCGTCTTCGATCTACACAAACCCATTGACATTTTTGGCATAGCCTTTGCCACCAAATTGTGTAGAGTATGTAAAACAAGGCGTCTATTTTCATCAAACGCGAAATTGCTGTAAATTTAATCCGCGCGTATGTGTGTTTGGCTTGTGTGTGTTTGTGCACGTGTGTGTGTTACGTGTGTGTATTTGTGTTTATTTTGCTTATCCTGTCCGTCTCGCTCTCTGTCAATTTGCACGCGTAAAGTGCGCCATCTAGCGTCGTTTATGCGCACATTTGCGCACATCAATTTGCGGTGCAGACATTAGACTTTGAATTTTTTATCAAACGCGCGAAACACGCGGCGTATGCGTAATGTGCTAGAAGTGTGGCACCAAATGGCGTTTGTGAGTTGAGATGGAATGCACATTAATTGTTGCACCTGTATCTCAAATGTTTTATCATCTATCCTCACTCTCTCTCTCTTTCCCTCACACTGTCGTTGCGTCTCTATCATTCCTTGAGTCCCTGTGCCTTTTAGTTGATGCATCTTTTTGTCTTTGATTAGCCGCAAACATCGCCAGACAGAGCAGACACACAATCACACAGGACAGAGGGACAGACAAGGACACACAGTTTGTGTTGTAGCTCATTGGAGAAATTGCATTTACATATTAAAATATGCCAAATGTACGGACAAAAAGACAAACGACGGTCAGCAGCAGCAACTCTACTGCAGCCTTTGGTCAATTGCCCAGTCATGTGGTGAACGTTGCCTTGTTGCACGCATTGCTTATGCATAGGCCCTCAGCACAAAGGACGAGCCTCTTACTCGCATTCGCTGCCCTCCCAGGAGATGGCAATGTCTAGTCATGCGGCCAGGACAACCAGGTAGTCGTACATTCATGTAGGCAGGACATATTACAAAGCATATACCCAAAGAGAGGGGGGCCACAAGAGTTTGACAAGACCATAAACATTATTACTATATATATATATAATATCCAATAACTGATGCAGGTAAACTTATTTCAAGTTATTTTTTTAAGTGATTGATAACTTTACTTATTTTCCGAACATCTTTATGGAAACTTAAGTAGGTTAGCTTCAGCTTCTTAAGTAGCTTCAAAGAGATTAAAAATTGAGGCAACTTTTCCATTAGACGATTGGAGGAAAAACGAAAAGAAATCAGTTGAATTTTCCTTGAAAGTGAGCATAGAACTTGAACTAGTTTCGGTGTTCATAGATCATGTGGAGCAACCAATAAATCAACCCTCGCAGTTTGCATGCTGCACTTCCACACAATTTTGTCCTTTGGCCTTTTTAGGATCTTCTGCACTTTGTTAGCCCTGTTGGCTGTTATGTCATGATTTCTGTTGTTGTTGTTGTTGTTGTTGCTGCTGCTGCTGCTTGGCTATTGCATATTATGCAAAATTGTTTATGCAAATATTGCAAAAAAGAATTAATTTATTTGACTTGCATGCTAATTTACGGGCCAATAAATGTAGGCGACGGGGCAATGTGGGCAGTGTGGGAGTGCAACGGGCTGAACATTGGCTGGGCTATTGTTAATTTATTGGCGTGCATAAAACACCCGTTGCCCCCTTCGAATACCATACCAAAGCATGTCATACTATTACATACCATAGCATTGAAGCTACACTCGCCGCCTTCCCACTCTAACATGTGTAGACACATTTTAAATTTAAGCCACGGCAACAGCAACAGCAGCAACAGCAACTGCAACAACAGCAACAGCAGCAACAGAAACGACAGCAAAAACAACAAGAGCGCGGCATGAAATTATAACGCATTGGACCCAAAAATCAACAGCTGCCTGCCCGCAAAAACCAACAAACCGCATGTCGAAATTTCCCTAATTTCACCCGCCGAGCTGGCATGCCCCCCTCTTGCAGTATCCAAACAGGAGCTCGGCTGACCGAGCGCCTAAACGGCACTGACCGCATAAGAGAGAGCATTTTGTGTTGTGGATGGGAGGACGATGGCAAGAGCAAGGGCAATGGCGAGGGCGAGGGAGAGGGCGAGGGCGAGGGGTGTGCGAGGAGTGTTGGAAATCAAAAAACCAATTTAAAAATTGCCGCAGCCACCAAAAGTTCAAAGTTGAGAAGCAACCAACCAAACGCTCAATGTGTAGGGCAGCGCCTAAAAGCAGCCACCATATAAATCTATACAATTTATACTCAGGGATGCAAAATGCGATTTCCAAATCCGCAGCAGGAGCAGGAGCAGTAGCAGGGGCGGGGGCAGAGGCAACTTGGAAAACTTAACCTTAATCAATAGTAATCAGTTTAAGTTGATTTCTCCTTTTCAATTAAGTAAATGTAGGCAAAATACTTTTCAAAGTAAAACACACTTTCGAATATTAGAAACAGCCGCAAAAGATTTCAATTCAAACGTCACTGGCCAATAGTTTCTTAACAAACAAAACTAAAGTATCGATACTTGGATTCATTGGTCTTTACTTTTAGCCTAAGCAATTGGTTAGAGGCAGAAATTTGACTTCTGTTTCCAGCCCTGGCTTTGAGGTCTACACACAACTAAAATGCAATATGCCGCGCCCACACGCCCCCCACAAATTCAACTGTTTACAAAATTGTTTTTTTTTGGTTTTTTACTCAGTTTTTTTTTTTGTGTTTTTTTGGAATATGCGAAACTAACGTCAACGGCTGCGGTCGTCGCGTTTTTGATAAGGTGCAAATTGTCAAGGAGCATAAAAATTGTTGTGCGCGGGGGTTTTTGTTTAATGCTGCATAATTTTAGGCGTTACAAAAAAACCAACAAATTGGCGGTGTTTGTTCTGCCCTCGCAACGTCCTCATCAAATATTCAAACGGTAGCCAGTTGCCCTCGCACCCTTCGCTTTGAGCCTTCGTTCCGCTGCCACAACTACCACTACTGCTGCTCCTGCTCCTGCTGCTGGGTCTCTTACACAGCGGCAGGCAGTGTCAACAAAAACAATAACAAAAACAAAAAATATATATAACAAAAACAAAACACAGAGAGCAAAAAATAAAAAAAAACGGCGTCAACAAAAGCCATCATAACAATTAATTTTGAAAACACGTGTAGATTGCTTTTTGCGGTTAGCAGCAGCAACAGCAGCAGCAGCAGGACACGGTTGACTCTCGTTTCTCAGCCCGGTCCTCCTTCGTGCACTTGGTACTGCCGCATCGAAGTGGGGAAGTGGGCTCTTGACAGGGGGAGCTACAAAATGCCAACAGCGCGACCCCATCGACCTCTCGCATGGCCTGGCAATCATAAAACACTTTAAACATGTTTTCCTACTAGTTTATTAGTGTAAAACCCGGACGCGTTTCCCCATAACTGCCCCGCACAGATCCCCCCATTAATTATTTCAATGTCAACGGAGTTGTCCACATGGCATCGGAGATGCCCTCACTAATGGGGCGTGGTCAACAAAGCAGTTAAAACGTTTGCCACACACTCAACAATATCCTTTCTAATCGAATCAAAATAGAAACATATTTTTTGAAGGATGTTCTGAAATTTTAATTTCTTCAGATATTGAAAGGGATCAGTGTCTATAAGAAAGGTTAGGTCTAGTTTAGGAAACATATCCTTAATATATATTTTTTCTATTAGCTTTCTCTAAATCTTTCCCATTTCCATTTACTTCAACCAGTTCCTTTGATATTCTTCATAAAAAACCATTCACAATTTGAAACTATTTTCAAAAAAGGATACTCGAAATTTGTTGTAGTGTATTCAAGTTGTGACATATGTTTAGTTGCAGTTTGGTTTTTTCATCTTGTATCATTAAAATGTCCAGTCAGACCGCCCGTTGACTGTCGGCTGTGATTTCTAGCCTTCTCGTAACGCTCTAATGGGTTTTCGGACCGCTGTCTGGTCATGGCATCGTGTAGCTGGAACTGGGCTTGACTTTAAATTTATTATAATTTCGAATGGTTTTCAACTCGGTTTTGCTCCCGCAACCCCCTCTCTCTCACACTTCCATCCCCCTTTGTTTTCTGTGTTTGTTAAATAATTAATGTTTTGGTTGTTCTTTCTGCATATTCGGTAAGTTTGGCTAAATAATTTTTCGGCACATATTATGGCCTATTGAAATAATTTGCATAACATGGCCAAAGGATATGAAATGGACAAGCAGCATATGCCAGACAGACGGCCCAGAACGTAACAGACGGACAGCTATACAGCTGTACAGATGTGTCCGACTCCGACTACGATTCTGACTTCAACTCCAACTCCAACTCCAACTTTGAAGCAACCGGCTATGGCCAGAGCAACGGCTTTGGTCACGGCCACAGCCAGACGCTAGGCCAGCCAGCTGCTTGAGGCATTGCAGAAGAGGCCACAAAGTCAACGGCTAGGTATAATTTATATGCAAATACACACGTTCCAAGTCCAAACACAAGCAACCTGTCGACCAAAACAACAATGTCCTGGCCAAAGGAGTGGGATAAGAAGCACACAGAGATGGAGACGGAGACGGAGCAAAACTGGCGTAATACCACCAGGGTGGTAGTGTGGGTGGTGGTGGACGACTACGAATGTCTATTAAAATTTATTCGAGCGTAAGTACTGGGGAGCAAGAACTGAAAGCTGAAAACTGAAATCATGTTTTGCGCACTACTGAAAAGAAAATATGTATGAATGTACGACGAGGGGTTAGAGGGGAATAGGGGTATGCATGCTAAATGCTAAATAATCAAATGTACACCAGAAACAGAAACACCAGCAGGAGCTGGAGCTGGAGCTGGAGCAGGAGCAGCAAGGACATACCAGGCAGGTGACCGAGTGGGTAGATTTGAAAGTTGATAATATGAGAGAAGGAAAATATTGCAGAAATTGAAACGAAACAAATAATTGTGGGAGATTTCATTTAAAAAGATTTCATTTAGTCAAGAAATAATGAAAATATTATTTTATATATATAAAGTCCTATTCTTTGCTTTTGCAGCTGCAAAGATACAAAACTAAATTAAACTCTTTTTTATATATATATATGTATGTTTGAAACAATATTTTCTCTTGAATTTTTCTTAATAAGTTAGAAGAATTTGAAAGAAAATCTTTCATCATTGTTGTGCTTGTTAGGGAATCTTCTGCTCAGTTGTGAAGTACTTTTGAAACAACCGTCTTGCCCTTTCCCAGTGTCTGTCTAGTTTTGGCCAAGCCAAGTTAGGTGCTAAACAGCGCATGTCGTGGACTGGACCCACCCATACCCCATACCCCATACTCCATACCAATCCCAGCCAGAAGTGGGAATGAAACTGCTGCTATCTTCTAGTGCGTCGTCAGCCACTGTAGCAGGTAGCGCGAGTTTCGCTAGCCGTGGAGATGGCAGTGTACAACTTTGTAAGTAGTTTAATTAAATTAATAAAACTTAAAGCTCAACGAGGGCGCAATACTACTACGTGTGTATGTGTGTGTGTCTGTTAGTGTGCGTGTGTGTGTGTGTGCTCAAGTATGTGAGTTGGGGAGCCTGGAAGTGCTCAAGTCGCAGGACAGGACACTCAGAGAAAGTAAAGTTGACAGCAAAACAAATGCAATGACGAGTAAAGTGCTCGTTGCGTATTTTAATTTGGTTTAAAAACATTGTTTCGCAAAATCCCCAAGTGTACGTCAGTTCAGCTGACGTCACGTCACACAGCCATTAGAGCGAGAGAGGGAAAGAGGGAGCAGGATAGGGAAATAAGAGGGAGAGATGCCAAGTGAAAAATGAAGAGAAAGAGGCAGCAGGCATAAAGAATCAGATGGCTGTAGTGCTTCTGTCTTTATGTGTGTGTGTGTGTGTGTGTGTGTGTGTGTGTTATGATGGCATGTACATGTGTATGTGTGTGTGTGTGTGTGTGTGTGTGTGTGTGTGTGTTGTGACAGCAGCGCAAAAACCGCGCTGACAGCAAGCACCAGCTAAGGGAACTGGGGGATTCCCAGTTCAGCTCGTAGGGGTTCCTACTATTTGGGGTACTACGAGGACTCCTCGTACATTGCGAACGTAAGAAATGTAAATTGTGCGCTTTTGGTGCGCACTTTTGCATTCACGTGCAAAATTTTCATGAGCTTCGCTGCTCCGGGAGATTAAAAGAGAGACAGAGATAAAGAGAGAGAGAGAGAGAGAGAAAGACAGGCTTGAAGAGCTATGGGGGTATGGGCGTTATGGGCATCCGCGTTTGCTCAGCGGCATAATGAACTCAAAACCAACTCATAATTAAACTGGGGAGTTATGTGACATAGACAACGGGCAAAGCCAAAGCCAAAGCCAACGGCAAAGCTAAAGCTAAAGCCAAAGCCGTAGCCGAAGCCAAACCAAAATCCGTAGCCATAGCAAGTGCAGCGCCCTGTAAAATGCAACTGGGAGATTCACATTCACTATATTTGCGACATTTTTCTTGTCTAGAGTTGGGGCATCTGCTGTCCGAGGATTTGTTGCTGTTGCTGCTGCTTCTGATGCTTCTGCTGCTGCCACTGTGCAATAAAATGACGAAAAGTTCAGCCTGACGTTGTAAAGTGCATACAAAATGTGGACAGAGCAGAGAATCAAGTACAACGACTATGGAACTCCTCCCAACCACAAGCTTAATTGAATGGGGACACTCCGCTGCAATAAGTGCTATGGTTTCTGTTTACGTAAGGACCAAATTAATGACATGGCCAGCATATCGCATCCAAAACTTCATATATAGCACACAATGCTAATAAATATTGGACACGCTTATAAATTAGAGCTAGGAGTGCTTGAACTATCCAACAAGTTGAAGGAAGGGATATCTAAAAAGTCAACTCATATGGACAAGCGGATATTTGAAAGCTATATTCAAAGGATGTTCGGATGGATGAAGGCGATTAATAAACAGGAACAACAAATGATTTGAATTGAATCTTCCTCTGAGACTATATAAAGTTTTTATTATAAACATAGAAAGGTTTCTTTAGAGATTTGGCAGCAATTAACGACTAACAAGAGTTGAGGCAAATCCAACATAATCTCAACTCAACAATAAAATATTATTTTATATATAATTTTTATTTATTCTAAAATATAATTAGAAACATAAAAAACTTACATTTAAAGCGCACGTTTCATTTTATTGAATAAATATTTAGTTCCAACTGAAAGTTTGTATATATTGTATATATAATTATGTCGATCTTTTCATATTTATCCCAATGGAATCGTACAGCAGAGACATTCAAGAAAGTATTTTGCATAATACTAAACTGGTTTCAATATCAGCTGCTGAAACTGACAGAGAAACTATCACATATGTTTATCTGATCTTCCATTGAATGGATATAAGCAAGTGCAAGTTGTTCGGAGAAGTTTTAAGTTAAACAGCGTTGGTTTTGTGGTCTATGGGAGCACATCTGTATCTAGTTGTGCCCCAGTTTGTGGCATGCTGCAAATGCGAAGACGTTCAACGTTCAACGTTCATAATACACAAGTGTCACAAACGCAACCACTCGAGTTCCAAGGCCAATTCTGATTCTATGGGACGCGGACTCTTAAACCATTTCGCGCGCTCTATTGTACAACAAAAGCTTGGCGCGCGCGTCCTCATTTCATGGCAAAAGGCACAAAACTTTTCGCACTGCCACAAAACCCAACTCATTAAAAAGATCAGCAAGCAGCTGCAACACCCTCTGCCCCAGCCCCAGCCCCTGCCTCTGCCCCACCTTTCACGCCAACCGCACTAACACAGCAGCAATGAACAATCGAACAATATCAACGCTTCATGGCAACCCGCAAAGAGCGGTAAAGTGTACGGCGTGCAAAAGAAAAAAAAAAATAGAACTAAAGCCCAGAAAACACAAACTGACAAAAGCCGAGCCTGAACCACCCTCCCAACAGCAGCAGCACCCAACAGACCCATATAAAAAAAGGAAAAAAAAAATTGGGGCACTTACGCGTGTTGGCGTAAAAAGCAGCAGCAGCAGCAGCAAAGTTTTCTCATCCTCCGCTCGGCACCCGGCAACCCTTTGGTCTCCATCCGTCGACCAGCGGCAAGTTTTAAGCAAATGTCAGCCAGTGCCTCCTGATGGTGACCCTACTTTGAAAATGTGTCAGAGCTACAAGTGAAGAGCAACTGTTGCAACGGAGCACCAACAGTAACAGTAACAGCAGCAGCAGCGGCAGCATGGGCGGGAGGGCGTGGCAAATGCTGGATGATGCTGATGATGGGTGGGCTTTGATGGTGCCGCTGTCGCTGCCCCTTCTGCATAAATATTCAAAGCTTTTACAAGGCTGCAGGCTGGCTAAAAATGTGCAACAGAGCTGTGTGGCAGCAGAGCTGAAAGGGAGGCTGGAACAGGCAGCAGCAAAGTGGAGCTGCTGGTGTATCTGATAAGTGAATGCAGCCCTGGCCCTCATCAAGCTACTTACACAGAGGGTCACCCCAAAGTATTCGCTCAATATCATCAGACGCCAGAAAGGGGACAAATGCATCATTTTCTCTATGGGATTTTATGGCTCAAGTGAATGAATATTTCCACTTAAATTTTAAAACCCGAAAAATTTTGAAGGTTCACTTTCACTTTGGAGTCTCTAATTAAAATGTTGAGTACTTCAGAAGCTTTTAACGATGTACTTAATAAAATTATATATCTATATATATATATATACTATATACAACTGAAGGATCATCAAATGCAACTCATTTAAAGCAAAAGTTCTAGGTTAAGTGTGACAGAGAAAGAGAAATTAATTTTAAAAAAATGTATTAATGAATTATGTAAATTGTATAATATTTTGTTAAATTATTTGCAGCTTAATTGAATTAAATAGAACATGGTTTAAGTATGCAACCATTAAAAATTATTTAAATTAAAATATTTAAAGCGAAATTAATTAAATTTTCAATTAGTTTCTTTTCGCGGCAACCCTCGCAAAGCGTAAAACTGTCTCTGAATGTGTCCGTTGTTGCAATTAAAAAAAAAAAGAAAGAAAAACCAACAAAAAAACGCAACAGTAGCGATAGTGGTGTCAGCGGCAACATGAGCAACGAGCACTAATAACAACTCTAGCGGCAAACAACAACAACAACAACAACGAGAACTGTAAGAACTACAAAAACAATGGAACGGCCTTTGGCTGATGTTGTTAGTGGTGCTGCTGCTGCTGCTGGCCTCTGTCAGGACTAACTGTCAACGAGCTGGCAACCACTTAAAGCCTTCAAAATGACGCAAGTTTAAATTAAAATTTTGAAGTACACATCCCGACACCAACAACAGCAACAACAACAATAACAGCACCACCAGCAACAACTAGAATACATGAGGCGGTTGCGTCGCTTTTCGGTACAAGGCAAAACTTTGTGTAATTTCGCTGGGTGGCGGGTGGCGGCTGGCAGGCGGCTCGTCGTAGGATCTGTGGCAAGTGCATTTGTGAAAAACTTTAACGATTTAGGCTCAACATGTTGGCAAAAACAGCAACAGCAGCAGCAACAGCAACAACACCAAGTGGCACAACAGCAACATTCCAGGCAATTGTTTCTGTGAGACGCTCGCGCGCGCCAAAAAGCATGCAACACATTTTATGATGATTTCTTTTTTGGTTTTTGGCTCTTTTTTTGTTGTTGCTGCTGTTGTTGTTGCTGTGGTGTTTTGTTGCTTTTGTATTTGCCTGCTGTCTGCCGTTGTCTGTTTTGTGTTCTCTGTTGTTGCGCTGTCCTTGGTGCTTGTTTTTGCCGCACTTTAGTGCCACCGCATTGACAAAGTTTCCATCTGCCGCGAGCCTCAACGCATACAATCACACACACACACACTAACACATATACATACGCACCAACACACACACACACTTAGGCACACACAAAGTGTGATCTATGCCGTTTTTCTGGGGCAACAACGCACTGCCAAACAAAATAAAACAAACTGCAAAATTTCAAATTCAGCAGCCGCAACCAGCACATGCGATCCGAACAGAACTTTGCAGCACCAATGCAGCAGCAGCAGCAGCAGCGGCAGCGGCAGTGGCAGCAACAGTGGCAGCGGCAGCAGCAGCGGCAAAAGTTTGTCTTTGTTGAGGACGAGGCACAGGACAAGACCCAGGACGACCGTCGGCTGCAAGTAATTTTGCAGCTCTTTATGCTACCGCAAGTTTTTACTGCACTTTGTGAACTAACCGAGTCCTGGACTGAGGCTCAGCATCAGTTTCAGCTGCAGGAAGCTATATGGGATACACTCACACATCCACTGCCCATAGCCTTAGCTTTGCAACCAAATATCTACAGCGGATTTAGCTTTAGCCTGCTCGGTACCCCAAAAATTCTCGGGAGGCTTTTGTGGCAGAGATTTTGTGCCAAATTCTTTTGATGCTGCGTCTGGGTATCGTTGGGATCACAGTTTATGAATTTACTGGGCACATGACAAAACTGCAACTTGCCACTGCAAGTGCCGCTGCAACTGCCACAGACACTGCCACTGCCACTGCAAAAGCCTACAATTGCCACGTACACTAAGAAAGCTTTGTGGCTTGTGCAGCAAGTGAAGCCAGCAAAAACTCATGTTAAAACAAAACCCTTGCATACAATTCAAAGGAAAACTCTGGTCTAAAAAGCTGGGATTATGAATGGATTTGCTACACTCGATTGAGCGAGAGAGAGAGAGAGATAGAGATAGAGAAAGAGAAAGTATTCAACAGTTCATAGTCTGGAAAACTATGCTTGATATCGATCGGCAAGTTATCGATAGTCTAGAATACTGTTTCGTTACCTTTAAGATATCTTTTTGTTTCTTTTTTCTTTCTCATAGAACAATATAATACCGCCAGTAATTAAGTAAGCCATAGGCTCTATATGAAGTCCTTGCCCAGCTGAGTTCCTAACTTTTATCTTGCTATTTAGAAACTTCTTTTACTCAAACTTTTCCCTCAACCTTGAGCCTATTTCGATGAGTTTTTTAGGATTACTTTTTATGAATATAGATTTGATGTCGAATCAGTTCTCGGATTTATACAAAACCGTTACTAATTACAGGCGAAACTGCAAATGTGCTTAAGAAATTTAACTTTCTATAGATTGAAAAGCAGTCGAGACTCTTGAGAGCTCTTGACCAGAGCATTTGTGCTGCTTTTCCATTAGAGATATTTTATTAATTTAACTTTTAGGGTAGAATAAAGACAGACGAGTGCTACTCATTTATTACTAACTGTTAGAATAGCCTCGGTCTCTGTTCGCTTTCAGCCGGAGCCACTTTAATAACAAAGTACAATGGGCAAGTTCAAGTCAAACAAGGCAAAGGCAGGCACATATCAAAAGATACATAATGCGTGCTGTGTGCCATTGTCGCTACTCGATGCTCATCTTCATCAAGCGGCGACCGCATCGGAGGCGAGTCTCCTTGACCAGAGTGTAAACAATGACCAGTTAGTGATAGGTTTCCCGGCAGTGCACATATCAGCCACACACAAACACAGACACACACACACACACATACAGACGCAAAGCTCAATGCACACAGAAAATTTGTTTGGCATACAAACGGTCTGAGACGACGAGTCGATGCTCAAAAGCCAAACAAGGGGCATTAGCGTTTAGCAGAGTGGTTCCTGGGGCCTGGGGTCTGGGTCGAAGCATACTACCACCTGGCCCACAACCTCGAATGCTTGTTGACTTCCTCTCACAGATTTAACAATTTAAAGTCACAGGGGAGTGGCAGATGCAAAGAATAGAGAGAATAGCTAGAGTGGGGCGGGGGGAGGGCGGGGGGAAATGAAGAAAAGTTTATGAACTACTCGTCGACGTTAGAGCCCTGCCAAAAAGGTAGCATGCAAAACAGACCCGAGATACCCAGAGCTCGAGCCGTTCCGGTGCCATCTTTCCGGACTGCGTCCTGCGTTCTGTGTTCTGTGTCCGTCTGCTACGGAAGTCAAGCAAAACTCGGAACACACATACAGAGTACTGAAATTTGCAACACCTGGCAAAAGTTTTTAATTATATTAGGAAACTGCAAAAGAAAATTTGCGTCACAGGTTGGAGGCCCTCGGCGCCCACCGGACGTTGGGGGGAAGGGGGAGGGACTGACAGAACTGAGCTAAACTGGGCTGAATACCAATTGGTGGGCATGGCATTGGCGTCTTGGCGAATTAATTGACACGAATTGATGGGTCTCAATGTCAAAGAGGCAACAATAACAAGAATAGCAGCGCTATGGCAGCAACAAAAGACAGTTAAAAAAAAAAGAAGAAAGTTTTCAACTTTACCTGCAATTTGACAGCAGACGTTGCGTATACGTTATGTCCTGGCTAGACAATTTTAACAGGACTCCCTTTAATTGGCGTAATTTTGTCATCGATTTAATTAAATGCCCATAGCTTATACCTATCTTCTTCACTTATTCTCTTTCCCCACTCACTCACTCACTCACTCCCTCTCCCTCTCTCTCATCCAGCTCATTCACTCTAAGAGTTCGCCCTGCAGCGCCAACAACGGAAGTTGAAAGCTCTTGCGAGGATGTGCGGGTGTGGGCGAGCGTGGCCGTGGGTGTGTGCTTGTGTGTGTGTGTATGTGTATGGGTGTGAATGTGGATGTGGGTGTGAGTCTTAAATGCGCTATGGCGGAACGACTCGAGGCGAGAAGTTTGTTTGCAAAGAACTCTTGTGGTTTCCATTGCCTGTTGTTAAACAATTGATTTCTCAATAAATCGTGCAATGCACTGAGCTCTGAGCAGCGCCAAGGCTCCATGAAGCAAAAACAATTAATTACAAATAGCATGTTGACTTGCAAACAAAAAGGGGTAGAAAAGTCCAGGGAGTGTACTCGTATAGCATTTCCGCACAGCCATTGCATAAGGCACTGTGCCCAGCCGCCCGCCCCATCATATAAAACAGGAGCGGAACCCTTCAGGATCATTCATAGAATTGATATTGACAACTAAAAGCTGTTTGCTATTGACACAGTCATTTCGCTACACAATGCAGCTAGTTGATACTCGTACAGTCGCATATTGATGACACTTTTATGTGACAGCCGACAAAAAGCTGATTAATTTGCAACAGTTGTCATAAACATGCCAGAAGCTGACTGATATGCGAATCGAAAGCAAAGTAATTTGATCTGATCTGCTTACTGTTTTTCTGTATCAGTTCACTTATTCTTCGGTTATAAACATATTTTATATAAAACTTATAATAATATCCAATAAAATATATTAGTTTCACTGACGATGTTTCTAGAAAAGAATATAAAAGAACATAACTTGATTTTTATGACGACATCTTCAGACCTATTTTATAAGATTTATTATGCATAAGAAATAATTAAATTTACTTTATTTTCGCCAAGTTTTGTTAACATGTTTATAAGTTGCAAATACGAAACGGAAACTCCAATTTTTTCGGCGTTTGGTACCACTGTTAATTGGCGACATTGTTGAAGGCAGTTGAAACAATGTCTAATAGAGTGTGGAGCGAGCACGTTCAGAACGAGGTCTGAGCTGACTGACTTGGCAAATAGGCGAAGAGGCAGACGACTGGCATACAGGACTCTGGCTAGACAATAAACAATTTCGAATCCTTTTAATGCCAATAATGATAAACAAATTCAGCAGCACCAGCAGCAGCATCAGGCAGCAGTCAGCAGGCAGCAGTATGGTTGTTAGGAACTGAGGATTGTAGGAGCCTCAGTTAACAGCGCATCCTGGGCACGACATGAAAGGCAAACAAAACGAAACGACAGGAGCAGCCGAAACGCCATTGAGCAGGAGACTAAATGAACGAATTGAGTGAAGTAGTCGAGTGTTTGAGTAACTGGCATCCTGCAGGAGATTGAGAAGGAGATGGAGATGGAGATTGGAGATGGCCATGACGATGACGATGGCAATGGAGAGTTGCGTCTGCTACCCAACACAATGCATCAATATAACAAAAACGTACTTCAAACTGACAAAAGGAGAGAAAAGGGAGGCAAAACCAGTCGTCTCATCAACTTAATTTAATCAGACACTCTGTGTATACAAAAATGCAGCAAGTGGAGTAGGAAGCGATGAAACAGGAGGAGGAGGAGGAGTAGGAGCTAACCCAACTCCAATACTCGCACAGTTCCCCATTAAGGTCTAGTCTATGCCTATGCGTGGCCTTACACAAAGCGATTGAGGAAAACAGGGAATGTCAATGGAAGGGAATGATGGTACTGATGGAACTGATGGAACTGGCGGCTGGCTATTGTTGTCTCCAGTTGGGTGTTTCCAACGATGCCAACGACGGCTTTTGGTTCTGGTGCTCGTCAAGTATTCCAGCAATTTTCCAATTGAAATCATTAAACAATTTGCATTCCACTTGAAAATTGCGTTAAAATAACAACAGTTTACAGCGCACTCTGATAGCAAAAGCAGCACAAAGAGTTGGGGAGTAAGCTGTGCAGTCAGTCAGACCATGTCCTGCCTGTTGTCCATTTGTCCTGTTGCCCGCCCGGCCACTTGCTATATACAGGATTCAGCACAATGCGTAGTACATTTCAATTGCTCAAAAATGTTAAACGTAAAATGTTGTCGGTGTCCCAGGACCTGCTCCTGGTACTGATGCTGATGCTGTTGCTGGTTCTGTTTTTGGTCCTGGTCCCGGTCCTGACCTGGCCATGTTTTGATTTCGACTTTAGCCAGCCGCCTTTGTTGCACAAATTGACCGTCGACGCTTTGAAGCAATAAAGTTTAATTACGGCGCATACAATAAATACAACAGCAAACAACAGAGACCATCATCAAGGAGCAAAAGGAACTTCAAAAATGTACATTTTCTACTCAACAAATGCGAATAATCGCATTGTGCAAATATTGCGTAGATTTCGGTTTTGCAAGGAATTGTGAAATGTTCCACTTGAGGGCGGTGCTCGTGGTGCTGGTGGTGGTGCTGGTAAAAGAACCCATATCAGAGCATTGTTCGACTGCAGGACATTTGCAGGACTCATTCGCTTGGAAATAACTTCAAAGGTAATCAAACATACGCGAAATTAGTTCGTTTCAATTAAGAATAAATTGTGTTTAATAGACTTTTGAATATTTATTAAAATTTTAATGAAAATTATCGCTGGCATAAATCGTTACGTTTACTTAAAGAAATCAATTTTCACAATAATTACATATTAGTTGGAAATCGCACCACGGACCCCTCTCAACTTAAACACCTCTTCGAAGAGGAAACCACCCTCAAAGTTAGTTTTAATTACAATGGAGTCGCGATATATTGAACTAATTAAAACCAGAAGTGTTCAAGTTAACGAGTTGTTCAAGCTATCAAATCAGTAATTAAAATCGATCAATCGAAATTAAAATTGAGCTGAATTGCATTCCAATTTTTGTTGTTGAATAGTAAAAAATAAGAAAGTTATTTCAAGCTATTTTGTTTGCCACATCGCTGTTCAGGTTATCGAGTACTTTCGTTCAAGTTATTGAGTACTCCATAGAACTAAACACTTATTCAAGTTCTCAGCACTGCACATAATTTAGTTTAAAGCTGCAAACATATGTTTCTTTTAAATTGTTTCATTAGCTTTCACAACAATTGAAATTATAAGCCGAACTGAATGGGCTTAAACTAATTACCATAAAAGCTTAAGTACACGTAATTTTGGTAACTATGACTTCCATTTAAGTTTATTTGTGCAGCATTATATGTAGGAATATATATGTATATATTATATATCTGTGTATGTTAGTTCTTATCTAATGCTTTTATGTTCTGCTTAAATGCATACATAGACTCAAATCTGTTATATTGTTAATGCACACACAAAAACATGGACAATCGCCACTAAATTAATCAAAATCAACTAATAATTCTTGTGTTCCTCGGGCACAATGCCATTATAAACGGCAATTGCTAGAGGGTATTATTAGTATTTGGTTGTTAACCCCATTCAATATGCATTCAATGCATAACTAAGCACTTTGGCCCATTCAATTCAAGGCGCTTTAGCCAAATCTGTTGCAGAACTCCTGGGTAGCCGTTCAATGGCCAGTTGCCTGTGGAGAGCGCCTTGTGCATTTCCAATCGAACTACTCTGCAATTCATCAATTGTCAAATCCCATTTAATTTTAGATTATAGCAAATAATTATAGAGCCAGTCAGGCAGGCAGTTAGGCACTCAGCCAGGTAACCTCATCCCAGACCGCCTTTCCCGCGCCTATCATGCACTTAACATCCAACAACAACAACAATAACAACAACAACAACAACAACAATAACAACAATAACACTAAGAACAAGAGAAGGAAGCCAGAACACTCAAAAGCCACTTGTCTAAACCAAAGCAAAGGATAACACACCAAACTGCCCTCGAAATGGTAGTCAAGGTTGCAATTGTAGCCAGCTCGACAGTTGTGTGGCAGGCGTTTGCATTTGGGTGGCTTAAGGCAGACTTACAGTGGCACTAAATCTATTAAAATGGAAGCAAATTCTAAAGAAACTTTAAAAATTACCTTAGTGTTGATTGAAGTTGAAGTGAAGCTGCTCAGAGACATGTGCTTTATACTTGTTTCTCTAATTTTATGATTATCCTTTTAACTTTCAACTTATCTGATATACGTATTGTCAATCGATAGGCTAATCGAACTTATCGAAACACTTATTGCAATCAAATCATTGTTTATTCTAAATATGAAGAACAAATTTCTGTTTCTATTAGAAAAATATGAATAGTATTGTGTAAGGAAAGAGCTTTGACTACTTTTAGTAAACAAAAATCTGCTTTCAAGTAAGAATTTGGAATCAAAATTGTTTTATAAATACAACAAAGATATCTCTATTGAATATATCGCAAGATATCAGTTACTTTAAATTGATGTAAAAGGTAATTCTATAAGCATTGGAACATATCATTAATATGATACTTCTAATTCCGCTTTCAATTGATAACCAATAGGTAAATATATCCATCTTGGTTTCTGCTATATGTAATCATGTATGCTTCATTTCAGACAGATTTATCAGCTAAGTCTCTGGCTCGCTTTTTTATGCTACACTGTGCACTGCTCAAGAGACAAACCAATTTTATAGGCCAATGTTGCTGAGTGCAGCGAATTTTAACTGAAGCTGTGACGACGATGACGACCAACAAACAAACTTTTGTCTAGCGATTGAAAATTGCTGTGGCTGCTAACAAAACACTTGGCTTGACTTCACGTGGTGTGGCGCGGTGCACTGTGAGCTATAGTGTGGCATGATGTGGTGTGGTGTGGTGTGGTATGGCGTGACTTGGCAGCACAGAGAATAACCATCAGACGCACAGTAGTCGACATCGGTGCTCGTCCAGATTTATTTACATTTGAATTTTTGAACAAGTTGATGAAATTTGCGCACAGAGCAAACTATGTCTGGCTGGTTGGTTGGATGGTCGGTCGGTCTGTTGGTTGGTTGGTTGGTCGGTTGGTTGGTTAGTTGCTTGCTTGTTTGCCTTGTAGCCGACAACGACCATCAATAAAGGTGGCGACTGCTTTTGTGGCGGCCTTTTGTATGCATATAATTAAAAATGCTGCCAGACCCTAGCCCATAGGTAAATAGAGAGAGCAGAGCAGAGAACCGAAGCCAGCAGAACAAAACAGAGCCGAACAGAACTGAACTGAACTGAACAGAACTGAACTGAACTGAACTGAGAAGAGTGATGCAGAGTGAAGCAAACAAACAAACAAACAAACAAACAAACAAACAAACAGAGAAACAAGCGATGGAGGCTGCTGCATTTTTGCAAGTGCTTGCAAAATTTGTTTGGCCATTAGAAATATTCATGGCTGAAAATTATTCAATTAAAGTTCGGACGGGGCCCAACAACAACAATAACTACAACAACAATAGAACACAATTGCAGACGAAGTGGTCTGGGGTGAAGGGAAGTTGCGGGCAGGCGGCAGTTGGACAGGAAGACGAATAGGAAAGCGGGCGGACGGTCGGTCGGTGAGGCACTCAGGCAGGCAGACCAGAAGTCAAACACAACAAATACATAATGAGCAGTCAGGCGGCACACAGGCACTCACACATGTTTAGCAGTTTACACACATGCACGCACACACACACATGCACACACATACACAGACACTCACACAGGATATCCGGATATGTGCGCGAAGCTTCACAAGCGGCTGGCGAAATTAACAGCAAATGCGCTTTAAATAGCAACAATGGCAAATGCCAGAGCCGCCATTGCCGCTCTATTGACCTAGTGCACTGTATAGAAGATAGAAGATAGTAGTAGCGGCAATGCCACGCCCCGTGGGCAAAAAGCGGAACTTCGGTTTAGAGCGGACATGGAAATGCACAGGGGTCGTTAGACGAACTGAAATACCAGCTAAAAGGAAACTGTAACAGATTAAACTTGGCACTTGGAAAACTGGCACGCACAATGACAGCGGCGGGGAGTTACGCAACGAGGAAGTACCAGAAGGACGGCAACCAATGTCTAAAATCTACAGTATACAAGGCATGTTGACGCCTGCCAGCAAGCTGAACTTGTCAAAAATTAGCAAAGACGACTTTAAAATGCTCTTCAAGGATCAAAACCTCAAACGCACGAAGTGAGTCGAAATCTTAGACTAGACTAGAAGCTAAAAGTTTGACGTATTTGATGATTTATGAAGAGGTTTATATCTAAAACAAATCAGGTACTTCCAACTTAGAAAACCTTAAGGCAAACATAGAGTATTGTTAGTAAACTTAAGCCTTATATACTCTATATAATCTAAAAGGCCTTTCTAGGTCTCATGCATTTAATTCCCGTCGGGTCATAGAACATATTTGTATTCCAAGGCTCATTCAAAAAGGCTTAGAGGGCAGATGGCAAAGGGCATAATTAAATTTACCCAAATGGTATCTAATATTTGTGATCCTATATGAGGGCATCATTTCCATACGCATTCTCTGCACTGTTTCATCTGTTTCCCGTTTTCAAAGAGCAAAAGCAAAATTCATTTTACTGTCGTAGTATAAAAGGCTAGCTACTTATACGAATACGAATACGAGTACGAGGACGAGTATATGCGCATTAAGCAAATCGACTTTACTTCATTCAGTTCGATGTGATGTAGGGTATAATAATAGAGCGTAGTGCGAGTGCAAACAAAAGCCGTTGCATACTTCTAGGAGTATAAAAGTTAATATAACGCACGTTGAGTGGATATGATGATGGTCTCTGGCATTAGTAATCATATTTTGCCGAGCAATTGCAAATACCCTGCATACACACATACTAATGTACACACACATACACACACACACACATACGCATAGAGTGGCACACGATATGAGCAGTTTTTAGATTTATACATATATAATATATGCCATACTGGCAAACAATAAGAAGTCAGACATGAATGTGCGGATGGACAGGGGACTGGGTTGCCGAGTGGGGTGGGGGGAGGGGCTATGTTTGGGGTCTGGGAATGTGTTCAGCATATACTCATCTCTAGCTTTCTGTTACTGTATATGCATATATTAGTTATTAATGCGTACGTGTAACGCATATTGAGAAATGCCGCAGCGCCAGCTCTTTCCCCAATTTGCCAGTATATGTTAGACATGTGTGTGCGTGTGTGTGTGAGTGTGTGTGTGTGTGTGCGAGTGTGTTTGCGTGGCAGATTTATGTGGTTTTTGCAGCAAAGAATGCATAATGTTTGCTTCAGCTATATTTGAAATATGCCAGCTACGAGATTTGTGGCGCGACGACGACGAAGATGACGGCGACTTCTACGACTTCTACGACGACGACGACGACTCTGAAGACGACGACGAAGTTGGACCTGGTCTTGGACCCCATTAAAGATTCATTCATTTGCGCCACCCTTTATAAGTGCTTTGGGTACCAAGAGCACGCAGTCTGTGCTGCTGCGGTTGCACTTCGTCGAGGGTTCCAGCCATGTGGTTTAAATGGGGTTCAGATTTCTGCGACTATTCAATTGACTCACCCAATATTACCAACTTAAAGATGTTACTTCAAAAGTTAAGGACTTGACGAGCGAGGACAACTAATAATTTAAGAATTAAGTACACAAAAATGGCATCAGCTGAGCAACAATAATACAAAAGGAAAACATTGATTGATGATTTTAATTTAAAAGGTTTTTTCCTGCTCTAACACTTAGATTTTATGCCCCATGATAGATGGATTTGCCTACTATTAGAATCCTACCTAGAGTTGGCCTATGTGAAGGAGTACTTGAAGTTTTGTATAACTTTTGGTAAAGTTGAAATTATTTTCATGCATCAGTAATAAATTAAATTCGGTTTTCACAGAATCTCTACAACAAATAATATTTATGTTACATTATTCAATTCGCATTTTGATTGAATCAATTTAATTGCCCCAGCAAGTCCTTCTTGATCCTTTCTGCATATACATATGTATTGATTTTACAATTTTCATCTTTCTACGGCCCATCAATCATCCAACCAGCTTCAAAAGTTTTAGCCGCAACCACCGCACCACCGCACCATCGCACCACCACCCATCCTCCTCCTTGTTATTGTAGTATAAAGCTTGGAGTGCATGTAAATCAGAACCTCAACCACTTATTAGTTTACCATATACATTACAGAAATTCAACTTTTGCCAATTATGAAAACTAGAATATAAATGCAAATTTCAAGCAACTCGTGTCCGTCGGCAACAAAAAAAAAAATAATAAAAATATATATATATATGTATATAAAAGAGAGAGAAAATTATATAAAATGTGCAGAAACTTTACTTTCAAGTGGTGAACAGAGCTGAAAAAGAGGGCAGAGGGCATAACCCAACTCAAACCCGACGCCAGATAAGCCTAACAAATTTTTAAAAATAAATTACAGAGTAGAGCAAACAAATTTGCATATACTCGCAAAAGAGAGACGTTAGGGTGCGTCAGGGTGCCCTGCTAGGGGGTGTTGCCGTGCAGACAAAAATGTATTTTTCGTTTTTTGTATTTTCTAATTTTTTTTTTTTTTCACGCCACAAAGCAAATCAAGCAAATTTTTGAGAGCTCTCACTACCCCAGACAGGAAAAATGAGTTATTGCATAAGTTGAGAGGAGCAGGAGCAGCGACGTCAAAAGAAAAGAGAGCCTAGAAAAAACCTCCGTCTAAAGGTCGCAACACTTTTGATTATATCAAGGCGAAGGCAAAGGGCCCAGTTATACCTAAAAATGGGCTGCCAGACGTTGCCAGAAAATAAAAAAAATAAATATAAAAAGTATAACAAAAAAAAAAGTGCAAGTAAAATAAAACAAAAATTCGAGCTATACGCTTAATAAAGTGGCTGGCAAAAAGGGGGGAAAAGGGCTGCCTTTTGGGGTCGAGGCCCAAGAAATGTGCTGGGGCACAAACTTTATTAAAACTCTTGAATTAAATGAATTAGTCAACCATATAGCCCAGCTTGGATGCTGCCCAGCGTTGGACAGGAAGGGAACATTCCCGCTTAACCCCGCGTCTCTACCCTGCGCCGTGTCTTCCTGTCTCCCTACTTCATCTTCGTCTTTATCTATTTCTTCTTCAGTGCGGCTTGAAAAACAATTTTCGTAAGCAAAAGTGTAATGAGCGTAGAAATGAACTTTAGACTCAGCTTGGTGCAAGTCCCTGAGAGGCGCGGCGGGATGGGGCGAGGCAGAGGCAGAGGGAAAGGGAAAGGCGCGGTATGCCGGCGGCGGTGGCGTTCGCATTGGCATTGGAGGCGTGGTAAGGGCAGCAAATTAAATGAAATCCTTGTGCCAACGTCTACTTGGTCGCCGAAAAAAGGAAGCATTAAAATATCAGTGCAAAGAAGGAAAGGGCTAAACGACTAAAACTTTACCAAAAGTATGGCGAACCAAAAACCCATGCCCAAACTCTAACTCAAACCCTAAATCCTAGCCAGGGCAAGCCAAACCTTGCCCGGACCCCGGACCCCCAACTAAACCAGAAGCAAAACGGAGTCAAAAGTTTGGTGCCTTTTTGTAACTGATTTGTACAGTTTTCTACGACTTTTTTTCTTATGATTTCTTTTTAATTTAATCCTAAAGACATTGCTAAATTGCTGTTAAAATGTAAAAAAATATATATATACATATATATATATATATACTATAACTTCAAAGGAATGAGATGACCCCAAGGAAAAGACACCATGCAACAGGATTTCAAGCATTTGATATGTAAATTGAAATTATAAATATCTTTTTTATCTTAATATCATTTCCCTTGGCATTCTTGCACTCAGATGTTACTTATTATGCCATAAAGAGTCTCTAATACGACGTAAGTCCCTTAGGTTCTGGGTGACATTAGAAAAGGCTTATAAAACGCTCATTTTCGGAATAGGATAATGAATTATAAAGAATTAATATAAAATGTGATTAGAAGTCAGCCCAAAAACGGTTAGTTTCTAAGAACTCTTTTAATGTAGACGAGTGTAATTACGCGTGCACCTTTTTTTTTTGGGAAAATGCTCGAAGGAGTTGCTTAGCCGTTGACAACTGTTGGCCAGTTTGGTTGTCAGATTTGTCGGCTCTCTCGCATAGTTGGTACAAAAAAAATCTTCAAGCAACAACTGGAAATTGAAACTTGATTATGTGCAGAGAGGCAGAAAAAGTTGCAATGCTGGTAGTAGTTGGTAGTTGGTAGCTGGGTTTTAAAATTTATGCTCTTTGCCAAAAAGTTTACAGCCCTCGACCCGTGTGTCCGTCTGGCTTGTCTTTTCTGTCTGTCTTTGAGCCTCTGACTGGTCTGGGGTCTGTCCGGGCTGTCTGTCTGGTATAAAGCAGCTCTGAAAACTATTTGTTGGCCGGGTTGGGCATTAAAAGCAACTTCCTTGTATATTTTGTACATCTTTTCGGCATCATAAAACTTGATAGTTTATGTTTTACTTGCTTTTGCGAAATGTTTGCCAAATGAAATACACAGCATAATACGACTAACTGCAACAAAGAGTTTTATATGCACATCATTTATTCATGCTCAATGCATGCGCAATTAAAATTTGTGAATTAGTCACAAAATCGATTTACGCAAATTGGCAACGGCTCCAACGAAGCAGCAACTCTGTGAGTTCCCTACCTCCCTCTCTCTCTCACTCTCTAAATTGGTAGTTCAAATGATGCTGCAGCAATTGAATTGCAATTCAACCATAACTTTAGTGCATGTATTTACACAATAACCATTAATTAACTTGATCTTGATGAAATGTAAATCAGATGAACACATATCACAAGCTTTAGAATTACAGGATGTCAGTTTAAACACACTGACCTCAGAGATATATAGATACTTGAGAACTGTGCTCCTCATATAAGATATTCTTTACGCTCCATAGCTTAAATTTCAGTGTGATCAGATATAAGACAACGATGTTAACATTGAAGATACATATATGCTACAGGAAGATGGACACCTGCACTGCTGCTGAATAATGCATCTCAAGTGTGTGTGTGTGTGTGTGTGTGTGTGTGAGTACTTCAGAACTGGGTGCAGAATATCTCATATTCGTTGCACTTTGGAATGGAACATACTTTCACGTTATATAGTTGGTTTCATATGAAATTGTTTGCTGCGTTGGTTTCAAAGTTTTCCTGTAGGAAATATTTTTATGGCAGTTGTGCATTAAGTAAGCTTGCAACAGTTAATAGCAGCTAGTAAAAGACAGAGAGAGAGAGGCATTAAGAGAGAGAGAGAGACAGAGAGCGGGAGTGTAAGAAAAATGTAGATTCTGTAACATAAATTGTGTGTTTCATAGCTAACAGCTTACGTAAATCATCATACAAAGTAAAAGTTTTGTACACCGATTTTGAGTTTCTAAGCGTTGAACTCTCGTATTTACACACATTTCATATGATTCATAGCTGGTAGCTTTAGTATGCTGAGAGTAACCAGAGCAAATAGCTTTTGTTCTGCTTAAAGTGAGCAGTTTACACACTAGATCAGGACTGTCAAAGCTTTCAGCTTTTGTTTAGGGTCATAAAAACGAAAGTCCTTCGTTGTAAGTAGCCTTAGCCTTAGCCTTAGCGTTGACCTGACACAAACTCTAACATGTACTTTGTGGCTAATACATTTCTCGATTTTATTGACGAAAAAAAAATAATGACAATACTATCAAGGATATATAAACTTTATGGGGTCGGAAATAGCTCCTTTGACTCAGTTAAATACATGTGCCACAGGCATTAAAATGTTCAACTTTATTGCTCATTTTATGAGCTATCACACAATCGATGACAATATCAAAAGCATCGATTGATTCTCTCAGCTACAGCCGATACTATCGTTTCTTACATCGGCTGATGCTTTATACAGTCTATCAATTAGTTAAGTGTTTTGCTTGAAATCTGCGTAATTTCATATGAGTAAAAAAATACAATTAAATTAAGACAATAAATAAATAAATCAAATGTAAATAAACTTAAAATTTATCAAATATAAATAAATAAATAAAATACACAAAGTAAATATGCGTATAAATAAATTTATTGCAAAATAAAAAACATAAAAATCTTATTTAAATAAAATAAATAAAAATTATATGTAAATAAATGTAGTACTCAAAAAATAAAATATACAAGCTAAATAAAAATAAATAAATTTATTGAAATAATAAAATCAAATACGTAAAAATAAAAACAATTTACACAAATTTAAAAGAGGTAAGAATAATATATATTAAAACAAAATTTATATATAATATATATATAAATAGGGAAAATATAAAACGAAACAATACCCTTTAAATATACACACATATATTTGAAGCTGTAAGACAAATGTACAGAAAACGCTTTTCACTTGATGAAGCTGGTTAATATAACATGCCAAATAACATTTAATTAAACGAGTTAGGTGACCTTTTAATTTGTTTTGACATTTAAATAAGTAATCGCCTACTTATACGAGGGTTGAAGGAAAGTAATTAAAATTGTACTTTTCAGAAGTTTTCCTTTTTATCGTTTGCTATCTGGAGATTTGCAGAGTTGTCTGTCTTGTCAAAAAGGTAAAAGTCAAAGTTGACTTTTATTTGTGTCCTTTATACAAACACCTTATCCAAATACGTTTATAATTAATAAGTCGTCCCGCCCAATGCAACCATAAAATTATCTCACGCACTTTCCCCTCGCCCTTCGCATGGACCAACCAATGCATCGAAAAGTTTGTGATTTTCATTCCACCCGATTTATTACTCTGACAGCTAAAAACTTTTATGGTGTCCAGCGCGCACCTCCCACAAACAAAGGAGTGTGGAAAATAGAAAACTTTTGCATAATAGACTCAACATGAGAGTTTAAAGTTCAAAGCTTTTGTAGGTTATGCAAATTAGAAATTAATAATACGACCGGCGTGCACACACACACACAGAAACACACAAACACGCACACATCTATAGACACTAAGCTCTAATACTAATACACACATAAATTAGGCTACGGTTCAACGTTTTTATCAACGTGTTTAGTGGGGAAAAGGGTAACAAGGGCAACTGGGGCGGCACTCAATGCCACAAAATTATGATAAATGATTTGGAAATGCGCACAAGCAGGCAACAGACCGACCGACCAGCAACAACAACCACAATAACAACAGACAGCCACAACAAGAACATCAAGTGGAGATGGCACCAACACCAAGACCAGCTCCAGCTCCAGCTCCAGCAGCAGCAGCAGCATCAAGCATCAGCAACAGAACCACAACGCAGAACCGAACACATCCTTTTCCTGTGATGTTGCTGCTGTTACTGTTACTGTTGCTGCTGTTAATGTTGTTATTGGTATTCTTGTTGTTGCTGTTGTTGTTGTTACTTTCAAGCCGGCTGGCGAAAAAGTTTTCGAGTTGAAGGAAATGTAATTTTTTTACGCCCTGCACACAAGACGACAGCATCGCATCGCAGGACGACGAGGAAGTCGCCGCCTAAAATCACTGAACTAAAACGTTCAGAGGAGGGCGCCGCTTTTGGGGTTTTCAAAAACTATTGCTATTGCTACAAGTGCATGCTGTGCACAATAATACGACTATAAAATCATCCTGCTCAGCAACGTACTTATAAAAAACTGGCACCACAGAGCAATATTCGTATGCTTATACTTGGCACAGGAAGCGTACATCATAAAATATTGATATTTTGCTGCTTTGATTTTTCAGCGCGCTGTTTAAGTAATGGTAGCTCTGGTTGCTGGGTGCTCGATGCTCGATGCTGGATGCTGGATGCTGGATGCTGTGGGATGCGACTATCTAGTCTGGCTCTGGTTGGATTCAGTCTGGTCTTGTCTGATCTGGTCTGTGTAACACAACAGACGACAATTCTCATTCTTGCCATCCGTTCAACACTTTTTGTCGCTTTGCCGCAAAGCTTCAGCCTGAAACCCCAACCCCAACCCCAACCTAAGCCTCAACCTCAACCTGAACGAGTCTAACACCGACAAACGCCAAAGAGCGCAACAATCCACGAATTTAGTTTCCTTCTGGGGTTTCCAAACGCCACTAAAATGCCAACTGTGTATGGTAGACAAAGAATGAGCTTAGCAGTTGGAGTCTCGATGGCACTGGGATATAGGCAAGTTCTGCTTAGTTACAGCCTGGACAGACAGTTGGGCCCAGACACCGGGAGTACGAGTCTGTGTTAACCGCAGTCAAAGCAACCGACTGCGATATACCAGACTGAAATAACTTGTACACAATCTTTTATTGGAAACAGCAGGTTACTCGAATTACAAGTATCGAATGTATCTAAAGGATATTAAAATAATTCAGAGCACTTTTTGTTTCCTCTCCAAGAGTTCAAAATTTTATTGAAATAAAGAACCACAGAGAAAAGCTTATTATTCCCTTTACTTATTTGACTTTTTCCAATACTTTAAACTCAGCTAAGCAGCAATAAGTATAGCAATAGTTATGATATTCATCAGCTGCATTTACCTCTAAAGTAGCAGATTAAACAGAGGTTTTGTTGGAAAAATATTACAAGAGGTTGTACTTCAATAGGTTGTATTGGTTTTAAACATAAAGTTTATCTTATGGCATATAATGCTTTCAGGTATCCAATTGAATGATTCATAAAGAGCTCAAACAGTAAATCAACTAACGACTGCTAATTAAACTGCCAGTAACTATATTGAGCTTAATGCTATTGCTGTCTTTCATTTATAATTTAACAATTAAATATGTTACTGCAATACATAAATATGCACTTAATGCACATATATGGGATTAATTGACCAAGGCTTCCATCCTCATTAAATACAGAAATATACTTGTATATTCGAATATGATTATATAGTATACTCATGCCATACACATTCGTGTATGTGAGTGTATGTGGAGTAAGTAGTGAGCACTTATTATGCATTTGTGTATGTGTAACTTGGCACTTGCCACCCGCTTGGATTATATCATGTTTGATGTCAAAATTGCAAGCAAATGGCATATCAATAAACAAAATCAATTGACAGAAGCAACAAGGCCAGAACCACCCACTCCAGCAGCAGCAGCAGCACCAGCACCACCCAAACTATCCACAATAACCACACCATTCACTTCAGTCACATCAGCATCAGCATCAGCATCGCAACCTCTGTCCAATCGATGACCCGCAATTTGAAGCTGTGTGGTGGCTGAGATGGTAAAGACGCTGGTGGTGGAGGTGGTGGTTATCAACAACATTTAATCAAAACCCAAATAACCGAAACTTCAGGCCAATGCAAGGACAAGCAAACCGTACATAAGTATATTTTGGAAATCAGCTCATTTCGGCAACATTTCCGGCAACTAAACCATGTTAGGAATGAAAAATGAACTTGGCCCCGGTTGGCTCTGTTGGCTCAAACAGAACACAGAGCACAGCAGGATTGAGAAGGATGTGTAAGGATCTCTCTGTGTGTGTGTATGTGTGTGTGTGTGTGTGTGGGCCGCTGTATGGGCGATAATATACGAGATATATATATATTTGTTAGAGGATAGTATGGCAAAGGCCAGAGTAAAGTAAAATCTATAATATGACATAAAAATGAAAAGCAAATGACAAGGGTTCATACCATAGCCTCTCAAATTCTTTGAACCGCCTCCGGGACTGCGGTTGCTACGAGTATTGCTGCTGCTGCCGAAGCTGAAGCTGAAGCTGCTGTTGCTGCTGTTTCCGTCTGGAGATATGCCAACTATTACAAATTGATTCTCCACATCACAAGTTGATTTCCGTGTTGCGGTTCTATTTAAAATGCGTGGCTGCAGCGACTTTAAAATGCTTGGGAAAACCCAAAAGGCAGCTTCGATTGCCCCAGCGCTGGGTTAATGTTTTTTTGTTTTCTCCTTTACTTGTACGTTTTTGTTGTTTTTTTTTTTGTGTTTTGGCCCCGTCAAAGGTTTTCTACATTTTATTGTTGGCCATAAAGCTCGCAGGAAGAACAGCAACAGCAGCAGCAGCAGCAGCAGCAACAATAACAACAACCAGTCTCAATTAAAGACGTCTCAAGGGCCTAGTAACGAAAATTGACTGAATGACAAACAGAAAGAGCAGCGAGTGCTTATATCCTGTGAGTTTGGAGTGTATAAGTCTCCCCTGCTGCTGGCATGGCTCGTCCTGCACAACAAGTGACAAGCTGTAAAAATTACAGCGCATGCAATAACCGAGTATTGTAGCATAGTGTAACGTCTATGATGCTTGCCTTTAGCTGCTTTCGGTCTCTGGTTTCGGTAGGTAGGTGTGTAGCCGCTGTAGGGCCAACGATTTGCAGACTTGAACGTGACTCACTTTGCTAAATGGTGCGCATCCGAAAAAGGGAACGCCAATGAGGGAACTGGCACCGGTTTCGGTTTCTCTGTTCTTGGATTCAGAGAGGGGAGCAGGCGGCAGGCAGCAGGCAGCAGGAGGAGGTGCACGTTGTCGCCTCGAAGACAGTTACGAAAAACAATGAAAACTTTTATATGCCAACTACAAAAGATTTAATATGTTTTTCAGTGAGTATTATTAATTTGTCAAGAGCTCTGGCACCCGTAGGAATGTGCTCGTATAAATAAATTTCCCCCCTCTTTCTCCCTCTCTCCCTCTTTCGTTTCTATCTATCAAAAGAGAAGTATTTGCAAGCTATAGCATACTTTTAGAGGCATCAACCCAGAAGCAATATGAACGAATGAAATGCTATTGGTAAATATTTAAGAACTATTCGAAGTTTCAATTGCAAATCTCATGCTGAACTTTTGCAACTGCATTTTCAACTAGCATTTTCCTGTTTGACCTATTTGATCAGCTTAGTTGCAGCTTTCGATAAAACTTATATAAAGTGTATTTAAACATCGGTTTATTGTATGAAAGTTTTCCCTGTTGTTTCTGTTACTTGTTGTATAAAATATGCAGTAACAGCAGTCGAAACAAATGTACAATTTGTGCTGTCGGTCCTTTCTATTGCTGTCTTGTTGTTTTCAAACTCTAATTAACCACATCAAGAAATCTATGGGATATTTGCGTGGGTATGGATGAGATGGAGGACTCGAAGAAAGGGAATGTCCCTGCTGTGTGTGTGTGTGTGTTTGTGTGTGTCTAAGCAATGCTGATATAAATGCTATAAGTACGTGTTTAATATGCCAGACAGATAGCAGTTAGCAACGAAATTGTCTTTGTACACGTGTCAGCGCCAAAAAGCAGCAGCCAATGCAAATTTTAATTTTAATTCAACTTAATGGGCTCAAGAAAATTTCATTGGAAATCGTTTAGTGCTTCTTCCGAACATTGCCAGAATTACGCTGAGAAACCATATCAAATCAATAAAATTAAATTGTTACATTTCCGTTGGCAAGCAGCATAAAGTATAACAATTTTCACGTTCTGCCCTTAACTTGAAGCTAATGAAATGTTATTTTAATTGAATTGAATTGAATTCTGACGAGATAATGATATACTGATTTTCTTGGGAAAACAAAATACATTTCACACTCGGCAGAACAGATCAACTTGTACAACTTGACATGTGTAGTTTATGCAGCTCAGGTAAACGTAAAGGTTAATTACCACGTTTGGTAAGACTAACTTTGTATTTCTGTAATATGTTAGGCAAAGAAATATGATATTAAACAGGCAGAAATGTAATTGATTATCCCATTAGCTTTAAATTATTGAATTGCATTGCATAGAATTTGCAATTAAGTATCAATTTGCAGCACTTTGAGTTTAGAGAACGGTCCAGTGGCTCGAAACTTATGGGAATTGATGCAAAAGGATAGATAAATATCAATTTGAAAAATTAAAATTAAAAGCTCAAATAAATATGTAAACAGTTAGTAAAGGTATGCCCAGTGAACTTTGCAATTACAAGCCCAAAAACTCAATAAAAATGTAAATTCCCATAAATAAGTTGCCCAGCGCACATACACACACACACACACACACACACCCATATACAACATAGCTACAAACCACATATTTGTATGGCAATTTTATTAAAAGCTTCGAAGCATTAAAAATGTAAAAACCTTTAGAAACGTGCTTCAAAGGCAAATCGACTCTCTCTCTATAATGGCGGCAGTTCATTTAAATTTATATTTATTTATTTATATTATTATTTTTCGTTTTTTTTTTGCAACATTTTGGCTTGTGCGTTTTAATTATGCATAACTATGTGTATTGAAATGGTCCCTGATGAAACTATAAGCGAATTAAGGCACGCACACACACACACAGACAGACGGACGGACTTACAAACACATACGTACATTTATATGCAATATATGTGGAAATAAATATTTAAATTGGTTACGAAGTGATAAAGGCAAGACTCAATTGAAGATTACATTAGAACTGATGTAAGATGTAAGAGTACAAAAGCCCAAAGGAAACTTTAAATATCATTTGTGTTGTCGCTTCAATTTACGGTATTCATCCTTTAAAACAGAAAACTAATCAAAATGGCAAAAGGCTTGATGGCGCTTACAGAATTATTGCCATAACCTTTTTGCCATAATATAGTATAAGCCATGACGATAATAATATTCAAATATCTAAATGAATATACAATATACACAAATTTCCACAATCACACACACACACACACACACACACACACACACACACACAGAGACACACACTCAGTTACAAAGAAACACACACTTGGACACGCACAACCACAATAAGGGATACACAGGGCGTATGCGCAATGTCATCGATGAAAATGAAGCTGTAGCATCTCTTCGATTGCTGGGCGTTTTAGGGGACATTTGTTTTAAGCTTTTTTGGCAAACAGCTCTCAGCACATTTATTACGAGGCCAAAGAGTGGAGCCACGTTGTTCAATTACCGCCAAGAATAATGGAGGGTAGCCAAACCCGAAACACGAAACGGAAATGAAATATAAAAACGTAGCCAAAGGAAAACAACAAAAACAAAAAACAGAAGGAAAAAAAAAACGAGCCACGCAAATGATCTTCGATGGTTTCTCAATGGTTTTCTTCTCTTTTTTTTTTGCTCCTGTTTTTCTTTTTGTTGTTGTGTCCAATATAGTAGGAAAGAAAAATGCCATCAAGACGAAAGAAAAGCGCAAACCTTTTGCTGCCAGCTCGAAACAAAACTTATTTTCCTCGTTGTTTTTCTTTGACCCACTCCGCCAACTGTCCGCAGTCCAATCACCCCCCTGCTTGCCGCCACCCCTTCACATTTCAGTACCTTCTCTTTGCGTATATTTTGCATAATTCTTGGCATGCAAATTTTTCAATTGAACACAATCGAAATAAAGCAAAACGCCCACAGTGCCACACGACGACGCGAGTCAGTTGCCCAGGAAATGGTAGGAAAAGTGTCGAAGCTGTTGCCACGTTGCCACCCGATCTCCCCCATCCAGCCTACCCCCTACCCCCTACCCATTCCCCACTACCTGATTTGCCCCACCTCTGTGAAACTTTGTTCAATATTTTTGCATGCCTGCGCCGCCCAATTTTTGTTTTTTTCTTTCATTCTTTATACTCTACCATAAGTAGATGCCATTGGCTTTGTCTTGGCGCAGAAGAAGAAAGGATATTCAGCAGAGGCAGGAAGCCAAATATAAATCTCTAGAGTGAAATAATGTATGCATGTATATATATTCTAGGAATTATTTGCTTAATATCCTGACATGCTTCAGGTTTGGTTAATATTCCTGGAACACTTCAGACAATTTTCTTCATTCCGTTTAATTTATTAATTTAAAAATATTCTTCTCTTTTTTTGGGCATGTTTCATATGGATTGCTAGGGTATGAAAGGTATCGATGCTGAGAAATTTGATTTCGATTTCTTGAAATATTTTTGTCTTTTACATTTTGCACTTCTTTGAGTGCAAAGTGGAGAAAAAAAAACAAAAATTTTTTTTTGGTTTGAGTTGGTTTGGGGTAAAGGAGAATTGGTAGAGAGGGCACCTCGACGACGTTTGGGTTCGTGCGGCGTAATATTATTATTTGATAAAGATGCTAAAAGTAACGAAAACACATTTTCTCAGTTAAAAGGGGTCGTTAGGGAATGAAATATGCGCACGTACGCACCGGGGCCGTTGCCAACTGTGGGTAGGAGATGGAGGAGGAGGGAGGGAGGGAGGGATGCCGCTCCTGCTTTGTTGCCTGTTGTTGGCTGGGGGAGAGCGGGAGAAGTTCTCTAAAGGCTGCGGCAGTGCGGCGGTATATATGGCGGCAAACTGCATGTATGGGTGCTGTGTCGTGTTGGGGGCGTGGCTTTGCACAGCATGCGGGCTTATAGTCGATTTTTATCACAGCATTTGAATTATTATTTCAGGAAGCGCGCTATTTGCGCATCGCGCTTTTTGCGGATACGAAATTTCTGTGTTTTTTTTTCTGAGCTTTTCTTTTTTTTTTTTTGTTCATACTCTGCCGCTTGCCTTTTATGTATTTGCATATGAATGCGGCTCGACAGCGGCGTCGGTGTCGGCGTTGGCTTCGGCAATATTTGTAGCCTGCTTTGAGGCGTCGGAGTCCGCCTATGCTACGGTACGTGTTGAAAATCAGTTTTAATGCTAAAATATTAAACGTGCATTCACCGACTGCGACAAGGACCCGTTATGCATATACGACCATATATATTCCACAGGGCTGGCAAGTGATTCTTTCTCAAAAGACACTTTTAATATCTACAGACCTAAGCTATAAATTAGTTAACATAAAAAAGTATTCAAGATAAACTTTATGCCCAGACAAGCCTGAAGGAAACTGAACTTATTCCTCTATATTATCGACATAAGTTGTATGTAAATTCGAAACGACTTTCGATATTTCTTTACGTTTCGCTTTAATTCAATTTGAATTTCTCTTATTTTGATATCAGTTGTGGAATCGATGCTGCAGCCCTGATTTCTGTTTCATTTTTGACAAATTAATAAAAAATATGCAGTGGGAGAAGGTAAAAACCAAAGTAAAGAACTCGTATCACACGCAAAAAAAAGAGGCAATTTGAAGTAAAGGAGAAGCGAGCACGAAAGGAGCCATTGTGAGGATCTGGGGTCGCATCAAAAGGCATAACTGTTATTGTAAGAGATTTCATGTAAATATTGCATGTAAACGTCGTAAATAAGGCGCTTTTAGTGGCGCGGCCGTGCCTGGGCCCTGGTCTGTGCTGTGCTGCTGTGGTAGTACTACAATTGGAAGGAGGTTTATTGTTTACCAAAAGCACAGAGACTGCTGCAGAGACTGGAAGAGGGAGGGAGGGTGTCAGAGACGGGTTGGAAAAGGAGTACAGGATGAGGCTGAGGCAACACAGCCTGCGCCTGCGAAGGTAAATAAAAATATTTTGTGCGTGAGTGCGGTTTTTAAGCTGCGTGAAATTTTTCGCCCCTTTTTATTGTTGCTGTTCCTGTTTTTTTTTTTTTTCTTTTTTCGAATTTGTTTTTTTTTGAATGAGTTGTATGGAAATTTTGGGGCATCTTTTTTATACGAGCATGCATTGTCTGGGACGGTTTATGTTTTGTTAGCTGTGCCTACGGCAAATTGACTTTTAAGGCATGCTCTCTCTGTGCTTTTTAGTATGAGTTTAAGGAGTGTTGCCAGGGGGGGGAGGGGTAAATCTAAGTGGGGGAATCTATCGTTGGCATTGGCCTTGGGGGTCTTGTCTATGGCTTTGATTGAAGTTTATTTAAAATGTATGTTTATAAATGTCAAAATGACAATTATTCAAGTCATGTTTGAAGTCAACAAACGAAATTTTGACTGTATGCTTAAGTGTGTGCGAGTGTATGTGTTAGTGTGTGTGTGTGTGTGTGTGTGCTTAAGCAACCAAAACGTTTCACATTTTGTGGCGACAGACACTCATGGAATGTTATGTTCTATGTGCGAGTTTAGATGTATACGAGTACAATACATATACATAAATGCTCTCGTACATATCTAAAGTTGAATGCGGTTTTTGGCTTGGGTTAGCTTCTCGGGTTATGGTTTATGTACACACACACATACATATACATAAATATAAATATATATATATACTTGTAGTACTGCGATACTAAAAAGTAAAACGCTATTAGGGCAAATTGGTCTAGACATTTGCTAATTTTTTGACATTTTGTTACACACTTTTTCTCCCATTGAAATAAAGCCAATTTTATCTAAAATATCATTTGTTTTTTGGGTTATTTTGTGCTGTCATAAATGAAATGAATTTCATAATTCCAATGCATACTTTCTGGCTGTTGAACAATCAATTAAGTAATTTAGCAACGTGTTGCATACCTTTTGGCATACTTTGACTAATTCATATTTTGAGGAATTTATTTGAATTCTTTTACGGATTTGGGATAGACAAATTTACTGTTAATTAACTCAATGGACGAGCGAGCGAGCGAGAGGCAGAGTTGGATATATAGAGTAGTCCATTAGTTTGAGATAAAGAAATTAAAATTTGAAAAGAGCCTTTGAACTTTTCTGACTTTAGATTTGTTCAACAACAATTTATTATAGACAATGCAATTTCAATCAAAACCATCTCGCAAAATATTCGACATATTTTAGGAATTAATATCAAATTGGTAACAAAAGCAATAGCATAAAAGCAAAGTTTTTGCCATAAGAAAGAAGGAAACAAAAAAACATAACCATTATGAACACATCGTTGAACATCAACTTCTATACTCGTATATATGTAGGTATTGTATGTATGTATGTACGAGTCTATATATTGGCCTATGAAAGCTAAAAATTTCCACTTTAAACTTTTCTAATTGCATTTTTTTTACAGTGGACGCAATATTTTGTTTTGGGTTTTTATTAGACTTTCTTAAATAAAGGCCGCTGCTGCCAGCCAGTGGATGGTTAGAGAGGTTAGGGCGAAGCTCAACCAAGCGAAACGTATTGAACACAATAAACAAATGTTAATTTAATCACAACGGGAAAGCGAAAAGAGCATAAACAAATAAACAATAATTGAAAAGAGCCTTTCATAGAATATTCTAAAGTGTTTTCTAAAATGAGTTTTTTTTTTTGGGGGGGAGAATTATAAAAGCCTAAATGCATATTTAAAATAATTTTGTCTCTTTTTTTTTCAGTGGAAGTTGAAGGAGTCGTGTGGGGTGCGGCATGAGTACTCGTTATACAAATTCATGAGTTTCAAATGAAATATTCAAATATTCATATATATTGAAGTACTTGCACTTCGGTGCTTTTTGGGACTCTGTGTCCAATTCGGTTTTTAGCCAATTCTCGTATTCAGTCAATACGAGTGTACTCAAACACGCAGTTACAGCTACAGCTACAGCTACAGCTACAGTTACTCGTCATTTTCTGACTGATATTTGAGTTGTTTCCGTTTCCGCAGACGCCAGGGCCCAGCCCAACAGCCAAATAATTATGAGTGACAAAAATTACACAAATAATAAAAACGACGAAAAAGCGCACAAAGAGAATATCAAATACCCTAACAAATACTTCTATATGCCCTCTAACTGGAGAATACAATTTATATATTTGATTTTTCTATGTTTTATTTTATGTACGCGTAATTTGAATTTAAAATCAGTTTTAATTTCGATTTCTGCAAGTGATTCGCAATCTTATTCATAGGATTTGCTCGGCTGTCTCCAATAGCCTGTTATAGCCAGAATAACCTGCCGAGAGTAAGGTACGTCAAAAAGATGAGTGCTTTCAAGGCGAATTTCCTCCACGAATATAATGCCCAGTGCCATAGCTCCTACGAGTTTTCCCAGCTCCCAGAGTTATACGGCTCGTTGGCATTTTACAGTCGCTGGCTCATTTATAAATTTATGAGCTCAACTGCCAGGGGAGTTATCGCGTTAAAATGCTGCGCTCTGCTCTGTTGCAGCACACAGATACGAAATGGAAAAAAAATGAAAAGAAAAAAAAAAGCAGAATAAAAAATAAAATAAAAATTAGCAATAAAAAGTAGAAAAGCGTGTTTGTTTGTTAACAACTGCAGGACGAGAAAGAAGTAGATGTTGGCAGCAGGACGAACGCAGGACGAGAACGACAACGACGACGAAGACGACGACGACATCAAATGGATTTCATGTCACGTTACACAAATGTGCCAAGGAATTAAAAATGAGTCGAGAAACAGGCGCCAATGGCAGCAACAGTTGCTGCCTTGTATTTGTTTCTTGTAGTTGCTGTTGCTGTTGCTTCTGCTGCTGCTGTTGCTGTTTACTGTTGTTATTGTTGTTGTTGCCACAGCTCTTTTGTTGTTGTTACTGTTGCCCCATTAGCGTGCTGCTGCACGCTTAAATGCGAAAAGTGTGTTCATTACTTGTCCACTCAGCTCCCCCCTACTCCTACTTCTACTCCTACTCCTACTCCTACTCCTTTCATCCTCTAACCCTCCCACACGCTTACAGCACAAAACTCTTCACAGTCTTAGCGCAATGAAAATAATTTTCATTTCGCTTTGGTGCGCTCACTTGGCCAAAAGCTAAATGTTGGCAGTACATCCCAAGCACAACCCATAGGACCCCAACTCTTTTGCTTTGCTCCTTAGCTCTTAGCTCTTAGCTCATCTCTTGGTCTTCATTTAACCTTTTGCACAGGCCCCACGGTGAAAATTTCAATTATTTATTACGCATACGCAACGTTGTCTTAATGGCTGACTAAGGAGTAGCTGTGAGTGCTGACTGAAATGCTTTGAAATGCTGCAAAAGTCATAAACACTCGAGCAAGAAAATTTCAATCCAACAAAGTAAAATATCAGATTTAATGAAAATCTTATTCCGACTGTCGACATTGCAATACTGTGGGTAAAACATAAAAAAAACGTATATTATACAAAAACAACAACAAGAACAACAAAACTTTTGCCTAAATTATTTGAGTTTTTAACATATTTCGCCCTGAAAGCTTTCGAACAATGTGAATCGTATTGAAGACCTGTTCACTCACGACAATCAACTCTTACAATGGAAAAGCAACAAAAATCTAGAGTACATTAAATAAAAACATTACTGAAATCAGCTTAAAATCAGCTTTTACTTCGTGGCAAGAAAAGAAATTTTCCAACGAACTCCCAAAATTGCTTCTGGCGCTGTCCAACTGTGAGCTACGTTTTGTTAAAAGTCATAATTATCTTAAGATCCTGCAAATAGGGCTTCCTCAATAAAATTCCAAAAATTTTACACCCTCCCAGAACCCAATTTAATGAAAGCAGCTTTTAATGCCATATATTTCTATACCCTTACAGAAAGTATTTTCATTTGATGGCAATGTTTTTAGCATATTTATTTTGCATATTTTTATTTATTTGAAATCGACTAGAAGATCAAGTTAATGTATATAGAAGCTATTTATAAATTTGAAATCATTTATTATCATTTAAATGAAATAAATTATTTTAATCATCAAACAAATAGTCAAAAAGTGATTGTAATCTAAAACTAATCCAACACTTGTTGCAAAGATTTGGGAAAACCTTGTAAACCCAATCAGTTCACAAAGGAAAAGAAGCATTTTTAAATCCGTAAGGTAAATATATACTAAGTATATATATATAAATATATAAACACAACGAGCTGCATGCATATGTCTTTCTGGCTGCTTTAGTTTTTCTCTTTGATATGCCTAGAGAAACAGACGAAAACTCAGCTTAATAAATAAATAAAAACTTTAATTAAGTACAACAAAAGTAAGTTTCATTTCTACATAAGAAAGTTGTTCAATTTTTTAAAAGGATTAAGCTTTTCGTCAAACTCTAAACACATTTGGCCTATGACCTTTGTGTAAATCAAACATCAATTATTTTTTTTGTTTGCTTTTTGGCAAATCTCAATCTCTTTAAGCTTTACTCTCGTTACGTACCAGTGCACCCATTTTTCCACGACTTGGCTAACACTTTGCAACTCTGTCAAAGTGTGGCGGAAAATCTTTCCCATTTGATTGGCATCATTGATTGAAACAACACGAAACGTTTAACGGCAAAATGTCATAAAACTTGGCTACAAAGGAGAAAAAAAAGAAAAGGTAAAGTGTGCTAGTTTCCAGTTTAGCTGACACTTTTTTTATATATATACATATATACTTTTATTCCCCACAACGTTGTTAAATTATTGAAAGAGTGAGCGATTGAGCTATGGTCATGACCAGTTGCCAGTTGCAACTAATTGGATTTTGGCCAGAAGCGGCCAGGAAGTGTTTTGACAATTGTGACAATTAAGTGCGAGTCGTAGGCGACGTGCCAATGTCCTAGACAAGGCCACTTTGTCAGTTCATTGCACCCCGAAGGCTACAATACACAGAGACCTCAACAATGACAGAGCCCTTTACCCCACCCCCAATCCCCCATATCCACGTCAACAGCCTTTAAACAGAGTAGGGGGAGGGCACAATGTTTTGCCGCATAATTCACATAAATTATGCAATTTATACGCAACGTATGTTAAGCCTCGAATGGACACTAACAGCCACAACCAGAGCCAGAGCCAGATCCACATTCAGAGCAACAGCAGCACAATGCAAATGATATGGGTTAGAGTTGTTTGGGGAAGTTAAGAACTTGCTAAGAAATATGTAACAAGTTGTCAACGCTATCCTCACAGCACATTTTTATGCATATGTCAGCAAAGGATGAGGTTTAAGGGTTGCACATTGCATTGTATACATTGAGCGTATTACCCGGCCATCATGACAATTGTTGTAGGCACTGGACCAGCGGGGGGGGACGGGGCGGGATGCGGGAAGCGGGTTCTGGAGTTGTGTCAAATACAAAAGTGGAATGCTTAGAAATGTGTGCTGCACTTGGGGTTGACTCGAGAGGATTGTGTCAGGGGAAACAGTTTAAAGCTGCTGCTTCGACCATTAGAAAGTGAATAGAGTTCTAGGGTGAAACTCAATCCCTTGTTTTTATGTAATAAGTGGGGTCCATAAGACCCCAACAGAGACAATCTCTGCCAGCTGCAGAGTATTAGCAGCACACGACCGACCACACAAGGACTGCGGCAATAAATATTGCCATACAAATTATACATATATAAATATATATATGTTCCAATATTGATTTCACATATGACACAAAGAAACTCAATGGCAAAAAAATAATATATGTAATGAAAGGATTTGCAATGAATATTCTTATGAAGTCGATATTTTAAGCAAAAATCCTTCAAACACAGAAATTTTGTTTAAATATCAAAAAATAAAACTTTTCTTTGTGTTTTGTAAAGGTTTTGACAGAAAATTTTAATTTTCTATTTATTTTATTCAAATTATTACAACTTTTTGCTACAACAATATTAACATTTAAGTAACCTGTCGCCTTTCGAGCCCTCAAGATATTCAAGTTCGTGTTTTCTTTTCCTTTTTAGAAGTCTTTTATTTGATATCTAAACTTAGCTCAAGTGAGTTTTATTATATGAAATATTATTTGGAAGCTGCTTTCCCATCTTTAAGTATAAATTTAGCATACACTTAAGATTTCTGGTGTTGGTTTTCTTTTAAGTTTCCGTTTTGATTTAAAGCAAGAGTTAATCCTCTTTTATTAGTCAGTACTAAGAAGTGCTTTGTCTTGAGTTTAAATTATACGCTTCTATAATTATGAACTGCTCCTTTCATTTGAGATCTTCTGGCGTGTTGTAAGCCTTTCTCCCCTATTTTAATCCCGAACAATGCTGCACAACTTTCGGGTCATGTCCCATAGATTTCTAAATTCAAATACTTAGCACAAGCAGGCAACCAGACAATGAAGTCCCTGCCTGCACAGCAGCCAGCCGAATCAGCAAAAGCAGCGGCAGCTTGTTGACAACAACAAAAACGGCTACAGCAATAACAGCAACAATAAGGACAACCACACGTCGTATGTGTGTGTGTGTGTGTGGTTGCTGGTGGGGTCACAAGGACCGGCCGGGGTCAGAGGTTAGGAAGTGAGTGCAGACGACGAAACACTGCAATAAAAGTGTGCTGCAGATGCAGCGATGCTGAGGGCGGGAATTTACATTTAGTTTATGAGTAGACAAGCGACGACAATAGTGGAGAGTGTCATGCTGCTCCAGCTCCTGGTTGATACTCCAACTCTAGCACCAGTACCAGCACCAGCACCAGCTCCAAACTCTTGCTCCAGTTTCAGTTCAGTTCAGTTTCAGTTGGAGCTCAAGCAATGGAGAAACCGCCGCAGCTGCTGTTGTTGTGGCGCGCCGAAAGGTCATACACAATGAAATGCACAAATGTCAACATTTAACGGTCAAAATGGTCGTACAGACAGTCAGAGACGGAGATAGAGATACACAGATAGAGCTGTGAGAGGAGATGGAGATGGAGAATGGAAATGGAAATGGAGAGTCACACTGAGGAAAAGCTGGTTGGATAGGCTAGGGCATTGTGTGACTGCCAGGAAGTAGCGAACGTTCCAAGTTTAAAGTTTATGGCCAAAGAAAAGTCCACACAGACAATGGGGCCAAACAGAAGCAACAGTGGCAACTGCAACAGGCAACAGCTAGCTACTTCTTCTTGGAGGGCGTGTGGCATAAAACTGATCAGGTTGACAACCGGCAAGGACAAAAGGAAAGATGCTGCTGCAACTTTATGACATTTGCTGGGCACAAAACTTGCAACAAAGTGCGGCTAGGCCATTACCAAAAGGAATAAAAAGAAAAGCCAAGCAATTTCCCAATAAGTTCAGACCAAGCATACACTTTAAAACAGATTAACAAAACTATCCGAATACTTCTGAGTCTGGTGCAAAGTGGGATACCTGAACTGAGACTCCACAAGAGAGACGTATAATTTGATATCGATAACAATCAAATTTGCCTGACAGAGGGAAGGATCTACTTTAGGGATAACTAAGATCCTTAGTGTCATACTCTGCTTGGGTCAGACGCTACCTGAAAGCAATGCTGCAATGGCTTAAAGTAAGAGCATGCAGAAAGTCAGTAATACATTTTTTGGTCTAAAACAAAAAGTTTACCCCGCAGCGGTAGTTCCACTTCTAGTCTTAGTCAGTGTGTGTCTTGTGTGTGTGGAGTGTGCGTCAGGACCTTTGTGGCAGTTCAATCGTAATGAACTATGCACAAAAATGACCTCCAGGCGAATGCTCCTGGTGGACAATAGCAACAGCAGCAGCAACAACAACAGGAAGGGAGCACACAGCTAACAAGTTTTCTCTGTGCCAGAGCAAATTACATTTGCTGGGCGGTTTTTGGGGTTGCCAACGCCTGTGGATTTCTCATGCTAGTTTTTCTTCTTTATTTTTTAGCTTCTCTTTTCTTTTTTTTCTCTTTTTTTTGACTACATGGAAAAGACTTTAGAAAAGTGCACAGAGCCCAAAATTATGTCTAGCCAGGAAACAAAGTTTTGCCTTTGTCATTTGTTTTTAGCTACGCATAAAATCCAAAAATTTTTGTCCCTTTTAGTCCCTTAACCCATTGAATAGTGGCTAAAGGGTGAGTACTAGGTGTGTGCAAACAGAAGAAAGCAACTCTGACCACATAGAATATATATTCTTGATCAGCAACAATAATGGAGTCCAGATTAAATTAGTCTCAGAGTTTGGCAAAGGGCTTTTTGGCTCATAAAAAGCAAGCATCTATTTTTTTTTCATTTTTTTCTTTAAATAAAAAAAACATTTTTTGTGTTTCACAAACAAATTGTACTTTTTGGTTTGTGGCTTCAACTAAACTAAATGATTGAAGTCAAAGGAAATGGGAACAATATAACATATTAAGCCAGAAATTGTTGCATTCATTAGGATGTATTTAATTAGTAGAGATGCGAGAGGCGAGTGTGTTCGACCACGAGGTGTGCCTTATAATTTGTTTAGAGAACTTATTTAAAAAAAGGCTCAGAAGGGGATTGCTGAGCAGATAAAATGTTACTGAAAGTATCCTAGAGGAACAAGTTATCAAAAGAAGACTTCAACAAACTATATCCAACTACCTGAAAGAAGGAAGGATCTCGTAATATTTACATTCATAAGGAAAGAGACTTAATTAGGTAATCTGCTCTTCAACAATATTCTACACTCTTTTTTGACAAAGGATCAACATAATCTAAGTTAGATGCATTTGCTGAACTTCGTTATAAATATAAATAGAACTAAGTCCAGACTATCCAAGCAACAGTTTACTCAAAGATATTCAATTAAATTAATAAAGTCAAGATTTAGAATGCTTTCAATTATAATAAAGGCACATGAACTTAATTTAATTATGTGCAGAGGGTCAAACGTAATTTATGCCATAAATTGGTATGACATTCAACTGGTTATTACCAAGTTGGCTTTTATGCTGATCCAAAAAGAATTTGTGGTCAATATACTTGCCACTGGACTGGACTGGATTTGCAATGCATTCGAGTTCGAAATTTCTTTGCAGCGAGCAGAAAGTAGAAATGCGCCCGATGTGCGATGCAAGGCACAAAAGGAGTGAGCGCACAATGCAACAGAGAGGAGAACATGCAGTGCCAAGTTGCCCCATAAACAGGCAATACCAATACGTAGAGCTCTCCAGCTGCGACTGACTGTTTTGACATTGGCATCGGGTCCAATTTGGCTATAGACATGGGGCAAGGGCTCTGGGTTGAGGTAAATACACGTTTGTTTTGGCTTGCTGCAATGACGACGTCGATGGCTGCCACATTGCCGCAGTGCGTCAGCTGAAGCTGAAGTTTGGTCAACAGCAGGAAAGCAGCAACACCAGCAGTGGCAGCAGCATCGACTCCGGTTGTTGTTCCCTTCAAATTTGACACTCGCGATGCTCCAGCTGCAGCGTCAATTTGCATGCATGGCCATCGACAATTGTTCTAATACTTTCAACATTGTTTGCTATTTCTCTGCGTGTGTGTCTGTGTGTGTGTGTGTGTGTGTGTGTGTGTGTGTGTGTGTGTGTGTGTGTGTGTGTGTGTGTGTGTGTGTGTGTGTGTGTGGAGTGGATTTATCCTTACCCATAATTATGGCAATTGGTAGTCAAGCTGCGCCTAAAAGTATACGCCACATGTGACAAGGCAGCAGTGGGTGCATGTGTGTGTGTGTGTGCGAGTGTATTTGTATTTGTATTTGTGTGTGTGTGTGTGTGTTAGGGAGGTCGGGCGAGTTACGGCCAAGTCGGCAAAAGGCAGAAAATGCGAACAGCAGCTGCGGCTGCAGCTGCCACCAGTTGTCGTCGTTGTCGACTTTTTGGAATTAATTAAAGTTTACACAAGTAAACAAATGACAGTCTACAGCCGATGCCGATGCCGATGCGACGCCGTCGTCGTCGTCGTCGTTGCGTCGTCGTCGACGTTGCAAGGATATTTGTGCGGCTGTGTGTGCGTGTCACATGGCCACAAAACGAATGCAGGCAGAAGGCAGCAAGCGGCAGGCGGCAGGCGGCAAGTCAAGCGAACATTTTATTAAAGAAAACTTGCGGCACAAAAATTGTTGCTAGCTTAGGCTAACCACAAGTTGTTGCAGTTGTGCAACAAAATTCCTTGTTTGTTAATTATTAAAAATAAGTTTGTTGCCAATGCCACGTGGGTAGCTACAAAACTATCATAAAATACAAAATATGCCACAACATAAACTCAATTCCCTCAATGCACATAACTTGCCAATATTTTAGTCCTTTCACTTATTCCAAAATTTAATTCTCATGTTTAAAATTTTGCGATTCATTTCAAGTTATGCAAATTTAACGCATCATCAGAGCTGTTAAATACTCAAAATCTTTAGCTTAAACTGTTCAGATACTGGGTCCTTGGGTCTTATATTTACCTTAGACCTTGTGTATCTGAAATTGATATTAATTTGAATCCTTTGCTCTGCCTTAGCCTGTTTGTTGAGGGGCTGTTACAAGTCATTAAACAGGAATGTTTCAGTTAAATTCTCAGTTCAATCTACGCATTATGTTTCCTAATTATTGTTATTACAGTAAATTCTAGAAACTACAGTTTGTCCCTCGCAGAACTGCAAATGCAAAACTAATGGTTAATGTTGCACGTGTGTGTGGCATTTGTTGCTTCCATGGCAACAACAACAACAACAACAGCAGCAACAGCAGCAACACAAAGTGAGTGTAAACCAAAAACCGCTTGGCATTTATTGTGTTAGTGTTGCCATTGCCATTGCAGCAGCAGCCGAGCCGCATACCACGGACGTACGGACGGATGGATGGAAGGATGGAAGGATGCTGCATGCAGCTATGAGGGGAGGGAAGGAGAGGGGCGGTTGTAGGGGAAAACGAACGCAAACGCGAAACGCGGCATCTAAAAACTAATCCCACAGAATTATGCAACAAAAAATTAATTAAACACAATTTAGTTTGCCGCGCTACCGTTACGAATACTCGTAACCGCGTTGCGCGAAAATCGCTGCGGTTTTCCATATATATATATATATTGTATATATAAATTTATATATATAGAGAATCAGCAAGAGCAGCAACAACAACGTGACGCAAATTATTGTTATGCAAAGCGATGTTGGGCAAATGGCAAAAGGGCAACAAAAAAAACAAACATAAAAAAGGAGCGAAAAAACAATCGCGACCACAAAAAACGAGCAACGGTAGACGAAGGCTTTTGGTTGGGGTCAGGCTCTTCAGCTCTTTGCGGCTACTTGACTTAATACCTGCAATAATTATTATAACGATGCAGAGAGAAATCTTTTAACGCTATAAAAAAAGGCAAGTAAAAGCACAGGCAGGCAATAAAATGGGCAGGATAAGCACTTGGACTTTGCATTGAACGATTTATATTCGCAAATACAAAACAATTTATGGCCAAAAGGTTTTGTTGACAATTCAATTTCGCCTCAGTTTCGCCTCTATTTTAGAAATTTCTCTCATAGCTCTCTCTCAAGTATGAAACTTGGACGGCAGATCCTAAACTATTATAATAGATCTTTAAGCAGAAAGATGATTTCAATTTGAATCGTGAGAATCGTGAGAGTTTTGAGACAGAAACTTAGGCGCCTATCAAAAGCATATCAATATACGGAATTGCACAGAGCTCGTTTGCCGGAACACAAACGCATAGATCGTATTTAAGTGCCATTTGAATATGGCGCCATGTGCCTTCAAGCCATGTACACGCCTTTTCATTAAATTCAATTTAAAAAGAAATTTTAGTGCCCAGCCATAAAAACTGCCCAGCAAAGGAAGAAAAAAAGGTTCCCGGACGACGTATCGCGAAGGTCATCAATTACAGGGCCCACAAGGCACGTCGTCTGCATGGCTAACAGCAACAACAACAACAACAACAAGAAGAACAACAAGCAGCAGCAACAACAACAACAACAGCAACAATAAGCAGTTGCAAATAACTTGGGTGAAGCTCACATTATCCGGCCATAAGCACAAGTAGGAAGCACAGCTCAGTCGTGTCCCTCCCCCCCACCTCCTCCACCAGCCTTTTGGCCTCTCTTTGGGCACTCTGGTTGGCGGGCAAACAAAAATGAAATGCTCTGCAGATATTTCAAAAGCCATTGACACCCTTTCGTTGAGGAGTGGTAAAAGCAGCGACCGATGCGGCGGGGCGACGGGTGGGCGGTGCTAGAGGCAGCAACGCGGCTCGAGGCCTGCCTTTGAAAAGCTGAATGACCAAATAAATCATATCAAAGTGTCATATAAAAATCGTAATCAGATTTTGAAGCACACACACAGACACGGACACGGGCCAGGAGACAGACAGCGAGACAGAGAGAAATATGTTCGCCATACTCATACGACCCGTAAGCCAACTCCATTAAAAGTGCTTATAAATAAGGTGCTTGAAAGGCAAGTGCACACACACACACACACACACAAAGAGAGAGGGAGAGGGAGAGATACACACACAAACAGGCAGCTGGGTTACAGAGGGACAATGGAGCATTGGCCCATAACCAACAAACGTTGCACCAAATGTGGAAGCCAAAACCGAAATCCGGAAACCTTCAACCCATCCTCCATCTTATCCCAACCCATATCCACACACTACACCACACCACACACACACAATCCATCGGCACCACCGACCCAAACCGTTGCCCAGTATTCAGTGTGTGTAAATTGCAAAGACTATTTGACAAACGTCGGTCAAAAGCACAGGACATGACACACAGTGGACCAAGGCGACGACCTGCTCTGGATTTTTGTTTAGCACTCCCTATGATGGCCATCTCCTGGCATCTACTACTACTACTACTACTACTACTCACATCTTGGACTCTCAGAGTACGGACTCTCGGCATCACACTACTTCAGTCTTCTCGGTGCACAGTTAATAAAAAATAATGTGCTTCAATGCGGTTTATTCAATTTTATGGTCGACTTTTCAAAAAGCCAGCACCACATAACTGCCATCGGTTCGCAATGCGCTCACACAACCACCTCATATTGTCCTTTCCTCCATACTGGCCCCACATCTCCACGTCTTCTTGCACATCTTTGGCCTTTATTAAAAAGAAAATAGAATTTTCAGTTCAGTTCGGTGCGGTGCGGTGCGGTGCGGATCGGTTGAGAGTGCTATATGGGCGTGCCCGATGTTATACTATAGTGGGCGTTGTGTGTGCCGAATTATATAAAAATACACACACACACACACACATACATATACCGCCCCCATAATGCGATGTTGGTCGCTGACGCTGGCCGCCTTTTTTGAATATTTATGAGTTTGCTTTTAAAATTATAGATGCAGAGGGCTGCTGAAAGCATGAACCAATGAAGGTAGGTGGTAGGTGGTAGGTGGTAGGTGGTAGGTGGTGGTAGGTAAGGAGAGATTGGGTAGCTGGTGCTACGGATGCCCATCCAGTGTTGCCTATATTGTCCACTTGCTACTGCGTGAGTGCGTGCCAGTGTGCCAGTGTATGGGAAGTGCACAAGACAATCTCACTTGAGCTATTTATCAATGCTTTGGAGCTTGAGGCATGATGGAATTTTTTTTCTCTTGCTTTCTTTTTTTTTGGATGGAGCTTTGTTATTGAATGCCGTAACACCATAAATTTAAAAATAATTTTGTTATGGGAACTTGAAAGGATACCTCAATATGCGAGTAGAAGGCAGAGCAGTTAAAGATAATAAAAAATAAAAAAATAAAGGAACACATAAAAGGATTTAAACATTGAATAATAGAGAAAATAAAGTATTTGCCTGAACTATAATAGCAATATTCGAATATATATTATATGTATATTATATAGACTTGTATTGGCAGCTGCGTTGCGAAATTTGGGAAATGATTTAAAATCCAACCATGACTTTCGCATGTTAAAGTCCTTTAATGCAGTTTACCACAAAGATGAGCTAGCCAAATCCTTCATTGTCGCGTTGAAAAACCCATAATAAAATGCAAATATCCAATTTGTGCTGGCAGACAATTTGGTGTGACGCTTAAAGCATTTAATATTATGCTCTATGTATTTATTTGATGCGGCTTTTATGGTAGATACTGTCCAAAAGGGGATGAATCAGGATACAGGGTATGCGGGGTATGCGGTATGCCGACCAAAACTCCAATTGCAATTGGAGTTTAACGTCAATAATTGCCTTCAATTACATTTATTTATTTGCACGCCCTTTGCTCAGCTTTTACTGTGGATTCTGCTGCCGCAGCCGCTGCTGCTCCTGTGGATGATGATACAGTTGATAATGGTGTTGATGATGATGATGATGATGATGATGATGATGATGGCTGCGCTGGACAGTTCTGGTCTGGTTTTGGCTGGTGACCATGTCGATTGGTTTCACTTTGATTCGAATTTCATTTATGCATGGGACAACGGCCAGGGCACGTCTACTATTTTATTTTTTTTTATATATAAATATATCTATATAGTATATATATATACATATATATATATATATATATGTATGTATTTTTGCTCCTGCTTTATTATGATTATCATGTTTTATTCAACAATTGATGCGCAAATTGGCAGTTGTCTGGATCATTTACAACTCTACACACGTGGAGTACAACAGGGCGACACCAGTAGGCAGCAGGAGGAGCAGGAGCAGGAGCAGGAGCAGGAGAGAGCCAATGAGCACACCAGTTCCCTTCAAGAGTATAAATCATACGGATTGTATTCCCACAAACAGTTCTTACACGCACAAAACTAAATTGGCTTCACAGAGAGTTTTCTATGAAATGCAGAAAAATAAGCTGGAAAATAGACTTTAAAAAGCGTTTAATGATAACGATTAAGACAGTTAACCGGCGACAGTTTAATTGGCCGTCAATTAACTTCTCAACTTCATCTTGTCGAGGAGCAGAAGTTTTGACATCTAGATGACAATGTTCTCTCAATATTTGCTCTAAAGGTAACAACAAGTAAGCCACTAGCAAAGTCCTGCGGCGATAAACTTTCTTACTAGAGGCGAAAGTTTTTCAGCTTTAACAATTTTAATGACTTGAAAGTGATTTGTAGACGCTTCGATATGTGCAACGATTAAAATGATATAGCGAAATCGATGTGGCATAAAAGTATACGAGAGTTTCGAGAGTAAAATATGTGAATTTCACAAGTGTGAAATTAAGGTGAAAATCAATTCGAGAACTTGGCCAATTGATTTCCATTTGACCACGTACGTTGGCGTATGATTAATTTGAAATACAAACAACAAGCGGACGGGGAGAAATGCGTGGTAACCGCAGACGAGGGCGCTGTAAGTGGGTGTTATACGTGGTGGGCGTGGCAGCGCGGAAATTTGTAGAAAACACTTGATTTCCGTGCACGTAATTAAGTCCATTTGTATAGGACCCCGACAGACCGAGCGACCGACTGACTTTCCACCTCTCTCTCTCTCTCTCTCTCTCTCTTTCGATCCACTCGCAGCCCTCTTAACAATCCCGCACTCCCATGCAGCCACAATTGCATTCGAGGGAGCGAGCATGCAGTTGAAAGGCGACAATAAACTTATATGAAATTAATTGCGCATACTGCAGCAATCAGATGGACTGAACATCACACACACACACACACACACACACACACACACACACACACAGAAGTACACACTCACACAGATACACATTGACACGCAGGTTGGTCACCGTCTGTCGTCTGCCTGGGCAGCTCATGCATTAATTAACAGTCAAGTGTCAGAGGCTGCCGCTGTCCGGTGATGAGACACTCTCAAAAGTATGGCGACGGGGTATCACACTTTCAACTAATTAAATAGCTTTTGATTTTTGCTAGCATATTCGAAAATCGAATATTAAAGGCATCAAGAAATGAAACCAGCAAAGGCAAACTCTCTGCGGACCAAACCGCCAACATATGTTCAATATTTGCATAAATATTTTAATAAAAATTAAATATATATAGCCAGAGCCAGGACAGAAGGCAACGGGAGCAGCAGCAACAGCAGCAGCGCGATGTCCAGACAGACGCAACGGGCCCATTGAGATACATTTTTTTAATAAAACACAAGAAGGCGAATTAAACGCAGGAGTCGGACAACGAAACTTGTAATACCCTAACGATAGCTCAAAACAAACAGAATTATTAACTATCACTTCTACCAGGTTATTAACCTAAGTGTCAAAGCATTATTGACTTAAGAGCTTGCATTGCAAATCAGCCTAATAATAGTAGCTGGAAGTGCACCATAAATGCGATTAAGCCAAGGTAATAATTAAGCTTTTGGCCTTTTGATGTTGTGGCCTGTTTATATGATCCCATTTTCTATGTATTAAAGTACATTGTACAGAAATGAAACAAGTATGTTTGCCTAGTTAGAAAACCCTTAGAAAGAGTATAATAACAAGACCCGGACTCAACGAGCGGCTGCTAACCGCAGAGCGTTGTAAAAATTTGCGCATCGATTTGTGGCCAGACGACGACGACGACAACGACAACGACAACAGCCAAGGTTCCATAGTGGAGTCGCCACCAGGCACAGACCGGATGACCAGGGCCCAGGACAATGCCACGTTCCAACAATAAGAATAAAGGCAATGCCGCCAAATTCCAGCGGGAACAGAAAGCACCAAAATCCGCCTCATCATCGCACGGTGGGCCAAATATGCAAATTACAGAGTTTGCTACACAGAAACGCTTTGATTAGCGACCAATTTAAATGCAATTGAGTTGCCATAGTGACAGCACAGAAGGTGCACACAGGACACCCATTAACATGGCCCAAATATGCCTAAAGAGCCTCCTCCACTGCCTAATGCCCACAGTCCACAGGACATTGCACATTGGCCATGGCCCTGCAGTTTGTCAAGAGAGCTGCTCGGTCTGCAGAAGCCCGAAATAAAACAAAAAGAATAAAAACCAAAAAATATAAAGACAAAAAAAAAACAAAAAAAGAAAATATTCAGCATGGAAAATGGTAATGCGTGCCTATGAACAATGACAAAGTGGGTAGCTTAAGAAGATTGGCTATCTGTTAAAAGAAGAAATTTATCAAATTGTTGCAGCAATAATACACAGTCAAATTATTACACTATATATTATATGGAATGAATTACAAAATATTACATACAGTTTTTATTTATGATATGAATTGCCAAGTACTATAAGACATTTATATATTTATTCTTAATTACTTAATTCCTATTTTATATTTATATATTTTTTACTAATTTATTTTTATTTTTCAATTCTTCGTACTTCCTACTTCTGTTTATTTATTTATTAATTATATATTTATT